>VXBX01003661.1:1523294-1611578 GCA_013400415.1 Scytalopus superciliaris | reverse complement strand
CATCATCGCCCGCGCCTTCAGCGGGTGCGCCGCATCGGCCGCGGGGAGCGGGGCGGCCGGCGCGGCCAGCAGGAGGGGGGAGGGACGCGGGGAGGACGCGAGAGCCGGCGGAGGGAGGGAGGGAGCGAGGGACGCGAGAACAATAGGGCAGAGCTGGAGGATGGAGAGCGAGGGAGGGACGGATGGAGGGAGGGACGGAGGGAGGGAAGGAGAGGGGACCGCGCTCGGCGCCGCCGCCAGGGGGCGCTGCGGGGCCGGAGCCGGCGGGAACGGGCACAGCGAAGGGACGCGAAGGGACATCCAGGGAAGGGATGGATATGCAGGGAAGGGACATCCTGGGAATGCGCCGGGCACCGAGGGAGGAGACTGGGGACGAGACCGCCGGCCGGCCGGGCATCCCCCGGGCTCCCTCTCGGGCTTCGCTGCCCCTCAGAAACAGGCTGCAGAAGTTGGGGCTGGAGAGGGTTCCGTGGAGACCGCGCAGCTCCTTCCAGTGTCTGGTACAAGGAGGCTGGAAAGGGATTGCACCAGGAGCTGTAGGGATAGGACAAGGGGGAATGGGTACAAATTGGGGGAGTGGAAATTCAGGTTGGGTATACAGAAGAAATTTTTTGCTGTGAGGGTGGTGAGACACTGGCCCAGGTTGCCCAGGGAGGTTGCGGATGCTCCAAGGCAGCTGGGTAAGGCTTTGAACAATCTGGTCTAGTGGGAGGTTCCCATGGCAGGGGGGGTTGGTACTAAGATGATCTTTAAAGTCCATTCCAACCCCTTAACATTCTATGATTCCATGACAAACCCATTTGCAGACCCCTCACTGCTCCACACCTCAGTTCCACACCCTGAATAAAACACCAGTCACACTACAATACTTTTTTCTGAGAAAAAGCCACTGATCCTCTTCTGAACGGGCCCAGGCCAGGGGGAGAAAAGCTGAGTGTAGAGAGTTAAGGGGTAATTAAGGAAAAGCAGGACAAGCAGAGGTTCCCACGCTCCGCTGCACTCAAGCAATCAGGCAGAGCCATGGAAAGAACTCCTCGTGGCTGGGAACAGCCACTGTCCACCCAGGCTTTAATGAGACAGAGATGCTAACAAAGAGGTGTCCCTGCCTTTACACGATTCCTCATTAAAGCCTTCTGCAACTGCTGTGCTCCATGGCTGGGTTTTAATTTGATGTCTCTTGCTCTTGTCCCTTTACTCTCTCTAGATGTTTTGGACTCCTTTTTAGGCCCACAGCTGTGAGATAGCAGAGGGGAGACCAGGAACAGTTCTGGTTTCTGCACTGTGCCTCAAACCAGGAATGATGACTGGTCAACCTCTTTGGGAGGAAGGAGCACTGGCTCAGTCAGGCTCAGGTACTTACTGCCTCTGCCAGTGCTTATTTGCTGTGGTGGCTGCTGAGCACAGGTGACCATCCATCACTGAGTGACATTCTGGAGGTGATTGATGAAGCTGTCCAACTAAAATGACCATGTAAGTGCAGCAGGTTTTGAATCCAGACAGTATCCATTCATTTGCTTCTTGCAGTAAGAGAGGTCCATATGGCTCTTAGCAACTCTGAAAATCCCATGATTAGAGCAAGCTGGTCAAATTAATCTCTTTTCTAGGAACCAATAGGAGCATTCTCAGGAAGTTGTAACCCTTTGAACACAAATCTCTTACTCCTTTTATGTGCAAATTCAGGGTTAGGAGAGGGGCTTGACAGCGCTGTAGACTGCAAGTCAGCTGTCAATCACAACATAGTGACAGCACATACTGCAGTAGCAATACAGCTCCCCACATACCCACCCTCTGACACAGAGATACAGAGCTGGTTCCAGAGCCCCTGCCACCCTGATCTTCCTGTAGTTTTGGAAAAAAACCACAGAGAGTTCTCCTTTCCCTCAGTGATGTACTAAAGGGTCTTTCCAGACTGGAAAGAAAAATAAAAATCAAAGTGCAGTGATCAGATAGGAGCCTTGGAAAGCAAAGAACTTAGGAAGAGATGTGAGGAGATCTGAAAGAGAAAAGGGAAGCAAAATATTTGATCAGCAAACGTCTCTGAAGTTGTGCAGTTAGAGGAAGATACTTAAGATGTGGGGATGTTTAGCTTTTATCTGGGAAAAAAGGAACCCTTGAACTCATCTTTAGGTTACATGGGGACTGAGCTTAGCACACCCCTTGGGGGCACCTATTAAAAAAATCTGTGAGCTGGAGCCCCTCAGAGTTGTGGAATCAGTAACTGTTAGTGTAACTGCTCTGAAGGGGAGTTCAGCCTCTTCAAAGCTTTATAGCACATCTGTGTCACTGTCCCACCTTGCTTGCTGAGGTTCTGAGTCACTCCTTGCACCACCTGACTCACCTCTCTGTGTGCAGTTCCAGACTGGGGAGTCACACTAGTAGAGTTTTTGTAAGGCTGGATCAAGGAGGTCAGTTTTTACTGCCAGTGAAGGGAGCTGGCATTACTTCTTGCTGATCTCTTCTTTTCCAGGTCTAAGTAGGACATGTCTGCTGGTGCCAGTGTGCTATTTTTCCTTATTGATATATGAAAATGTTTAATCAGATATGTTTGGCAACTTCTTCATTTGACTCATGCTTATGTGAAATAAATATTATACATCCTGCCAATTTAGTTTCCTGTACGTGAACTATGACTAGTGGCAGTGCTTCCATATTTGGCAGTTAAGAATAAATAGTAAAGAGGAAATATTTCATTGAATACCACAGGCCATGGTTGTCATTTGTAGGATTTCTTTACAATCAGCTGCTTTTCCATCAATGTCACTTCCACTTACAGAGCAAATTGTAATCTGGTGTCAGAAACAACATTTAAAGAATGCATTCCCCAGGGCTGATGACCTTATCTGCAATTGTGGTTGTGTTCCAGCATATCAGAGCAACATCTTGAGTCTCAGCCTCTCAGAACAGCTTCACAGAACAATTTCTCTTTATAGTATACACAATATAGCCCTCATTGAATATTTGGCTTCTAATAGTCTTACTGTATTTTGAATCACATCCTGGTTCCCATTGTTCTGATTAACAACATGAGAGATGTGCTTTATCATTCTCTTTAAGTGACACAAACAACAGGTAACAGGCAGCAAGAATTAGCTTATTACCACTCTTGGCCCTGAGAACTTAAAAATATTACTTAAGAAGTAATGGAGTTTTCTATCACAAAAAGTTAAACAACAACAAAACCTAGACATTTTGGGGAAATGCTTCTACAAGCAACGATCTTCCTTTGAAATTTTCTAGGTACTGAGGCACCTCACATTGTAAAAGTTTTAGTGGTTTAATTTTACACAGTATGAATGCTCTTACTCAATTTTAACAGAACTCTTACCAGACTATGAATTAGGCCTGACCATAACTCTGCTAGATGAGCCCAGCTATAGAGCAGCTGCACTTACCTCAAACACATTAATGCCTTATTTGTTTGGTTTACAACACACATCCTACCCTCAGACACAGGCAGGGAATACTCCATTTGGAAAACAGCATCCCTTAGTACAAATCACCATCTCAAATGGCGTGTTCTGGTTAAAGCAGGCTAATTCAGCTTATTTGCAACTATAAAGCCTTGTTGTAATTGGGGTTGTGCTCACCAAGTTATTGCTAAGATTAAACAATCCTCCGTGCCGGTTCCCACAGACCCGAACCCGCTGTGAATTCAGGGGATCAGCCCCGTGTTTCCAAGTGCTGCCCGCTGTTTCCAGGGCTGAACCAGCGGCTCAGATGCCAAGGCCAGGTTTTCCCGTGGCATTTGGAGGTCTCCTTACTCCACCGAGTGGCCGGCCATCCCACTGCACGTCTGGCACCAGCCCAGGGAATCCACCGCTGGCGAGGGTGGCAGGGACAACAACACGTAAGACAGAGGTGAATGAATAGTATGGGATAAATCTTCCTTTCTCCCTCTTCCGCCAAGTCCCACAGTCCTCCAAACGCCTCTTTAGTACATTCCAGAAGCCTCCCTGCTGCCTTAGGGAAAGGACCTGTCCACTTGTCTGACAAGCTCCAAGCAGCGGGGGCAGAATTACATCTCCCTCAGATTAAAACATGCAATGGCATCTGGCAATCTCTGGAAAGCAATGAAATGTTTAAAACTCCAAGACTTACTGTAATAGCTACAGCCAAGCTATTTTCAACTTCTACCCCCAACAGAGCTGTCAAGTGACACACAAACATTCCTCTCTGGCTCTAACAAGCAAACCACATTAACAGAAATAAGCCACAGATTTCTGAAGACCATTTTTACCTCCTTTATCTCCCTCATTTTTTTTAAAAAAATAAATTATTCATCTAGAAAATCATCTAACAGCTGTAAAAGTATATTTTCTTTAGCCTAACTCACCCATAACACAGCATATGCAAAGTTCTCTCTTACTGCTTCAAATAGTTTCTACAGTTCTGTTTATTTTGTCCTACCCAAGATGGACTACACAACACCTCAATAAAAACATTCCATCTGCAGTTTTACTAGAGCTGACTGCAGGAATGTGGTTCCCAGATACTGCTGTATTTAGCAAGGAGAAATAAAATTAGAACCTCATACACTGTACTGATGCTAATGCCAAACAGTGATCACTTGTCGTGTCTCCAAACAGACTGTGTGAGATGAGCCCCGCTGGCTGACTAGTGGGAGATAAAGGATAGAACAAAAATATTTATACAGGAGAATGTAAGTGCATCATCATTATCACTGTGACCATCCCCGGACGGAGCTGGCTGTGGGGCTAAAGGTGATGAGCAACAGGCTGCTTCAAAGACACCCTGCAGCCAGCATGGAGAGAAACAGCCCTGAAAAGAACACTTTAGGAACAGAAGAGTAATTAGAAAAGCACCTTAGCCAGGCTGGTTCTAGCAGTCTTTATAATTGCCTTTGAAAATGATTGTGGTAGGCTTTATCAAATCTACTGACTGCAGCTTGCAGATGGAATTATTCCAGCTGTGTCTTATGCTTGGATGATTCACAGCACTTTAAAACTGATACAGCCCCAGTCAGAACAGTATCTACCTATAAAACCATTGCATTAGGCTACTCATACTACACACCTTTATTCCTGCAGGTATCTCTGGCATAGCTCCCTCCTACACCTCAACCACCAATCACAAAGAAACCCTGTGAGGGTGACCCGCTGTATTCAAATTCTTACTGTTCGTTCATTGCTGTTTGTGGGCCAAATAAATTACTACTCCTTTCCTAAATCCCTTCTGGAAAACCATGAATATATCCCAGAGCTCAGAAGTGATGCACACAAATTGTGCTGCTATACAGCAGAATATTTACAGGATAAGAGACACAACATGACAATGAAAAGTACTCCAAGAGTTCCATCTTGCCTCATGTCAAAAGACATTCTTCTTTTGATGTGGCTTTGAAAGAAACTAGTTCTAGATTTCTTTCTCTGGCTTAGAAAAGGTAGATTGTTATAGAAAGCCAAAACTGTTCTTGCTGAAGCAGCAGTGCTGAATTATTGATTTTTAACACAGATTTGTTTCTATGAAAATTATCTTCAACTGATGGCAAGCAAAATAAGTCAGTGGCTGTCAGGCTACCTATGCAACCAAAGCCTGCAGCTGCAGAGGATGAAACACAAATGTTGGACTGTTTTCTCTTGACTGATCCAGCATCTGTAAGAAATCTTATTAATATTTAGAACGACTCACTCTAATGGATTTGCCAAGTGACTGCCCTTATCTGGAAATGACATACTGCATGAAATCCAAATGGACAAAGTATGTCACTGCTAATCAGATACACAGCAGGACTTGAACTCCTTTCAAAGCAACTGATTTCTTACAGCATCTGCTAGACAGGTGACCTACCTTTGTGATGATCCAGAGCTGTGACACACCAGTTACAAAGCCTTTGGTGACATAAAAGGAACCTTCCTTGATATTAAAGGATATCTGCCTTTTTGCTGTTCACATTTAAAGGTCTGTCTCCACAGGAAAGTATTTTCATTCTAACAAGTTTAGATTTGGCATAGCCCCTAAAACCAACAAATCACTACCACCATCCTTTTCCCTCATAAACCATCTCTTTGCCAACTGAAAAGCCTGCAGAAGCTAAAACAAAGCAGGACAAGAAACAGATGTCTCAGGCCTATGACTGAGCACAAGCTCTGGGCAATGTGAATCAGTGTCCCCCTTAATAAAGAAATGTAAGAACTACACTAAGTGCTGCTTTCTTCTCAACTCTTTTCCTCTGGCAAGCCCTATAGTATTATTTATTTAGGCATAATGCAAAATATTGCATATAACATGACTGAGGACAAGCCAAACCACAACAGTCTGAGTTAACCCCAGCCAGCAAACAGGCTGCTCATGAGAGGACCTGAAGGGTTAAAGTGAAAAAACTCATGTGTTGAGATAAAGAGTTTAATAAGTAAAGCAAATGCTGCACACACAAGCAAATCAAACCAAGGAATTAATTCACCACTTCCCACAGGCAGGCATGTTTTCATCCATCCCAGGAAAGTGGGGCTCCATCACACATAGCAGTAACTTGGGAAGAAATACTACAAGTCTGAATGTCCCCTGCCTCCTCCTTGCCCCAGCTTTCAGGGCTGAGCATGGCACCTCATGGTCTGGCATATCCCCTGGCTCAGCTGTCCTGGCTGTGCCCCCTCCCAGCTCCTTGTGCCCACTCAGCCTCCCCACCGGGGTGAGGAGCAGAAAAGGCCTCGATGCTGTGACAGTCAGCCCAGTGACAGCCAAAACATCTGTGTTATCAGCACTGTCCCCAGCACAAATCCAAAACACAGCCCATACTGTGAAGAAAATGAACTTCATCCCAGCCCAAAGCAGCACACTGCCCAGGCTCAAACAAGCTGATTTGCTTGGCAGGTTATTTAATAATATTCCAAGAATGCAGATATGCACTTTTACACACTTTTAGCACCCTCCTCTCGTTCATCTAAAAAGCCAAAACAGAGGAGATATGATTCTCAAGCAGTGAAATCAATGTGATGCTGAAGAGATCAATTAGATCTATTTATTGAAACAAGTGTTTAAAAAAAATAGATCTGAATTTGCATTGCTAAAGTTCTCAAGAATACACTTCAAGGAGAGAACATGAAAAAGGAAAGCCAACACTGCAGCTGCTGGGTGACTGCAATATGTGTTTACACAGCATTATGCCTCAGTCCTTGCTAAGCCAATGCTACCAGGCACTTCATGACAGTTTCAGTTGCTGAAGTAATTGATGGGTTGCTATTTATTTAGGATTCTGACAGCTGGAACGAGCTGTTGTGCTTCCTATTAGACACCAATAAATAGCAGTCACTTTGTGCTCCATAGCAAAAGTCAAATGATGTCTGACCATGTACTATATTAAAAAAATGTTGTTTCAAAAGAATAGAGTTAAGAAAAAAATCTTTAGAAAATACAGATGAAAGTTTTATATATCCTTTTAAATACTGCTGTTATCTCTCAGAATTATGCTATTATTGTTCAAATAATGCTCCTTTTTTCCACTCTCCAGGCTAAACCCAGAAGGTTTAAGAGGCTCCTGTCCCTTAGGACTCTTTTCTGTACAAGAGGGTAATAATAGGGCTCCTGCTTCAGCATACAGGAAAGCAGGAATTCCTGCTGGATGTGCTTTTTGTGTTAAGGCTAAAGGCAAAGTTTGAGTAACAGTTATTAAAAAGAATGAAAACAAGAAAAAAAAAGTCACATGAAAGAGATGAAATCCTCCCCTGGGGGGTGGTTTTCTCTCTCCACAATACAGGAAGCCTGAATAATCCTGAATGCTAACTCAGGCACCCCAGCAAGATGAGATGGACTGTGATTCCTCTAGGGCAGGTCCTCTATCCTGGTGTCTCCATGTCTTCAGCTTATAATCCAGCCAGGTGACTCAGGCAGAGGCCTGAGGACAGAGGAAGGAACATTCCACAGCCTCATGAAGCAGGTCAGCAACCCAAGAGGAACACAAAACAAATCTATCGGGGTCAAATCAGTTTCAAGTCTTGTGGACAGACAAGGGAGCATTCCAGGAAGGGCAGCCTTTTACAAGAGCACAAAATCCTTCTGAGTCAAAGGCAAAGGCTCAGAGTTACTTCTTTATGACAGTGGATTTCCCTCTGGGAGAGTCGTTTATGAACAGTATTAAGGCAGCAAATCACAGCTTAAAAATTCAAAAGCAACAACTCATTCAAGGAAAAAAAATGCCTTTCCATGAGTGCTTGTGCACTTTACCACAAGATCAGAGAGGCTGTGTGTCCAGACAGCCATCATTTCTCCTTCAGCCTTGGATTCTGGACTCACACTCCTCAGGAGCCCTGGGGCAGGGCAGGAAGGCAGACCAGCTGGCCTCTCCTTCCCTAAGGCTGTTGCTGGGTCACCATCCTGAGCATTTTCAGTGCCATTTCTCCTTGGTCAGATGGTACCTAGCACAGAGATAAGCACATGATAAGCAGCTACCACAAGGAAGCAGACAGCAGGCATACCCCTTCTTCAGCTTTCTTACTGATAATGGTGCATCCCACCCCAAGAAGTTCATCATTTACCATGTGTCCAGCCTTGAGAATCCAGAAAAAAGCCAAGTTCTCATAGGCCTTGTAGAAAGCAGCTGTCTCTGTGGATTCTGGGGACACATACAGAGCCTTCCACCTTCTCTGGCTGAACTGGCCCAGGCAAGGCCATTTCAGTTTCCGGATCCACGCTTCCTGGCCTGGGGGAGAAAAGGGAGATGTCTGATTACAGATACTGACACAACAATTCAGGAGTCCAGTTCCAGGACACCAAGGGAGACAAAGCTTTAGCCCACCTCTGAACTACTGTAAGAATTTACAATGTTAACTGCAGCTCAATTTTATCTCAAAATGTGACAAACTGAAGCAACACTAACTGCTAGTCTATTTTGACAGCCTAAATAGTGTTTCCTGAATTTACTGATTGCTGTATTGTTCATGAAGGGCACCTGAATATCTAAGTGGGCAGAGACAGACAAGGAATAAAGCATTTCACAAGACAGGAAGGTGTTTGTGTGGTCTGTGATTGCAGATTATTTCATCTCAAAAGAAAAAGTGAGTGGAGGGCAGAAGGAGGCACTTCAGGAGCATTTGGCCTGGCTCCCAAACTGCCACAGGACCAAATCTGCATCTTACAAGCACCAAGGGACAAACAAAGCCCAAGATGTGCAGGAGCCTGCACATTACTGACAGCAGGTGTGATCGCTCTTAACTGCACCTCCCTCATTAATTACCAACATTCTTCATTCATGAATGAGCACACACACACACATATGTGTCTGTCCTTACTTAAGTGAATTATTAGCTTCACTGGAAATGCTGATGTTGCACATCCATTTCTCAACAGCCTAAAGGAGGTAAAGGATTTGCCTCTCTCAGAGGGATATAAACAAAGCATACTAAAAGCTGCTCATTTATGACTGTAATATTTAAGCATTGCCAGTTAGAAGGTTTACATAACCTAGAGAAATCCAGGTACCAGTACACTGGCAACTTCATATTCTACTTATCACATGTTCTGTCCCCAACCCCAGGCAAGAAGTTCCTTACCCATGGTGTCAACAATGAGATCCAGCTGCCCATTATAGACTGTAACATTAACATTGGCTGCCAAAAGCTGATCAACAATATCAATGACAGGTCTCATGAAGTCCTCAGCCATGTTCTCAAAGACCTGTCGGGACTGACCTGGTTGGAACCAGAAAGACAAGTTTTAACTGATTAAGGATATCATCCCCAAGCTGGCAGAGATTTATCAGCCTGAGGAAGCAAAGAGGACCAGAAAGCAGCCAGGCTCCTGGCTCCTATTTACACAAACAGGATGCCAGCATCAGTCCTTTCAACCTTCCTTTCTGTTTTACACCCTCTCCTCCACACAATGCCTCATTACACGATACCAGACTTTTGGCAGAGAAAAACTGACAGGAATTTCAGAAAGACTGCATGAAAGACAGAGACCAACTGCTGAGATACAGAGGATCTTCCTCCCTACCCCTGTATTTTTAGTTACTTGGCTAAAGACAGATACAAGCAGCAGAACTGGAACCAGAATCACATCTCCTCCTACAGGCCTGCCCCAAGACATCTTCATTTCTAGGAATAAGTCCCCTTCTTAGTCCCGAGGGCAACGACAATGGTAAGTGACAATTGCTATAGTATTCCTAGAGGCTGCAATACTCTGAACGGTCCTATTGGACTCAGTTAGGTGCCCAGCAGCAGACAGGAAAGTACCTCCCCACTTCACACAGTCAGGAATAATCTTCAGCTTCTGTCTGATGGGTCCATTCATCAGTTCATCCAGGCTGTTCTTGTGCATATTTCTGACGTGGCTCTGGTAGAGTCGCACTGGAGAAAGAGAGAACACACTTTGATCAGTGGCACGTCCAAGACAGTCATCCTGCACAGATAACAATTTTCAGTGTCACAGTCATGGCCAATAAACCCTTTTCTAGTGAAAATGCAACACCACAGAGAGAGATCTGCTTACTTTTACTAGAAACCACTGAAGTCAACCCTTATTTAGGTCAGGGAGTGATGTGGGAGGAACCCAACCATCCATGTCTCCTTTTGGCTAACACAGCACTTTTTCAGGAGCTCAGCTTCTGCTTTAGCCACTTGGTACAGACATGATTTCTTCTCAAAAACCCAGTTATTTTTGAGCTGCAATGTTTTACTTTTGGGAGTTACCTTAATCTTCCTGCTGAAGCCAACAGAAAGAAATAAAGAGCCTGAAAGAAACTCTACACGTGTGTAGAGACTGTACTGATGAGACATTTCTGTGTCCCAGCTTGAAGACACAAATGAGAGACAGTAAGAGGAAGTAACTTAAAGGTCATAAAAATATGTTGCAATTATACTGACTGCTGCCTTGCTGTAATTTGTGCAGGATGCATAGGTGGAGGTGTAATCCATAGGGTTGTTCCACATTCCTATCTGTCTCTATTTATGCATGAGCAAACAAGTTCTGCTCAGGAGGATATCAACATCCATTTTAAGGACGTGCTAAACTGAGGCTCTTTGCACCATCAGAGCTGAAGGTACATGAATGCAAACACAGGGCCTCAGAAGCTCAGGGATTTGAACACAACTTACTGAGATGGAGATTTTCTTGTTCATCTGATTTCACTTCCGGAACCTCCTTAGTCATGATGTTATAGAAGTTCACATTGTCTGTGTTCTGAAAACACAAGATAATTTCAGTAACACTGAAAAAAACATTTGTCAGATATGAGGAACAGACTGTTCTGAAAAAACAAACAAACAACAGAAAGAAGTAAATCCTAAATAAAGGACCCTGTGACCTGCCACTTCACCAGCACTTCAGGAAGATACTTATGGAAAAGCTTTGTTTCTTTTGCTTTATTTGCTTTGACAGGTGAGGAAGAGATTCCTCAAGCCTGTATTGCTCACTCGTGGGTTGTGCCAGAGATACTATTCACTCCTCCAAAACACCTGTGAAGCTACAGGAAGCCTTACACCCCACAAATGACTGTGGATCCTCATTACTCATTCCACAGAGCTGCAGTGCCAGGTGATGCTTTCAGACAGTCTCTGCTGCCAGATCTTGTCTAGCCTGGTGCTGCCTCAACATCCTTCCAAACTACAACCCTCCAAAATCTAAAATGCTTCCTCAAGAGCGTGGTGATAGGTATAAGCCACCCCTCTTTTGAAACTGCTGGCATCTGGATGTGTCACAGAAGCAGTGCCCTCACCTGCCAGCACCATCACGGCTGGGAGGAGAAGACAAACAGACTTGAAGAGAAAGGGAAAACAGGAGCCACAAGTTCTTTCCAAACAGCAAGAAGTGAAACCAACTATGAGCAAGGCACTGTCAGTTAAGAAACAACAGCACCACAAAAAAAAAAAAAAAAAATCAAACCCCAAAAAGAGCAAAAAAAAAAGGAAGTAGTTCCAGGTTAGCCTTTCTGTTCAAGGAAGCCAGAGCCTTCCATGTACTGAACAATGAGATGTTACAAAGAATGACATTTGGAGCAATCTTTTAATGGGAGAGACAAGAGAGAAACTTTACCAATCCTTTAAGCCTGAACTTGTTAAGTAACAAGATGTGACTCACAGTAACTTGGAAACTGGTGTCTTACTGGATCCAGTTTTCAATACTCAAAGCTTTCATTTAATTTGAAGCTGGGTTCTGGAAATCAACAGGACTAGTTGCATGCTAACAATTAAGCATCTGTTTAAGTGACTGCCAGGTTGAAACCTCACTGCAATACAAGCCCATGAGGACTGTCCTCCCCACTGCCTCTCTCAGTCACACAGTGGTGCACAGCAACAAACAGCTCCTTTACATCAGCAACAGACACTGGCAAAAATGACTGGGCAGGAGAATTCATGCCAACCCAGTGTTCCTAGAAAGGATAACCTGAAATCATGTGCCCCCCAGGCACCAGTTAGATACTAATGTTGGTCAAAGACCTCACCTTTTCAATGACACCTTCAGCCTTGCCCCAGAGCTCAGTGGCCAGCCCATACTGATTTTTATTTATTGCATCCATTATTTCTTTGGCAACAGCAGTCACCTCTGCTAGACCATTGTCATCAAGGAGAGACTGCAAAACAAGCACAGAGGACAGTGTTAATTATAATTTCACATCCCTTTACTGCTAACAGCTTTTGAGGTTTTACTCTGGGTAAGAGGTAACCTTAAAATTCAACATCCATTTATACTGTATGGTAGGACAAGTGATCAGGTGAAGACCAAAAGGTTAAGGAGGTACTTACAGTGCTGTAAAGGTACGGCCCCCAAGACAGCACAGAATCTAAAAAAACCAGATTTCAAATAGTGAACTTTTTGACATACAATTTAACTTACTTTTCTTTTATTGTGGCAACAATTTATGGAGATGAATTAATCAGTAAAAAGGTACTGCCAGCTCAGTTTAGCCCTAAGGTTAGGTACCCCAGAGAGGCCTTTTAATAAATTCTGCAACATCATTAACTCCCTAAGCATTAATCAGTGAAATTTATTCCCTTAAGGTAGGGATGGCATTTTTGGCTTTACATATTCATGGAATGATTAAAATAACCAAAAAACCAAAATAACAACATATCACACACACAGTCTGAGGATTTTAAACATACCCAAAGGAGAAATCCATGAGTCTCCAAGAGCAGTCCCCATAAAATTGCACTTTATAGTCCCTTTTTGAACAGCCTTGGTAAAAAGGGGGAAAAACAAAAAACAAACAAAAAAGCAACTTTTACTTAGATATTCATGACTCTGGAATCCATTTTCTTTAAGGGAAAAAGCTAAGTAGCATTGTGAACTAGGCAACAGGGACAGTGTACTCCAGAAAATAAAAGTACTTGTAGAACACCACGTTTTCAAGTGAAAAGCAAACTCCATCCTCCAAGTCCTTACCTTGTGCAGCTCTAAAGCAACGCCAGCTGCCATTTTACCTCCATAAGACTCAGAAAATATGTAGAATGGGATAGTCTGGAGAGAGAGAGAAAGAAGGCACACAAGGAACTCATTGGGCAGAGGGCAGAAAATACCTCCTACCATCTCCCACATCGCACAGAACCCAGGCACTGGCTGTGCACCTCTCACTGTCAAACACTCAGGGTTTTCTTATGCTTCTCAGATCACTCAACAGACAATAATCCATCCCAATCCTTGCCTAACTAACCCCAAATTCAACCAAACACTACCTAGTAGGAAGCACTGCCCATCTTGCAACACGTTCACTACTTTTTCTGAGTTTCATTTAAAAGCAAATAAAATGCTAAACAAGAATTCAATTCACTTACCTGGAATTCTGGTCTACACGTGAAGAATTCTCCAAGAAAAGCCATCATATCAGAAACTACCATGGTAAGGTTTTTGGCAAACAAGCTACAATCATCCACATAACTGAATCCAGTGCCCACAGGATTATCCACAAACAGGATACTGGCTGCCTGCAACTGTACAAGCAGAAGGAAGGTTTGTATGAAACCTCAGTTCAGCCCCAGCAAAAAACTTAAGTTTTGATGGCATAAATGATTAACTGAGCCAGCAAATCTCTGGAGCTAAAAGAACACGCAGAAAAATTTGGTGAAAGTCCAAAAGAGAATGGTACAGGTGAGACTTGTCTGTCAGAATGTAAAATAAAGAAAAAGGTTTTCTTCTAAAGAAAGGGTTTCTCTTGAGGGTTGCGGGGCTTCTGTGAGATTGCTGTAGCCAATGTTATTTACTGTTGTACAGTTACAACTGTAAAAATAAAAGCAGATCAGCCCAGAGCCTGCAGCAAAGCTCACAAATACAGAGGTACAACATCAGGTCTTTCAATCTGCCCAATCTGCAACAAGAAATGTGTCCAAAACCCCCCATGATCCCAGGGCAGGTCACCCGTGTGATCTGGGGAACTCCAGAGCACTTGAGACTATTTGTAGCTCAGAGCACAAATACATTTCATTAATTAAACTTCCATCTTCACAGGCAGCTGTAATTTGTTTTGCCTTGAAGGCCATACTGGACCTCTAATTACAAGCCATACATTTTACACTGCCAGCCATCCAGAAAAAGCTCTATGGCTGCACACAATGAAGCTGTGATCTGAAACAACACTTTCTACAATTTGCCTGCTCTCTGCTTCCCAGACATCTGCATGTCACAAAGTCATGGAAGCCCAGACATATTCCAGCAAATCAGTATGTGTAGTCTTCAGTTTCGAACAAAGTTATTTCTATAAGCCAATTTGTTAGCCACACTATTTTAAGATGAAATATTACAGTTCTACTGAACTTTGAGAACTGTTCTGTGCATTTTTTGCACAGTAATCATCTGCTTACACAAGCAAACAAACATCTGCAATCAGTAATTAGAAACTGAACTCTCTACCGTACCCAGGTTGTATTTCTTGGTTTCATTTCTTTGTCTAATGGACCAATCTCTTCAAAGTTCCCATATCCACAGCCCGAAGCTCCTGGACCTCCCTGTGGGGAACACCAAACGACAGAAGTTAAAAGGCAGCATGGCATATGACAGAGTGGAGAAAAATAAGAGTAAGCCGGTAAGTAGATTGACAGTTTATAAATTTATAAAAATGGCTTTTGCACTACTACATGTTAATTTGCAGAGCAGGCTCTGTTCCTCATCTTTCATAATAAGCACACATCCCAGTTCTGAAAGCAAGAATTAAACAGAGAAGCAGTCACCCACTCGGGAGAGCATCTGATAAGCTGCATGTGAGCACAGCCTCAAAACCTTGTTCCCTGACTACTGAATGCAAAAGTCAGTGATCTGCAGGGGTCTGCAAGTCATTGGCTTAACCAGCATGTACATTTCACCCTGATGAAATAACCCAGAAAGAAAGAGATCAAGTCTTCAAAGTGATTATATTAAACATTAACTTCTAAAGTGTACTGCTGGAGTAACTGTGGAGAACACATCACTGCCTTTATCACACTGTGACTGAATGGCACCAACCTCTAAACAGAGTCCCTCTTGTTTCCATTTAGAAATTGTTCTAAATCTCTTATTATTTTATCTACTCTTCTTTCTGAACACTGTTTAGACTTCAGGCTCTCCAGGAAAGGAGCTGTGACACTACAGTGCACAAAAATTACTGCTGCTGTATGAAAGATAAGAACAACCTCTATTTCTGGAATTGAACTTGATGGAAGGTGAGCAGCTGAGGACACCCCACAACTGCAGAATGTTTCTTCCCAAACTGAACACCTCATTCACACGGTGAGTCATTTAGAATTGGGCAATTTTCAGTCCCATTTCGTTAGGGCTGCAAGATACCAATCAAACCAAACCAGGCACAGAAGAAAGAATTATCACTTAGGTGTCCTTCAGCAAAACTTACCTGAAGCCACAAGACAAGAGGCAATTCTGTGAAGTCTTTGGTTGGGTTATTTGCATAGTAGAGCCACCAAAACATGTGGGCCTTATTCCGAACCTGCACATACCCCCACAGCTCTTTGGGCTCCTGGGACTGCCTCAGAACTACACCTTGGGGGGAAATAAAAACAAAAACCGCCTAGGTAAAAAGGCTCAGCTTTAGGATTTCCACTACATTTTTTCCAAAATATTGCATTTCAACCCTGGGCGTGGTAATTAGAAGTGCTTCCATTAAAAAAAAAATTACTATAGCAAACCTGCCTATACTTACACCCCCACCCACAGCTGAGTTATCATCAATGCATGAAGCTAAGTGTGTAATTAAGTGCTTCCTTATCGCAGCCTGGTGTTAGAGCTGCCGCCGAAATAACAGCCCAGCCACCGCGCTAATTTGTTCTATCGGGAAACAGCCTTAAGCTGTGCCAGGGGAGGTTTGGGTCACATATCAGCGAGAAGCTTTTTAACGGAGAGAGCGATCAGGGCTTGGAAGAGGCTGCGCGGGGAGGTGGTTGATTCTTCGTCCCTGGAGGTTTTTAAGGGGAGACTGGACGTGGCACTGAATGCCACGGTCTAAGCAAGCACGATGGCTGGATCAGAGGTTGGACTTGATGATGTCGGAAGCCCGGAGCCTGTCGCGCTGTTCCCATCCCATCCCATCCCATCCCATCCCGTCCGTACCTGCCGTGCCCACCGCCAGCAGCATCAGCAGCACCCCCGGCGCGGTCCGGGCGCGGAGCGGCCCCATCGCTCCCGCAGCTCCCGCAGCTCCGGCGGGTCACGCGGACCGCACCGCACCGGCCCCTCCTCCTCTTCCTCTTCCTCCTCCTCCTCCTCCTCCCGCTCCTCCTCCTCCTCCGGCCGCTCCTCCCCCTGCCCGGCCATGATGGCGGTGCCCGGCGCGGCCCCGCTGCGGCTGCGGCTGCAGTTCGACCACCCTCCGCCGGCCAGCCCGGGCTGCGCGCTGTGCTGGCTCCTGCTGGAGCCCGGCCAGGCGCGGCTCGTCACGGACCTGCTCAGCATCATCCGGCACCGCTTCGGCTTCAGCCGCCGCGCCCGCCTCAGCCTGTTCCTGCAGGGCGCGCTCCTGCCGCCCGCCGAGAGCGCGCGCCTGGTGCGGGACAACGACTCGCTGCGGTACGGGGGGCGGGAATGGGGACGGGGATGGGATAGGGGATGGGGAATGGGGAATGGGATAGGGAACGGGATGGGGACGGGGAACGGGAACGGGATGGGGAATAGGATAGGGATAGGGAACGGGATAGGGACAGCGGGAACGGGATGGGGATGGGGAATGGGATGGAGAACGGGATAGGGAATGGGGACGGGATAGGGAACGGGATAGGGACAATGGGAATGGGACAGAGAACGGGATGGGGAATGGGATAGGGACAGCGGGAATGGGATAGGGACAATGGGAATGGGACAGGGACAGCGAAAAAGGGATCAGAAATGGGATTGGGGCAGAGGGATGTGACCAGGACCGCAGGAAGGGGATAGGGATAGGGCCAGGAATGGGGAGCAGGACAGCAGGGAGTCAATCCCACATATAAACCTCACGAACACCTGCCTGTCACCGCCTGTGCCCCTGGGGGAGGCTCCAGACTGTCCCATGCACAGGTGGAACATCCCTGCTCCAGAGTAACTTACCCGAGCTGCTGATGTGTAGGAAAAAGTTTTAATTGTGCTCAATGGTGGCTTTTGTTTGGTTTTTTTTGATAGAGTAAAATTGGAAGACATAGTTGCAGATGATTATGAAGACACAGATGATGGCTTTACTTACACGACAAAAGAAGACAAAAAAAGGCACAGACACAAGCAGGATGAGGAAGAATTCTCTAGAAATGAAGACAGGCATAAAAGGAAAAAGAAAAAGGACAAGCATAATCTTGAGTATTCCTCTTGTAGGGAAGAGAGCTCTGTAGATATGTGGGACTCTCAAAAAAGGTACATGAAAAGAAAAAGAAAGGAAGAAGTTAGTGGAAGAAATAGACTCACAGAAGGTAAGGAACAGAGCTCTATTGCCCATTCTAAAAAGCTTAAAAAAGCAGAGAGGGAGAAACAGTTGGCAACAAAAAAGAAGGATGAAAAGCAGACAAAGGCAGCTGTGGCAAAGATGGCTTCAGAACAGGAAAATGAGAACTTTTCTCTAAATTCTGGTAAAAATAGCACCAAAAAGATCACAACACAGCCCAGAAAAAAGAGGGTGGAAACTTCAGATTCCTCCAGCACATCGTCTGACAGTGACAGCAGTGAGTTAAACATAAAGCAAAATAAACCTTCCCATAAAACCAACGTGACAAGACTTCCCAAAGACAAATCCCAAGCTGCTGCAAATTCTGATGCAAAAACTAATAAAGTGACTGTAAAGTCTAACACGGAAAAGACTAAGACTGCAATTAGTAAAAATGCCAAAAAATCCCAGTCTTCTAGTTCAGATTCTGACTCGAGTACAGAGGATGAGAAGGTGACACCAGCACAAGACAGCACTGCAAAGGAGAAGTCTCTGCCTACCAGTGTGGTGGCTGTAAAAGCCAGTACCAAGGCTCCCAAAGCAAAGAGCTCCTCTTCAGAGTCTGATAGTTCAGATTCAGACACACCTGCTATTAAAAAACCCACAGCAGATGCTGGACTGAGTAATTCCATAGTAAGAAACTGTATTAAACAGTTGCCAACCAGTAGTCAAGGGCCATGTGCCAGCCCAGGCCGTGGAAGGGGGCGTGGATCAGTAGAGCATTACTCCTGGAGAGCAGCCAGGGGCCGTGGGTTCCATGGGACAGTGAGGGGCCAAGGCCATGGGAGAGGAGCAAACCCTGCCTTCTTCTATAACTACAGCAGTGAAGGCCACAAACAGAGGCAGTTAAATGAATCTGCAACAAACACTTCGGTTCTTGTCCAGGTGAGTGACTTACACAGTCAGAGGTCACTTTCTCATACAACTTTAACTATACAAAAAGTCCACAGGATGAGAGTAACTCATGAAAGCAGAAGTAGATTAGTGGGATAAAGGTTGATCTTAATAAATCTAAGAGTAAACTTAGTTATTTACTGTATCTCCATTTAGCAGCCTGAGGAAATGTTTGTATTTAAGTGATTGCACTACACATCCCAAAACAAAGCACTCAGATAGGTACCTTACTCTTCTCAGAGCTTCCTACAATCCATACAGCATAAACGTGGTGTTCTGTTTTTATTAACACAGTAATTAAATCAGTGGGTTACTGTTTGTTTCACAGAATCCCGTGGAGATTCCCAAGAGAGACTATAGTGTGTTACCTCTTCTAGCTGCTCCACCCCAAGTAGGAGAGAAGATTGCCTTTAAGGTATGAATGTTAGTGGGCTGAAATTGCTTCATTTGGGCCACTCTTAAGTTTCTGACATAACAGTTTCTCTAAAAGTTCCCTTGTTGTAAAGTCTGACTTTGAGTTTTACAAAGGTTTGGAGCCTGTGCCTAAGTTAAATGCATTTATTGAGATGTTCTCTATTTGTGTAACACAAAGAAATCTCTCTGCTGTCATTTCAGTGTGAATTTCCATGTATATGTTGTCATTTCTCCAGATACCATTTCTACAGTATTGCAAATCTTACCGTACGAATAATTACACTTCAGTGCAAAATGAAAAAGTAAATGAAAATTAAATCAGTGCAGCTGGGGAGGCTCCATCTCCCTGATCCCCTCACACAGCCTGGCCTGAACATAAATCCTTTGGAGCAGTGAGTCCTGGAAGTCTACCTGGGACTGTGATCAGCATCAGGATCCAGCAGTGGAAGATTTGGCCCTTGCACTTTCCTCGTGCTGAAGAAACTGGTGGAATCACCAAAGATCAGGAAAAGTTATAATGTGTTATTTGTATTTCTTTCAACAGCGCTTGGAACTAACTGAAAATTACAGTCCTGAAGTTTCAGACTATAAGGTACTGGTTTTCCCTTGGCTCATTTTAGGTGAAGTATGGCTTAAATATTTTGAGGTTGTGCAGTTCTTTGCATCCAGTTGGCTCCAGAGGCTATTCCTGGTGCAGCAGTAAAAATGAAAACCCCAGAAGCCAAAACTAATGGAAAACTTGAAAGGTGTTGCAATTATTTAACAGAAAACAAAACCAACCCAGCTGCAAGCATTATTAGTGATCATTAATATTTTAGAGAGGACAAAAAATGCAGACCTTCAAGCAGAAAAATGTAGCTGTTTCTGAGTCTACTGTGGTTTGAAGTCAAGGCAAGTTCTTGAAATTGGTGCAAGTAAAATTTTGTAGCTACTTCAGATAACTTGGTTTCTGGGTGAGTGTTGAATTAAACCACCAAGTCAGTGACAATAAGTAGACTTTGAGTTTAGTGATGCCAGTAGCTGCAGATTTCTGAGCTTTAATTCTCTGCAGGTTTACACACAGAGATAGGAAAAACTGACAGCCAAATTTCCTCTAGCAGTGATCAAGTAGTAAACATGGAATAGTTTCCAGTGCTGAAGTGTATCTTACCTGATTTTTTTCTTGTTGCTTTATGAAGGAGGCAAAAATAATCAGTTGGAATGCTGATAAAAAAGAGATCGAGCTTGAGATCCTTTCATCACCAGCAGGACAACGTACGTACCCTGGGACACCAAAGGCTTGTTGTCACAGGCATCACTTGGAAAGTAGTCCAAGGCACACCTCCTGTTTCAGGAGCATTCCCAAGTTCCTCAGGTTCATTCTCAACACACCCCTCCCCTCCTCACTCCCTCCCCAAAAAGCCTGTTTAAACTGAGGTGAACTGAAGATGCAAACAGGTATTTACAGAATTGAATTTCTTCAGTCAGTATGTGTGGTCAGTAACTCACCTCTACTGTGGTTTCGTTTTCTCTAAAAAAATTAAAAGTCATCATATAGAATTACAGAGAAGATGTGAGACCATAATGCCATTGTTTGCAACATCAGGGAGGCCATCATGGATGTGCAAGTGAGTCCTGCAATGACAAAGTGCAGTTCCTGAGACCTGAAACAATGAATGTTTCTGAAACAGAGTGTGTGTCCTGCAGTTGCCATTGAAGCCAGAATTAATGAATTGCCATATGAATATTTTTCTCAAACTTAAGCAACATATTGTTGATTATCCTTTTCATACATTTAGTCATATTAGTCACCCTAATTTGGGTGTGCAATATGCAGTTCTACCTCAGACTTTTTTGTTAGAATTATGAACCCAGACACACAACTGAAAAACAAACCAAAACCAAACTGGTTTTGATTGGCTTTTGGGGTAAACATTTAAACTTTTTTATGCTTGTTTATAGCTAATTGAGTTGTTTGGTTGGTTTTTAAGCTGCTAAGGAGCCAGGGAAATTCGACCTGGTTTACCAGTCTGCAGATGGGGCAGAGCTGATCGAGTACGCCATCCCTCAGGACACCAAGGTATGTGGGTCCTGTTCTGAATCCTGTTACCAGTTTTGCGTAGCTGATACCTGCCCTGCCTTATGGCTCTGTTCATCTCAGGGAGATTCCCTTTATAATATTGGGAATAAACTGATTAAAATAAATGGAAGCAAAAGAAATCTTTTCTAGCAGGAATGTGCTTGATTGCAAGATAAGAATCACTTCCATGTTACTCAATTAACAGGGGTCAAAGCCAAGCTACATTTTTGTTTTGGCTAATAGAATACAGACTACAGAACATCATGTCTCACAGAGCAGCTGTTCTTACAAGATTATTCACCTCATGCACTGTTGTTCTTACCTGTGTCCTCCCTTACCCAGGACACCAGGTTGAGGCTCATCAAGAGGATCAGTGAATCCCAGAAGGAGCTGTGATCTTTGTTCAGCAGTGCCGTTGTTCAGGTCTAGGCAAAGAGTAATGACAGAGAAATTGCATCTGCTGGTGTAGCAGGTACCTGCTAAGTGTTGTCTGTGGTTTGTTTTCAGATAACTGAAAGCTGGGATGCGCTGATAGAGCCAAGACTGATTGTTGACCCTCCAGTTAATGGATCCGGCGTTGAAAATGGAACCGTGTAAAATGTGAAAAAATGTACATAACTGTACAGACTTGTTTTGTGAAATGCTGCCTCCTGGTTCTGAGGGTGGCAGGTGCACTGGTGGTTATTACTAATAAATTGTTTTAAAAATAAGTATGCAAAAAGAAAACCACTTTTTTCCCCTTAGGGTATGTTTTTATGTAATACAGGAAGACTTTGTTTAGTCTAACACAGATCTGTTGGGGTTTTTTTCCTTAATATTTATGTCCTACTGCTGTGAGCTGCAGATCTGGAATGGTTTGATCAAAAGATAAAAGACAACCTTGTACTGTCAGTAACTACATAAAAGTCTGGGTTTGTCTAGAACAATTTGACTGTCATCAGAGGTCATTTTCATTTAGAAATTAATTATAAATATTGTTGATATGCACATTCTCCTCCTCTACTGCTGCTAACATCATACAAATGCCATGAGTTTGCAATTACTTACGGAGTTCACCGAAACATGTCCCAAAAAGCCAGTGGATTCCAAGTTTCTGTAATTGTGAGGCATATAAATAGTACTGCTAACTGTCAACTTTGCTTAGAACCAATGGAAAATAACATGAATCCCCAGCAAAATTGTGTCCCATTGTGTTAATTTGTGTAGGCTCTGAAAGCCCCTTTTGTTTGTTTGTTTTAGGCCAAACCCTTTTGCCCTCTAAGTGCTGTGCTGCCTTCATTCTTTCCTTTCCTTTCCAGAATGGGTCAGAAGGTGCTGGCAATGTGCTGCACTAATAATTATTAGCACTGAGGGGGCACCTTGTACCTCTGTAGACTTGGCAAGTCTTACAGTCTCAGGTAATCCTTGTCCTGGGTAGTTGACTCCGACTTTTACAGAGAAGACACTGAAAAAACCAAACTCCAGATACAAACAAACACCTGAAAAATTGTACATTGTGGTTTAACTACCATGTACTGTGACTAGTGCATGATTACATTAAAATACTGCACATCTTTGCATTCATCCTATTAAAATACCTTGTTCATGAAGGAATCATTTTTATACAAGTAAAACTAATTTGTGTATTGTGGTTCTTTTTAGTTGCCATTATTTAATGCTATAATTTGGGTTTTGTAGAGATGGGGACAATTAGATTCATATGAGTCTGGTCTTGCAAACCGGATGGAAAAGACAGTGGGGATTAATGGAAAAATAGTTTTTCTAAAGGAAATCATTAATTTTTAATTCTTAAGACATTTTAAAAGCTAAATGCAAGTATTTCATAGCACTCTTAGAGCAGGACTCATCTCTTGTTCCATTGCCTACAGTGCATTTTGGCCATGGTTAGATTTAGTTCAGGAACACAGGAAGTTCTCAAGTAATTGCAAAGAGTCAAAGAGAGCAATAACATCAGTAGCTATGTAAATGGCAACAGTAATTTTTCATGTTTAAACATTATTGTCTTTTAGACAACAGGAATGGTTGGGCTTCCTCAAAACCAGAATTTCAAGCCCTCTTTGACAATGGGGAACTTAAATTCCTCATCTGAGCCCTAAAAATCCTGTGTTCTGCTCCAGAAGTAAAAGCTACAATTGCGAGGGCGTATATTTACCTTTTTTATTTGCATAACTTTGTATCAGTAGATACCAAATGAGTGCTGCAGAAAATAACAGTGAAGGTACTGAGCCTTTGAAAGATGATGGTGCCTTAGTCCAAATAAACCCAGAGAGTTCATTCACTATAGAAAAATTAAAACTGTAGACATTAAGAGCCTCTCCTTGGTCCTGTCTCCTGTAATACATGCCCAACACAGCTTTCTAAGAATGTTCCTTTGCAGTCACTGTCGGCCACCCCCTCTCAGGCACCCTCAGGTGTTTGCATTTCCTCTGACAGCAGTTCCAAAGTCCTGATCAGCCTATCCCAACCCTGCTGTCCGTGCCTGGCACCGTGCCCATCTCCTGGAAACTCCTCCACCCTCTGATCCCCTGGACTTTTGCTCCTGTCACAGCCTTGCAGCTCCAAATGCCTCCTGTTGTCCTTTCTGCACCTGAATCTGTTACTGAGCAGTGAGTCAGAGCCCCGTGACACACGGCCCGTCCACAGCTTATCCTGAAGGACTCTTGCAAGACTAGAGTGATAACTGATGGAGGTAGAAGTCCATGTTATCTCTATAAGGTAGGTTTGCAATGACCATACAGATTTAAGTCAGTCTTACAAAGGAAATGGCTAGGAATTGTAACAGACAGAACTGTAACAGACGACCCACCATTGCCTCTTGAGTGCTTTATGCAGTTCCTGAACGTTTTTGGAAGTCCCTAAGGATGAATGTCAACATGATTGCCTGCTAATAGTTTTTGATGACATTAAAAGGAACCTCAGCAGTTCTCCACACAAGGTGTCCTTTGCCCACTGGACAAGAGTCAAGAGCACGTGGGTCCTTCTGCTGCAGACTACCAGGTTCTGTTCAAACTACTGGGGGGGCCACAAACTTTGTGCCAAGCTGCTCTGTTTTATGCCAGTGTGGATGGAGAAGTACAGAGAGCTCTGAGAAAGTCCCAGGGACACCAACGGACAGGGCAGAAGAGGGAGGAGGAAGAGGCCACTGGAAAAACAGAGTCAAGTTAGTCAAACCAGGAGTAGCTGCCATTCAGTATCAATGTTCCTGTTAGAAACAGCGATTATTCAACAGTTAGGCTGAGGAAAAGAAAATAAAATTTGAGGAAGTACCTTCTGATTAAAAGGAATTGACCCACAGCCAGACTATAAGCCAAACGTACCTTTGTTAACAACAGTGGGAAGTGCACAGGGTCTGTGCCTTCAAATGCAACTTCGCAGAAACAAAATCTTGGTCAGCTTATATAATAAATTTTGCTAAGGGTACCGGTCACAAGACATCTTCTAAGTTGCTTTTTATGACTTCACATTTTTGTGGATTTATGGTTTCTCTGATAGAGAACTCCAGCATCTGAGTTTCTTATCTTGCTTAAAAAACAAAACCCACCAGCTCTTTTCTTCTTTCTTATCCTTGGCCTTGCATTTTTCTGATTACAGCTTACCAGTTAGCACATCTTGTTTTCTTAAAGGCTTTTGCATCCTGCTAAGTCATCCTCAGGCTAAGCGAGGTCCCCTTAGACTTCGTAGGTAAATTACAGTATAGCAAGCTTTTGTTCCACTTCTTTTGAGATGGTTTCCACCTTCAGAGGGCGGTAACCTGCGTCCTTTAAAAACGCTGGATTGGCATCAGCTGTTGCAACCAGAGGATCTTTAAGGTCCTTTCCAACCCTAACCATTCTATAAGTCTGTTTGATCTTCAGCAGCCAGATTACCCAGAGCAGCCGGGGCCGGCTCGGAGGGGGCGGATTTGGGGGTTCACACCTTCCCTGAGCCCCAAGCAGGGGTGGTGATGGCTGCGGTGTGCCGAGTTCTCTTTGAGAAGGTTTTGGGACGGGAGCGGGGCTGTGTGGGGCTGCGGGGGCAGCGCTGCCACGGCGGGGCCGATAGCCCAGGTGGGCACCGCACCCGACATTGCATTTGGCTTAGAAACCAAACCCGAGGTGTCCGGGCACGGTGGGTGACCCTGCCCCGGTACGTGGACGGGGCTGAGCCCACCGTTCCCGGTGCGCCCCTCTCCCCCATCCCCATCCCCGTGTCCGAACCTGCAGCATCCCCAGGGGGCGTCACTGGAGTCGCCTCGGGGCTCTCGCCCCTCCCGTCGGGGCGGGGATGGAACACGTTGTTTTCCGGAAAGCCTCCGCCCCAGTTTCGTTTCTCCAGCCCGTTTCGTTTCTCCGACGCCAGTTTCATCTCTGGCTGTTCGGAGCAGCGTCGGACGGGGCGATGGCGGCGCTGGAGTCGGAGCTGAGCCTGGCGGGGCTGGAGGAGGAACTGACCTGCTGCATCTGCCTCTGCGTCTTCAGCAACCCCGTGACAGTGCCCTGCGGCCACAACTTCTGCTCCTCCTGCCTGGAGCTCAGCTGGGCCGGGCTGTCCGAGGGCTTCAGCTGCCCGCAGTGCCGGACCACCTTCCCGAGCCGCCCGAAGCTGCACAAGAACACGGTGCTGTGCCGGGTGGTGGAGCAGCTCCAGGGCCGCTCCGGGGCCGGGGGGAAGGAGGAGGATGACGGGGATGCTGCGGGGTGCGGGGCGGAGGAGGAGACCCCCATCTACTGCGACAGCTGCCAGGAGATGCCGGCCGTGCAGACCTGCCTGACCTGCACCGCGTCCTTCTGCGCCGAGCACCTGCGGCCGCACCACGAGAGCCCCGCATTCCGCGACCACCAGCTCTGCCCGCCCCTGCGCGACCTCCAGCACCGCAAGTGTCCCGCGCACAGCAGGCTCTTCGAGTTCTTCTGCAGCAAGCACGGCACCTGCATCTGCTCCCTCTGCCTGCTCCGGCACAAGCTGTGCCCCACCACCCCCCTGGAGCAGGCTAAAACCAATGCCCAGGTGAGCGGCCGGCGGGGTGGGGCTGGTGCCCCCCGGGGCTGGAACTCCCTCCCGGGGACACCCGGAGTGTCCCTTCGCTCCTTCGGGGCCTGACGCTGAAGGGCGATGGGGAGGCTGGACCGAGACTTGGCAGACTTACCTCCCCTCCAGCGCGTATTCAGGCGCGTCCTCAGAGTCATTCCTTGCGTTTTCCTCCTCTCTCCAAGGAGAGTCATTCTTTACCTTTTCCTCCTCTCTCCAAGATGTTTCTCAAGGGCCAGAATTCTGGGAAAGTGCAGTCATGGGGTTGATTGCCAGCTCCTGGGCTGGGCTGACCAGTGAGGTCTCTTCTCCAGACCTCTGAGCCTCCTCTGAGGCTCACTGCCAGGACTCACTGCCAGGACTCCCTGCGTGGCCCTGTTACAGGCTGACTGAGGGGCTGTAGACAAACATTGTTCTGTGTATGTTTTTAAGAATCAAAGAGTTGTAAAAGTAGCCTAGGGAGATTTTCAGCACGTAGATAAAAGCCAGAAGGAGGTTCATAGGGTGGAAGGAAAGGAAACCTGCCCTTCATATCTTACAGTGCAGCTGAAGAACAGAGGGCAGATGAATAAAGCATGCTTGAAAAGTCTAGGTGGCCAAACTCCTGTCTGTTTGATGACTGTGTGTACAGCTTACCTGCAGAACTCATGCCTGATTCAATTTAGCAGCATCTTGAACTAAAGGAACAGGTGAGAGATAAAATTCTGAAAATGAGAGAGGTGAACAGTAGCGATACCTCTATGCACGAAGTCCAGCCTGACTGAGAGCTGACATTTATTCTCAGTATGAGAACTGCTGTGCTGACGAAAGTGTTCAGTCCTTATCAAGAGAGTGAGTCAACAGTGCATCCAGCTTTTAGGAGAGGTGGAGCTGCAGGGAGGGCGTGGGTGCCACAAGCCACTCATGCGCTGGACAGTACTTTTACATCCTGTAAGGTTTAAGGACAGATCGGTTTTAAACAGATAGTACTAAATGCTTACAAGGTTATTTAAAACTTCCTGTGAACGTGATCCCTGTTTCTGTGAGTGTGACCCAGCTGAGACATGGCAACTGCTTCTCTGAAATACTTTCTCATCTCTCCTGTTTCAGTCGATGCTGAAGAAGAAACTCACGGAGCTGCATAATCAGAGTGAGAGAGCTGTTAAGGCAATGAACACTGTGAAAACAAAGAAAAGCCAGTCTGCTGTAAGTGGGTAACTGTTCAAAGTGCTGTCAGGTTGCTTGGCACACGCTGGCCACTGCGTGGTGTTGGTGATTGTACCCTTGTGACAACGGCTGTAGTGCCGAGATTGCATTGGCAGAAGAAAATGTTACTAGGAAGGAACAGAAAAGAGGTGTTTTGGCAAGGCTGGGCAGCTTTGTGGGAGATGGGAGTAAACCAGTCACTGTGTGTTTTATACCCCGCGTGCTGACACTGAGAATGGGCCCCATTCCTTATGACTGAAGCAAACTTATGACTTTACAAACTACACAGAAATACTCAGCTCTATTGGCCATTTCAAGTAAGAGAAGCCTACGTGTTTCTCAAAGGCTTTCATGCAGTAGCAGTAAGAGTATTTTGCTGCTCACAAACTGTTCTTTTGAGACCTGTGTGTCTGTTCTTGTCTGCTCCAGGAGACAGCTTCCAGAAAGAAGGATTTGATTAGAAATGAGTTTTCAGAAATTAGAGCTATAATTGAAGAAAGGGAAAATGAGATCATGAAAGCAATTGCAGAAGAAGAGAAGAGAGTTTGTAACAAGTTTGATTATATTTACGGAGTCCTGGGAAATAAGAAGAATGAAATTGAGTCTCTCAGAGATCAGATTGAGATGGCACTGACTGAAAGTGATGACGTTCTGTTTCTGAAGGTAATATGTCCTTTAAATGTGAATCCAATTCTTCATGTTTCTAAAATGCAGAATCACAAAAACCTGCTGTGGTTGTCCTGCTCTCCAGAGGCTTTCAGATAAATAGTATTGCAGTTGTGTGCAAGAACTTGCTGTGAAAGGATGTACAAAAGAGTACACAAATACCAATGAAAGAACTCTGAAATGGTGTCTGCAACTCCCCCCAGTTCAGCCACTACCTCTGCCACAAGCAAGGGGTCTGTGGGCAAGAGAACTGATCTCCATGAGGTGCTGCAGATCCTTCCCATTGTTTCGGGTATCAGTTGGGAATTAAGCCATATGGGCGCTGCTCCTGAAATTTTGCCATGGATTGTGTCCAACTGTAGCATTTGCTCCTTAAAATTTGAGATGAATGCACAAACCCCACCCCATCTAAAGTAACTTGGTTATATTTTACTGTGTGTGCTATACAAGGTGGTCTGCCCAAGTCTTTCATTTGTCATTTCAGAGAGCAGCAGGACTGCAACTAATATCACCAAAAGAGGCTTTTGTTCCTACAGTTGAACTGGACCAAAATGTGATTCATTCCACTTTTCTGTCTGCTGTTAGCCTCAAAGAAATATTGAAACTCTCAGTCACTCCGTGTAAGGATCAAAAGGTAGAAGGTACTGTATCACTGAGAAAACTGTCATTTTCTGCTTTGGCTGGGAGTTCAAATGAGGGATTTTCTCTCTCCAATCCAAATATAATTGAAAAAAAAAAAAAGGCAACAAATACAGTTGGATAATATAAATTGTGTCATTCAACTTCTGCAGTCCTCCACAAAGACATCACAGTCTGGGCTAAATTAGGAGACAAAACGTGCCAGTGCCTCTTTACTGTTGCTTATAGTTGGATAAGTTGATGGCTATCATGATTCTTTGCTCAGCTGGCTCAGCTCAGCCTTTCTTCCTTAGAGTAATTTATGGTGTCATTATGTATCAGGCTTGGATGTGGTTAGGCTGTGGATTTGAGGGGAGGCATGAAATGCTTTACTCTGGTAGGGCTCTGGTTAACCAGCTGTAAAGGTGCTGATTGTGTAATCATTATAGAACAAAGCCCTACTTACTGGGTTAAGCAAAACTATCTTTTGGACTGGGGCATGGGTATGCACTTCCCATCTGTGCTGAGTATCACTTCAGTTCTATTCACATAACTGAAAAATAAGATTGAAAAATTGTCCTCACTGATGCATTACTTTGTAATCACTGTGCATTTCTATGTACTGGCAGTACCAAGCATTGCAGCCAGACCTGGGAAAACTAAGGGCCCTCCAGCTGCTCCTACAAACAAAACCTCTGCTGGAAAAAAGCCTCATGGACCACGTAAGTACTGAAGAAATCATCCTCTTCTAACTATGGTTTTACTATTAAATAAGAGTTCAAGCAGTTACCCAAGAGCTGTTTCCTGTAGTGGTGATGCAGTGATTATCTTGGCATGGGAAAGGGAGGGTGCTTTGGGATATTTAGTGATGGATTCCTTGTGAGCTGGAAGGCAGTGAACAGCACAGGTACAGTGGTGCATCAGCTAAAGCAGAGCCTCCCAGCCCCCTGATTCGTGTAGGTTTTTTAAATTTGTACCAAACCCCTTTTGGCTTGTTTGATGAATTTGTATGTATTGAACTCTACTTGTGAGCTGTTCATGTTCTGGTTTTTCAGGTGATCCCTCACAAGATCGTTTCCACAAAGAGATCTCTCCCCAGACTGCAGTCACTCCACATGTGGAGGCAGATACCAGTAAGTGGTGATTAAAGGAGCCTTATTCAAACATTCTGCTGGCCACATCTTGCCTACAGTGTAGGGCTGGGGTGATGGAAAAGAGTCTTTGTGGCAGGTTATACTGGGGCCTTTCAGTGTTGTTTTGTCCAGGTACCAGCATTAATGGGCACCTTTTGGAAGGTCTTTCATATTTTCTATTTGAAATAAATCTAAGCACTCAGAGGGGTCTGTTGGGGAAGATGGAGTTGAATAGAGTTGTAGGTCCTGTTGCTGCACTGAAGTTCTGTTGTAAAAAGAGAAGGAATAGTCTGTGCCACTTGGCTGAACACGCTGCATCCTGGAGGAGAGATTAAGCTTCTTCCAGACTTAGGACCCTGTGAAATAGGAAGCAAATAACAGGTTGTGCTTCCTGTGCAGCTTTTCAGTGTGGGTGTTTTTGTACTTGGCTTCAACATGTGGGACTGCCAGCTCCATCTACTGCTGCAGCTTTAGAAGAGCCATGATGATGATGTTACAGCTGACACAGTCTTACCAGTGGCTTTTCATTCCCAGTAGAACTCACAATCCACTTCTTTTTTTTTTCCCTCCAGAGGAGAAAAAGAAACCTGTCAAAGTTGGTAAGTCCAAACTTTCAGCATGCTTATTCTAATTTTCATTGATGGCTCTGAAAATGATAAGTAGATGGCTATTAGTGTTGGTGTATTGAGCAAGATGGTCATTAGTGTTGGTGTAATGTCCACCTCTTGTTCTGGGAAGGCTCCTACTAGTGATACACTGAAAGGTTGTCCAGAGACAACAGGATTTTCAAAACTTGACAAGACATTGAATAACCTGAGCTAACAGTGAAGTTAACCTGGTGTGGAACAGGAGGTTAAACCCAGATAAGCTCCAACCTGAGTGTGTCTGTGATGGTGTGTTAAGCATCCAGGGTTTCTTCCCAATTGGCTAAACTCTTTGCTTCTGTCAACACAGCACCAACCACTGCAGTGGCTGCTGCAGCTAAAGACCTCATTGACAGCTTTCTGAAGAAATCCAGAGAGGAACTTCTGCAATGTAAGAACTCTCAACATTACACTGCTTAGAGATGAACTTTCCACTCTTACAGCTCCTGCTGTAGTTACCTGACAGAAGTACTTCTGAGGGGGTTTTGTTAGCTTCATAGGCCATCAGCTGGTTGTTACAAATGAAGGGAATTTTTGGAGGAAAAAGGTTTTTAAGTATCTCTTTTGCCAGGTGAATCAAATTTGTCTCCAGTATTTGTTTATCTTTATGAAGATAAATGAAGTTTTCTAAGTAATGGCTTCGGTTTCCCTCAGTATGATGGCATTAGGGTAGCTTAGAAATAGTGTAATGAACAGGACTTTTTTTAAAAAGTGAAATGCAGGCTTTTATGTGAGCCCAGGATGGCTTGTTAAGATGCTATACAACACAGTATACCTGTTGCTGCCAGATCAAAGATCCCTTTCTTTTGCCAGCAGTTATTTGGATGGTGAAGGAATACTGTGGGGATGCAGGAAGGAAGGAAACTGGCCCTCCATTTACCTGCTGTGCAACATGGAGCTGCATTTGAACCCAGCAGCTGTTAGTGTGGCCCTAAGAACTGCCTGCAGTGGGGAGGAGAGCAGACCTGGGAGATAAACATGCGTGGGGGCAAGTGCTTAGGCAGGACAAGGATAAATAAAAGTGCTTTTCTCTTCAGTGCCTTCACGTGACCCATGTCGTTGCAGATGCTGCTCATATCACCCTGGATTACAACACAGCTCATAACAACGTGATTCTGTCCGAGAACTACACCAGGATGTCTGTCTCGGACACCTCCGTGGGTCACAACTACCACCCCCAGCGCTTCACCGACTGCCGCCAGGTGCTGGGCTTCCAGTGCTTCAAGAGAGGGATCCACTACTGGGAGGTGGAGCTGCAGCAGAGCAGCTTCTGTGGCATCGGGGTGTGCTACGGCAGCATGGCCCGCCAGGGGCCCGAGAGCCGCCTGGGCAGGAACAGCAGCTCCTGGTGTATCGAGTGGCTTAACTCCAAAATATCGTCCTGGCACAACGATGTTGAAAAGTGCTTACCCCACACAAAGGCCACCAAGATCGGCGTGCTGCTCCACTGCGAGGGGGGCTTTGTCATCTTCATGGCAGTGGGGGAGAAGCACAACTTGATCTATAAGTTCAAAGCCCAGTTCACCGAGGCCTTGTACCCTGCCTTCTGGTTGTTCTCCAGTGGCACTGTTCTCTCTCTCTGTCAAATGAAATAGTAAGGTCTCGTATCTTCCTTTAGTTCAACTGAGTACTCTCAGCAGGTAATCAAACTCAATGAAAATTATTAGCTTTTATATATTAATCTGCTGATTCTTAGGTCTGAATTGCTAAAGCCTTTATATAGTGATTTAGCAAAATGCTAATGATAGTAAAAAGTACAGTGGAAGCTTCTGCAAAGACTTGGATTGCCCTAAAATCAAAGTCATGGTATGAACCATTCTGAAATGTCTTCTGTAGCTGCTGTGGCTTCTGTGGTTTTATGTAAAGGGGCCCCAAAATGAATGTGTTCCACGGGTATCACTAACCCCTTTGAGAAAGAAACAGGAGGAATTCCTTGACAAATTCACGTTCCAGGCTTTGAGGGAGGTCTCAGTGTTGCCTTTTTGTCTGTACACAGACTGTTCTTCATACACATGTTCTCAGTGTATGACTCCATGAGATGCTGCAGAAAGACCTATTGAAATCAGTAAGTTCAGGTCTTATGGCACTAAGTTGTAAAAGCCAATATGACAGATCTCATGAGAATGGAAATGCAGGGACTTCTGGAGCTGATGGGAAAGAAATGGTGCTAGAGTCACCAGGGAGTAAATAAATGACATTGATTCAGGCACTGGAAATACACCAGAGAGTCTTCAGGAAGACATCCTGCAGAGCAGTGATGTGTGTCCTGTGATAACACAGTTTGTGGGATGAAGCATTCTGTCTCATGTTCTAACTCAGAACATGCTTCACATCTTCACACTGAAGGCTCTTCAGTGTTGGGGTTTTTTTGTTTCTGCTGGGGAGCTCAGGGGATGCGTTTTTGGCGTGGATATGGAGCATAAATGTGCTGTTCACTGAAACACAGTCTCCTATTGAAAAGCTTTTCCTCTGTGAGGTGGGATATTCTCTGCTTTAGTTGTTAAGGTGGTGGAAACTGGATTTCTTGCATGTTTTTGGGACTCTGATTTGAGGAGTCTCAGGACAGTGTGCACAGTACCTAGAAAATGCCGTTTCCTCTCTGCATGACACCTGTGGGCAGGCAGGTGAGTCTTTTGAAATATACAGGGAATTAGCACAAAGGAAAATATACATCCATTCCCACTGGGATGGTGTTTTATTTCTCCTGGTGTTTTTTGCTTTGGGTGGTGGTACGTCTTTAGGAGTTCTCACTATGTACAGAGGAATCTGTACCTCCTACTTACAACTTTAAAACAATTTGTAGGTAATCAAGGTATTTGGATCTCATAGTTATTGGGCCTGTATCTTGGTGATGCCTCTGGACTTACTGTGGTAGCTCTTATTTCTTGTAGCCCATGAAGAACAGGGAAGCTCACACTTGAGACCTTCTGGACTTTTTGTAAAACTCCCCTTATGGGACTTGGTGAAATAGAACACAAAGCCGGTGCTGGCAGTTTGGCAGGGCATTGTTAGAAGGCTTGAAAGAATCTCTGTGGTAGATTTCACATTAGCCAGTGTGGTTTGGAGAGACTTTCAGGAATTCAGGCTTGGTGTCTCTATTTTTACTGGGTTTGTAAACTCTTGGTGCTTTGTCAAGGATAGCATTAGTCTGATTTCTTCCATTTCTTTGGCCAGAATAGGATATGGAATTGATGGTGTATCTAAAAGTGCCGTGACTGTCCCTGGAGCAGTTGTCCTATCCCAAGGGTCTCTGCTTTCTGAAGCACAGTCAGCACTGCACTTACCAGCCTAAGCAGAACTCTTTAAAGGTGCAGAGGGAGGATATGACCTGCTGGGAGCCAACAATGAATGACAAACTGGGTTTTCTGCCCTTCCAGTCTGTCAGCATTGAGGGCCAAGAGCAGTTTCCTCTGAGAAATCCTTTGGCTGCTTGGCTGTGCCCCAGGGCTGCAGATCCACTCGGGAGGTGCTGGAGGATACTCCGTGCCCTTGGGGGTGGGAAAAGGTTTGTGTGGTGGAGAAGATCTCCATTCTCTGCTGCCTCTTGACTTTAAAGGGGTGTCAGTACTGACCTCTAAGTCTATGGGCTGCTGTAGCCATAGGCTGGAGTGACACCCAAACACAGCCAAGAGCAGCAACTTTTATTCTGCCTCGTTGGACAAGGTAGGAATTCTTGAAATGTGACATTGGTGAATGACCAATACTATGGAACACATAAGGTGTCCTGGACTAGCAGGCAGTGAAATTAGCCTACCACTGCACTCCTGATCTTATTTTTCACTTCCTTTAGTGCTGTGAATGACTAGAAATCATAGAACTTCAAATGCTAGGTTTCTGAAAATCTGCTGTTTTGGTTAGCTTCAGGTATCTTGCAATATACTGATACATTAAGGTGATATAACCTTAGGAAAAATACTAGTTACAGCATGATAAATGATGATTCATAAGCCTTTTCAACACAACTGAAGTGGTTTTACTTAGGCAGTAACTATCAAAGCTGTACTGATTTTAAACAAAATATATGTAGAAGCATATATCTAGTTGTACTTCTCTTGTTAATACTACAAAGAATCCAACTTACCCAGTCTAGAAAAAGAACTAATTCTGGTGTTAACAATAGCATGAGGACATGGATTGATTTGTGTTTTAATGTACACATGAGAGTAAATCAAGAAAAAGTTGCTCACTGAGAATAAACTAATCTGTTTAAATTCAATCTTTTCTTCAATTAAATACATCAGTAAACCACTGTATTTAGAAAAAGAAATGGTTATTGTTATTCCATATAGATGTGTCAGCCAGACATCCTCGTCAGGGCCACTGACATGGATTTTATGCCATCTGGTCCCTGTGCCTGTAACTGCTGACTGGTGAATTGTGATAGTTTCAATTCAATAAATACTTGGCAAACCCCAACTCTAAATGTTTTGTTCTGCATGTTCAGAGTTGAAGCAAAACAGTGAGGGAAGCAAAAGGGAAGACATAACAGAGTACAAATAACAGGTCTTTTACTGTATAACTCACTGAGCTATACAAGAACTGGGGGGAGGAAAGGAGAGCTGCAGAGGCTGTGGTATCCTCTGGGCTGTCAGATACTGTCCTGCATCTCCTTCCCCAGGGAACATCCTCACCAGTAAACAAAACTGGGTGAGGAAAAACACGGTCATCAGCTGGAGGAAGACGAACAACTAAGGACTCAGTGTGGGATTACTTAAAAAAGCCTTAGGTGATGTCCAGCATCTGCCAGGTAAGGTACACCCAGAAGCAGCAATGGGTGATGATTCCTAATCTTACCCAGTAAAATCAAACTAAAGGGTGTGTGGTTTGCAAGCTGCTGCCTCCCCTCCCTGCCAGTGGAAAACAGCTCAGCAGGGAGCTGCTCTGGTGGCTCAATGTTTAAAAATCAGCCCAAAGGCATCCATGAAACAAGTTTAGCATTTCCTTTTCCACTTAAAGTTCTCCAAGTGAGTTGGGCTGATGAGGGTTTTGGAGAAGACTTCACAGAAATTCAAAGAGTAGTGCTTGATCAGCATAACAGGTAGTACAAAAACTAGGGGGAGGAAAAATCCTCATCTTCGCTACCCATGATGTCCCTGGGATTAGAACAATCAGGTCTGCCAGAGCACGGCCTCAGCTTCCCAAGAGGGACAAATAGGTATTTTAAGCCTGTGTAAAATTGACTGTGACTACAGCCTGGGTCTTGAGCAGGTACTGAGACCCCAGGGAAGTCAGCATGCCTTTTACTCATACAAAGTATACTTTCTTCCTTGCTAATGACATTTCCTCTCGATTTAGCTTTGTGATCACTTTTTCACCACAAAAGGACCAACCACCTTGGACTCCAAATCGCACTCTCTGGGAACATACGTGAAAATGTTTATCAGGATGCTCCCTATTTTAATAAAATTGTGCTAGGTTTCTGATTAACACAGTGCATTTCTATACCCTGTTCTCTGACTCCCTCCCATTTCTTCCCCCCTTTTCCAATTCCCTCCCAATTAAGTGGCTGCTACTTCTCAAATAATCAATATGTCAGTTAAAAACATGTCACGGTGTGGTCATTGTACGACTCTCATTCAAAGCTCATGTCATTTAGACTTTCATTGGCAGCTATTTTGTCCCATTAAAAAGTTCAAGACAGCAATTTGTGAATCTTGCTCAGCCAAGTAGAACTGTGGAAAAAAAAGGAGTCATTTCCAAAGTCAATTAATTGTGGCCTGTCAGAGAGCTCCTCATTCAGTTTTTTCCAGGCCTTGTCATGGGCTCACATCTGTCAGCCCCGTGTTTCCCAGGCTGCAGTCAGATGCCGTTACACAGGAAATAATGGGTTTATTCACACCATTTATTGGGCTCTGTGTGGTAGACACATTTGTATATCATTTTACGGTGTAGCAATTCCATTTACATAAAGTACAGGCAATTATGTGAGTCTGGCCAAAGCACTGAGGGAGGGTAGGAGGAGCCACCATTCAAGTAATAAAAGCTAATTGAAAAGAGGCAGATAATTTAGGTGAAAATACCATCACGAGCAATTCTTGATCCTAAATTAGTTCAACAGAACTTCCAAGAGTCAAGTTGGTTGTGTTTTCTCCATGCTTGTATTAAACTCCTTAATGTTTTTCGATGTGAGAAAAGAAAACGTACTTTTTACAGGACCTATGTTTCATTTAAAATATCAAGTAGTTCTTGGGGGCCTTTTTTGCCTCAGGGGTAGTTTCCCCCCCCAGATTAGAGAGACTTTCCACATTTGTCTGTAAAGGAAAAGAAATCAAGTAGAAACTGGGGAGGAGAGAAAAATATCTAAAGAAAATGCACATGGCATGTAGGCAGAGCAAAACATGTTAGAATTTTGTAATATTGGGCACAGGCTGCTTTTTACCCTCCCAAAAAAAGACAGTCTTTTCAAAACTCAAAGTTATTTTCTGAGACAACGATGATGTGAAGGAGTAGAAACTAACATGGGTTGAAAGTCAGAGTTCATGGGGCTCACAGAGCCATCATCTTCAGGGAATTCTCCAGGTCCCAGTTCGGGTGGAATTGTTAGCTTTAATCCTTGGGTTTAACTCTGCTCCAGATTCAATATCCAGAAACTGGGCTGAAATTGTTCAACTCTCAGCAACATTGTCTCTCTTGTCAGTTGAGCTCAAACTCACAGGGGTTGGCTCCTCTTTCTCTGGCAGCCCGATAAACCAACATGAAGTCTTTAAACCGAGGGGCACAGCCCAGCCAAGCTTCTCCAAAGTGCTCGTTGCCGGTGAAGAGGAAATCCCCCCCTCCCTCCCTCACCTTGCACTGCAGCAGCGTTCGGATGGGGCCTCGCCACTCCCCGCTGCCTTCATCCTGCTGGAAAATGCGGTTTTTCTGCCTGTAGACTCTGTGGACGCTGACATCGACCCGGGACATGTGGCTCTCGGAGTCGTGGGAAACGCCGCGGATAGAGCCTTTCACCACTGCACGGGAGGAGGACGGGCTGGGTTATGGAGCGGCAGGACAGCAGCTCCGGTGTGAGGAGAGCAGGAGTGGGGCAGCGTTCACACCTACATGTCAACGCATTTCTGAGCCTACATGGCATCCTTTGCACAGAGGAACCCTACACAGACAGTGCTGTGTCCTTGGGGTTGTGCTCTTTGACTACTCAGATCGGTGACATCTGAGGAAAAAGCATCTGACTTGCCTGATAGTGCAAAGCAGTGAAGGGTAAAAAAGGCACCATGAAAAGAGATCAGTTCAAGGACTCATTTTTTTCAGTCTGTGTTCCAAGACAATAACTATCACACACTGGCTGCCTCTTACTGACTCCAGGGGACTCTGAACCTTTTCCTTTCACAGCACTAACAGAGGTTGATCCAAGAAGAATCAGAACACTATTTGGTTGGAGAAAATGAGAGCTTATTAAATGGTTTTCATTTAAAGGTTTGGTGGCTTTTTTTCCTCTCAAAGAAAAATGTCATCCATACACCAAAAGTCACTTTGGGAGAGCGTGAACAACATTCAGGACTCTGAAAGTGACTTTATTTGAAGCCTTATTTAAAAATCACATAGCATACATGTACTTATTCCCAGAGGGATCCTGACTGGAAGGAAAGCATAAGAAGCCATAGTCTCTGAAAGCATCCACATGGAGAATAAAACATCCCATCTGACAAGTGCTTGCTGTCCTGAAACAATCTTTTTCATTGTCACTGAGCCCATTTTTCACAGATATCACCTACTCTTCTGCTAGTTAAGTTAATCTCATCCCACATCCATAGAAGGCTCAGAAACAGACCATTTGAGCCATGAGCTTTTCAGCAAATGAGAGGTTTCCAAAGCAATGGGAACATCACCACCCTCCTGCCACAAAACTCTTTCATTTGGGTACAGCAAACTCAAGAACCCAAGATACAGAAAAAGCTTATTTCTGAAGCCTCCAAGAACTCCCTCATTTAATTAGATTGCCAAGGAAATCCAGAATTTTGTGTAACAGATGTCTCTGCTCTCTGTCTCCCTCTTTGTGTGATCATCTTTAATCAGATGCAGCCAAGTCCATTGACAAGCTATAATGCACTTGTTCCTGGTGCTCCAAGTTGCTCCTGCACTGCTCAGGGCCCCCGGTGACTGAAGACCTCCATCCTAAGGGTAACTATAAAGCCCCTATTCACTCCCAGTGTCATTTACACTTTCATTAGCAGCTATTTTCTCTAATCAAAAAAGTTGATGATAGCGATTTGTGAGCTCAGGGCAAGGAAGTCAGGCCATAAATAGAGTCAGTTCAAAGGGCTATTTCTTCTGGTCTGTTGCTGCTGTGAGTGTAAGTGCCCCCATTGTGTGCCTGTGCCTCCACATCTGTCAGTCTCCGGCCGCTCCAGCAGTGCCGAGGGAGGGCACCCGCATGGGAACCAGGAACTTCATCAAGGGAAAACAACAGGCTGGATTGCACCGATTAATTTAGAAGAAGGATAAAAATTACCAGCTAAGGAGGACTCCAAGGGAAACCTGCTCTGCACTGGGTCTGTATTTGCACAATGATGTCGGCGTCTGGTTTTATCACCTTTGAAGTGTGGCAACCCCGAGTAGGAAAGCAGTGATTTGTTGGGCTTTTAAAAATATGGCTAAATTGAATTTGTAATTTTGTTTTTATGTAAGTACATTTACAGCAATAGAATTGTGGCCACGTGGAGAGGCAGCTCTACAGCTTTGGCTATTTGACCTAATCAAAGAGGTACAAATGTGCATGTGGAAAAATGGGGGAATAAAATGAACAAACCACTCAAAGGAAAAAAAATCTATTGCATTATTAAACAGACAAAAAGGAAAAAGCTTTTAATGTATCATCAAATTAGTATTTCTTATTATCTCTTTTCTTATGGACTATAACAGCTCTATTTTCTCACAGGCATGAAACCTGATCAGGATGTCACTGAAGCAAGTTTAAACCTGAAATCTTTAACTAAGCTACAAACAACTCACTGCCTCTTCTTTTGCAGAAGGAGAACTAAAAGTGTATGGATTGTGAGGGAAGAGAGAGGGTATGTTCATAGTGGAGGGCAAAAATATGGACAAAGGGAAGAAAAGTGACCACACCAAGCATGTACAACCTGTGTGTACGTGTGTCTGTACACACTGACTTTGCTCCACCTGAGAGCCAGCAGCACACCTGTGAGAATTACTCACAGTGCAGTTGTAGATCTTAAACTTTCTGCCTGCAAGAAATAAGGACCTCGGCAGCCAGTTTCTCCCTTCTAGGTTTCACTTTCCCTCCCATTCAAACTCTGTTTTGAACAACTAATTTCTTTCCTGGATCAGAGAGTGCAGTAATGACATTATTTTAAGAAAAGCAGCAAATAAATCCAAATAATCAATATAAATTAAAGGCAGAATAACTCCTCTTTAGTCAGCTTACCAAAATCACTGCTGCAAATGGCCATAAGAAGTTCCACGTTGTCACAAGGACGGCACATAGCTAGAAAAAAACAGAGCAGTTAGTAATTTATAATACTATAATATATACATGTTATTATACTATAAGAGGTATGTTATACAATATAGATTGGTAAAGAGACAATGAATTAGGAAGAGAAATGGGGCAGAACTACTAGCTTAGAGAGCATTATGACTAGATGCAAACCAAAATTCCTGTTATATGTTACACAATCACAGCAAAGAAATAAGCAAGAGGATGTTCTCAGCGATGGCACTGCCAGGCAGGACCCTCCTTGCAATGACAAAGCGCTCAACCAAGACAGCCTTTGTCACCAGGGATGCACCAGCAAGGTCAGTGGATACCAGATGCCATCCCAGACCTGCCCCAGGGCTGGCCCCGCTCTTACCTTCAACCAGGGCCATCTTTTTGAGGTCGGGGCCGGCAGCGCTCTGGTTGCTCAGCAGCTCGTACTGGAAGCTGGCGGTGCGGCGGCTGATGTCCCTCTGCGGGCTGGCCTGCAGGAACAGGGCCACTCGCTGGGGCCGGTGGGCACTGAAGCAAGACACGTGGTGGGGCCGAGCCCCTTGTGCCTCGCTCAGCACCAGGTGCAGCTGCCCAGAGCGCTCCACGTAGATGCTGGCGCCCTGAAAGTCGCTGGCGGGCTTGATGCAGACAGTGGTGTGCTGGGCACTGGAAAGGTTGGGCTCCAGGACGACTCGCAGGGCTCTTGCTGGGTACATCCACTCCAGGGAGCCCTCGGTGCAGCGCAAGTGGACCTGCTCCACGGCTCGGGAACGGGGCTCCCGGCTCAGACCGCTGCGAGACAACACCACTGCTCCGTCACTGTGCCCGCAGCACAGGCGGAGCAGCCCAGCAGTCACTGCCACACTGCCCAAAAGTACAGATCCCGCTCCCAGCCCTGGTTCTCTCCTAACGACTCTGTAATTGGCTTCCCCCAGCTGGAGTGCATTCCTTCCCTGTCTCCCCTCGGGTCGCAGCTGCGGCCATGCAGAAGGGATGGAGAGATGGGGATTGCTCGCACCTGGGGCTGCACCTGAGCGCACGGGAAGGAGCCTCAGCCCCTTTTGCCTGCCTACAAACCCATGCTTAGATACCTGCAGCATCCAGAGAAATGTCAGAGGGCATCATAGCTCAAAACCTCTCTGTGTGGCAGTACTGGCCAGAACTCATGTTCATCAAATCCCACCGATGAGTGGATAGGGATGAGCTGACCTGCTGCACAACGAACGCTGATGTTACCCCTGAAAAATTTGGTTTACAGACCTAACTTTCTAAAATTACTTTTAATGTTTCCAATAAAAAGTCACCAAAGATGTTTTTGATGGAAAAGCGTCGCTCCCGAGCTGTCGCTCAAACCGGTGCAATCCCACCGCCTTCAGAACAGGTACTTTTGCCGAGGTCGCTTGCGAGGACCAAATCCGTAACAGCGGAATTAAAGAAAAGTGAAACAGCGACAAAACGCAGAGGGAAAGGATGTAATACTTGAGGATACTGTTTGTCGCCGATTTCCCTGTCAGGGACCGAAGCAAACCCGCCAGAGGATGCTGGAACCGGCCGCTCCCTCCCCGGGTGCGCGGGGCGGCTCCTCCCGATGCCCTCAGCCCCGGTACCCCCGAACCTGCCCCTCTCAGCCCCGGTACCCCCGTACCTGCCCCTCCAGCTGCAGCGATCGGCGGAGCTCGGCCGCGACCCGCCCGCCCCGAGCAGCAGCAGCAGCAGCCGCAGCAGGGCCGGCAGCCCCGGAGAGCCCCGCACCGTGGCCATGGGCCACCGGCAGCGCCCGGGAGCCGACCGGGCTATAAGGGCGGCGGGAGGGAAGGGGATGGGCTGGGGGTGTCGGCCGAACCCGTCACCGACCCCCTTCCCCCCGCCCCGCCAGCTTGGCAGTGCCACGGGGAGAACGCCCTGCACAAGCGGGGCGACAGCAGGGACACCCCTCCATCCCATCATCATCCCATCATCATCCTCATCCCCCGGGCCCGGCAGCGCCCTTTGTCTTTTAAAATATTTAGAAGTGATTAATAACAGTTTCTCATCGCCGCGCAGGGACAAACAAAAATCGTGTCAACATAATCAAAGCGAACTTTTGAGTGAGTGATGGAAATTCAATAGTTTTAACTTTTGCTTTCATGATTATCTTTCAGGGGTCCGTGCACAAGAAAGCTCCGGGGCCCACGATTATCATGCTAAAAGCCGGGCTGTGCCTGCCAATAATTAGATTTCTATATGCATTGCCCTTTCCATATTTTCAATGAACGACATGGGGAGCTGCTCTTTTGCAGGTCTGGGAGAGCGAGGCTCTTTAAAGCAGCTCCTAAGCGTGGAATCGGGATTTCGCGGCCGGGCGGGGACAATGGCCCTCGGCACGGCTGGGTGGCACAGCCCCCGATCCGCCGGGCTTTGTTCCCGCTCAGCGCCCGCGGTCACCGGGACCCTCCGGCCATCTGTTACCTTGCGGTTACCAGCGTGTTCTCACATTGCCCACAGATGCGCAGGGAAAGGTTTGAGTTTGCCCGCTGCCTTCCTGTATTGAGGGGCTTTCCTGGAGGGGAAAATAAGATTTGCTAGAGGCACCCTGAAATCGGAGCTTTAGCCCTCAAGAGTCTAATGTTGGACTGCTTGAATCGTATTTGGACCCACACACAACCACCTTTCTGTTCATTCACCAAATACTTTACGTTTTTATTTTTTATTAGTAAAAAAGAAACAGAATCTCAGCCTTAACTTGTGCTTTGCTAAGGACCCGTGTTCTTCCCCACAAGTACCTGTGCTGTGACTCCTTACACAGCTGAAGTCTGGCTCAGGTCGATGCTGTGCACGGCTCACTCCAGCAGTTCTACAGACATTTAAAGATGCATTAAACCTTGACGCTTAGTAGCATTAGTGCCAGTGATCCTGAAAGCTCTGTGAAACTACTGTCTTACCCATCTAAGGAAAAAACCTGCTGAATATCTATGCTCTGACCCCATCTTGAATAGAAAACAACACACAAATAGTCTTTAAAAGGTTTGATTGTGGCATAATACAGGAGCTGAGGGGCCAGAGCCCTTCTCTCTTTTGTGCAAATGAGACCAGGGAACAGAGGAGAGGACTTGGGGAGGGAACTGACACTATGATAAAGTGGCCCCACAGGAGGATTTATTCACTTCCAAAAGCCCAAACTAACCCATCTGCTGCCATCAGGAGAAGGCATTGAGCCACTTGATCCCTGAACTTCTTCCACCAGCAGCGTTTCCCCCTTCTGGGGAACGCCCCGCGTTTTCCTGCCTTGTTCTGAGGGGCCTCCCCACCCCCATCTCCAGTTTCTATTAATGCCACAGGTCACCTGTTACAACCCTACCTTGAAACTGCTCATTACAGGTAACACATTTGTAGGCCTCTTTCCTGCCCTTTGACTAAAGAGTGTGCAGGGTCACAAGCTGTTTTAAGATCCCAAATGACTGACGACAGAGGTGAGAAGGAACAATCTGGATGTTTCACCTCACTGAAGCCATTTTAGCATCTTATTCTAAAGCCACACAAACTTGGCTTCCAGCCCAGGGGTGGAGAAGGATGAACCAGGAGCGGGCAAGCAGCTGCTGTGACATCTTTGCAAGTTACCACTGTTGGACTTACCTCCAAAACGACATTACCAGGCTGTCTAGAACTTTTCCCATGCACTGAGGTTTGAGACACTGGGACTTTCCAGCAGGGATCTCAGGCAGAAACACGGCGATGGAGTTCAACAAAATGCAACTTTGTTCTCAAAATTGCTAATCTCATCCTGCTGGATCCCTCCCAAAGCCAGGCAGTCATTGTCATCCTGGGGCTGGTACAGAGCTGGAGACTCACATTTACTTTATGCATAGCGAGGAATAAGAAAAACTGACTTTAAATGCTTTAATCCACACACTTACATCTACAGAGAAATACAGTACAAATAACAAGACAACAAAAAGATGCAATAGGAAATACAGTAACAGAGTCAGTGCTGTGAAAAAACTATTTACAAACTTCTGTGGTGAATATGGAGCAGATGTTTCTCAAAGGAGCCTTCTGGGAGTGTAAGTCACAGAGACAGGCCATGGTACAGCTGACTGAAGTTTTCAGTCTCCCTTGTGTTAACGTGGAGTGACACCACAGCACAGGGTAGTTCTGTGGCTCTGATGAAGCTGCAGCTTCTCACATCAGAACCTGACCCAAGCACTCAAACCACACATCACCCCATGTAATGACTGGAGCACACATCACAAATTTTTATGAGACACAATCATGCTTGCTGTGCCTCTGCAGCAAATAAAGAACAGACTTTCAGCTTTTATGACAAGGATTTTACAGCAATACCTCCTTATCCTCCCATTTCAGCCTGCTTTCTTTTAAAAACCAAAGGAAAACCAGTTTGGGACTTGAAAACATCACTTGATGTCATGGAAAAACTAGAAAATTTTGATTTAAACATTTATTTTGGAGGTTCAAGACTATGGTGGCTCCTTATTTCTTTGCAAGTAAGATCTCACATAGCGTACAGCTGTGAGCAGTGGGGTTTGCTCTGAGTTTTTGTTCTCTGAGAAGAGAGGCAGGAATGGTGCAGCCAGTGTCTGCTTATGTTTGGGCACTAAATACAGACCTCAAACTGCACCAGGAAACAACTGATCTGTCAAGACTCCACTCATCACTCCTCCTTTACTGCTTGGTGGGAAACAAAAAATACTGAATCCCAAGTGTCACCTTTATCAGTTGAAAAGATGTTATAAATTCTATTTTCTTACCTATTACTTGCACTTTCAGCTCGTATTTTTTCTCTTTAGTGCAATATATGGATAAACACATTCAATGCAAATCCCAAGTTGCAGCATCACAGTATGCAAAGCTAAAGAACAACTTCTTTTAACTGCTAACATGCTGGTATTTTCTTGTAAGTAGTTATTATTAATTTAAAGTTACAGCTCTTAAAAGTAACATATTTACAGTATTCTGATCACTAATTACTAAATAACTACTATACATATTTGAAGTTACAAGCTACAAAAATAAAAATCCATTCTGTTTAACTATAAAAACCTTAGAAAGAGAAGATGGCTGGAGGTATTTGAGGGACTACAACAGCTGGTAATAGACAAAATGGCTTTTGAGGGATGTAAACCTTTAAGATACAGAATGCAATAAACTCACAACATAACCTTCCACTTGATCTTAAAAAGAAAATTATTTTTATGCTGAAATCTACAAACAAATTGCAAATTGAACAATGCAAAAAAATTAATTACATACAGCAGTAGGAGTACACAGCACAGGAAATTGGGCAGCATTACCAAAGTACAATTTTGAGTACATTCATACAGTGAAGGGCCAGATCCTCAGCTAAGGTAAGTCTGCACAACATCACTAGGTTTAGTCAAGGCATGTATGTGGCTTTACTCCAGCTGGAAGTATCTCCCTGAGATGCCCAAAACCTGATTTGGGTATTCAGCATTCTTAGCAAGGTAACAAAACTGTGATCATGTCGTTCTTTCAGAACTGTGGCCTCAACAACGCTGAGAGAATGTGTAAATTCCCTCAATATAGTTAACATGAACAAGTGGTCTCTGCTGTCTCATCCCTGTGTTCGAGCAGCAACTCTGATTTCTCAGAAAAAAAAAAAAGACCATTTTTAATTAAGTGGTTCACATTCAGCAGAATTACTTATGTACTGGTATTTTAAATCTGAAGACAACCTAATTTACTAACTGAATATTCAATCTTTTCTTTTCCAAAAGGAAGAAAACTGCTAGTAGTCTGTATGAAGTACAGAACTAAAGAACATTTTCAGTTAGAACACGTGGAAATATTCCTAAGATGTCCTGCTCTTAGACTAACTGGGTTCCAGTGCTGCTCTACCAAGCCAAGTATAAAAGAGTAACTACTATAACACTGCTACCATTGTGCTGCTCACAGCTAAAGGTTCTTTAGGCTTTTATTTGACCAGTGAGATACAATCACACACTGTAAAAGCTCTGAGCTTCAGTGTAACATAACACAGAACAGAAGGAATTGGCCAAACTGAAACCAAACCCCTGAACACTCAGTTCTCAGAACGTGGACAACAAGGAGGCTCCTCCCCAGCAGCAAAGAGCAAAAACTGGCATTTCAATAGAGGCCAGGGGGTCTGGGAACCTTTGGAGTCCTGACAACTACCAGGTGGTGATGGTGACGGAAAAGCCACGCAGGTGGGTCACTGTGCTAAGAACAGCTCTGTGGAGCCATTCCAACTCTCCTTCCTGACAGGCTGGCTGGCATGAGGGATAAATTGGACAGAAGCTCACTATCCTGGTTTCAGCAGAGCTTTTGATACTGTCCCAAGTGACATTTTTAGCTGAAATTGAGCCAGCACAAAAAGAGTAATTAAATGACTAAGGGAAAGAAGTGCTTACTGAGGAGTTGTAAACACCAGCAAGAGAGGGCAACAAATTCTCAATCTGAATCAGCTGAGGTCACACTGAAGAAACTTTTACCTCACTCTTGCTACAAGCATTGCCTCTCCAAGTGTGTTCAAACATGGTAACGTGTTTTCTGCAACCAGGAGAAACTCCAGTCTGTTTTCTGAGGGCAAGTACTTAAAGCTTCTAACTAAAGACAATGCCGTTTTGAGTTAGTGACTAAGAAAAGCAGGACCTGAGGGAAAAAAACGAACATATGAAGGAGAAACACTGAAAGTGAACATATAAAAAAAGTATCAAATGTATAAATTATGCTATAGTCTTTATATTATTAACATGAAATGCAATTTGTAAAAGTGCTGACAAAAACACAAGACTCTGTTCTTTAGTAACTGCAAAAATTCCAAAATGCTGTTAATGGTATGCTCTAAATACTACCCTGACCTGCTTTAAATGCCAGGAACAGACATACCACAAAATACCCCAATGCCATTTTACCTCAGCTGTTTCTGAAGACTGAGAATGCAAGTTTGGACTTTTTATGAAGTCCAGACATGAAGAAAGATCCAGGTGGCATTTGAAGCAGTTTAACCCTGATATGAATTGCTGAAGTGAAAATACAAAGTAAAACAAAGCCTAAGACAGGAGGTTCTCGTGCACATGAAAATACCCATCACAACCTCTCAATGTGTGTAAACAAGTGCAGTGTGAGCCAGGAAAGGAGCTGACCCACAGAAAGGCTTTCCATGCAAACTTATGCTTTTTGTATTGCACGTCACAGGACTGAGAATCTACAAGAAATAAAGTTATCAGACCAAACTTCAGTTAAGCTAATAGGTGCAGCAATAAAAACTCAAAATAAACGTGGTGAATTCACTTCTAAGAGCTTGATGATTGATGTTATTGTTTATACATTTTACACAAAGGTATAATGTATGAAGACTGACAGAGTAATTCATTATTTGTCTTTTTGAAACATGCCTTCACGCTTTTTCCAATGTTAATGATTAACAGGATAAGGGAAAATTCTTCCATGCAGGACAGGAGATCCAGCTGCAGAGTCCCCTCTCCTGCCTAGAGAACGGACTGTGGGATTTTCAGGATTCCAAGCTACAAGGAGTATCTCCTCCTTGCAGAGGGCAGTTGTTTGAGCTGGTGCTTTATGCACCTACTTCAAAAAAGCATGGAGCACTTTACAGTCACAATGCACACAACCTTAGGCAGCTACAGCTCCACTGCAAAGCAGCCGGGTTCATCCGTGCTCTGTTAGAATCCGGGAGCCCACTGCTGACACCCACTGTCTGCAGTTGGACTACAGCTTAAAATAGTTCCATCAAAGTAACTCAAAACAGGCTTTAAGCCAACTTGCAACACACCAGAAAGGAGGATACGCTGAAATCTGAGGATGGTTGGGAACAGCAAGACTTCCCAACAGATGCCAGTGCTAACAATGTGTTTTACAAGCACATTTTGTGTCATGGTATGACAGCTCCACACAGTTACAATGGAAAGCTGAGCCCACACCCCATTGGGAACTGGACACTTGACCCTTACAGAACGTTCTCTAAACCATAAATAGTTTCACAAGAGGCTTCCTCAGGCTCACCATGGCCCCCCCTTGGCTGCCACCACCACTTGGGAGACGCAGACTTCTCTACCTCCACAAACAAGGCCATTTACCAGTGGTTTTCCCAAATAAGCATCCAATCACATGCTACTTTCACTTTGTTCCTCCAACAGGAATGATGGATTTACATTTCCCAGAGGATTTCACACAGTTAGGACTGGACTCCCAGCAAGCTGCAGTAAGTGGGAGGATGCACAAACAGGACATCACCAGTGGGGCAGAGAAACCAACTCACCTACAGCAACACAGGGAGCCTTCAAAGCATCACTTATTTCTCTTTTAGATGTCAGGAGTCCAAAGAGTGGTTTTTGAACAGTTAAATGTTTTTCAGCTACAAACCAATTTGAATAATCACCTGATCAACTTCAGATAACTTTAAATTGCATTATAAATAGTTTAAAGTAGCCAGTGGTGTGATTTCTCTTGAGCAAATGCTGCTTTTCAGAGCACATACCCTGCTTTGCCAGAGACTTGTTTGTAAACAACAGTTACATAACAACCAGAGCATAGAACTGAAGTATTTTTAGGATGCTGATGGTTACAAGTTAATAGAAAAAAAAAATAATAACTTAACTGGTAAGATTTTTGAAGCTAATACAAACTGAACCTCATAACTAAAAAAGGTAGTGGATTCACCTAATATATCATACCTATGGTATTTTAAACACTTTTTACATAGATTGAACTATTATTTTTATCTATATTTACATACAATAAAGTAATTAAAATTAGGTGTATAAGGCTAATTAATATGGAATTTACAAATGGCTTCTGTTTACAGTTCATTACACTCTAATCACATTTTCAGACAGCTATAAATTCACTGAGAATCAGTAGTATTAAAGTTCTAGTACATACACTTTCTACAAGGAACACCATCAAGTTAAAAATGCTCTCCAAAGAAGATTACAATTGAAGGTTTTAAAAATACTGACTTTGCCAAGGTTTCAATAAATTATTTTAAAATATAAATAGTTCGTTCACTGTTAACGCAAACATCATTTTACAGATTGTTGAAAAGTGGTTTCATTTTAAAAAGCCTAGAAACACAACCTACTTTACCCAACGGTCTCACTTTCAGTTACCATAAAGAAGAGAGACAAAAAAAGATGAGGGAGTCATGACAAAAGCAGCAACATTCAAAGTTCAGACTAAAGCTTTCAACTTCTCTTGGCTTATGCAGCATAAATTCTCTTCCTACTTCGGAAGGGCACCTTCAGTAGTTAAACTGGACTAAACTGAATCACTCAGTGAGACATTTTAAACCCCATATCACCTCTCACCTGCTGCAGGCTTAAAATACTTCCAACAACAGAGAAAAAAGGAAGCAGATTTTTACTCTTGTTAACTGTGAAGATGTTTTCACCTGAGAAGCTTTAACCTGAGAAGCTTCAGATGTGCCAAACTGACAGTCCCTGTGTACTGTTTATGTGTCCTGAACCTTCAACCACTGTTTTTTTCCTCACTGTATATTCGTAAGGGAAATGAAGGTACCAACAAGGTATCTCTGATCCCCGAGGAGCCCAGTCAGAAAACAAATGCTTCCATGCTTCTTTCACCATCAAATCATACATAGGAATGCCAGAACTTGCCAACCTGTGCAAACTTAGCTCTCAACCTCCACACTTAAAACTGAAACAGTTAACAGACTGATCTACTACTGAGCATTCTCAGGTAATCATGAGCCAAGAACTTTAAAAAGTCTTTAAAACACACCCCACATGTATTAATCATCATTTCTTTAAAACCCTTCCCTCTGAACAGCTAAAAAAGTCTGCTCTTTGTCCAAGTCTTCCTCTAAATAGCCTCCCCAGGAACTATGATGCTGCTATTTACAAAAACTACAGTTAGTCTCTCACTGAACCGAAGCAGAGTCAAGTCACAGGATCATTCAGTGCAAGTCATGGTACAATTATTCTGAGTTGTATCTTGGGTACTCAGGACCTCAGGGGTACTCTGTGGCTTACAAAGCCACTGGAAAAGGTAATTTGCTGACAGAACATTTCCAGAAACCTTTGGTCCAAAAGCATCTTTTTCTTGCTGACCACCTTCCTAAGAGCTCCCCGATCCTCTGGTCTCCCAGAGCAGCCGGTCAGAAAAGCACTGCATGAGCAGGTGCATGGACAGTTATTTCTCTTGCTCCCAGGCCGAGGTGGCAGCCAGGAGCAGGCTGCTGTCAGAGAATCAGCCCACATCCTGCTTGGTCTGGTTTTCTGTTCTGGGGAAGGGGGCAGGTTGGCAGCAGGTCAGACCCCCAGCTGTTTCCCCTTCCAAGGGTATGAACCCTCACATACCATAGTGTGTATGTGCAGAAGATCTGAATCCACAGCAAGGAAGGGCTGCAGCATCTGTCCCTTTCCAGCCATTAGAGTAACTTACTCCAGCTAGGAAGGCTGGAGGGCATCACCACCAATCTAAAAAGGCAAACCAGTTGTGAAAGTTTTCATGAGTGTAAAAGCATGGCTTTTTCCTCAGCTCTAGTTCACTCACAAGCACAAACCTTATGGCCTAAACCTCCATCTAGATTAGGTGTGTTTTAGCAAGCTGAAGTTCCTCGCTGTCTCATGCTGACTCCCACAAAGTCTGTGTGTCTCCATCCACCTGCTCTTCCCCCAGGGTCCTACTCAGACAGGCTGGAAGCGTCATCATCCGTTTGCTCCCCCGAGTGGTACAACATCAGTGCATGAGTCTTGTGGGTGATGGTGACAGTGCAGGGCCCCTGGGCCCAGGGCTCGCCGTCCACCTGCATCGGCATCTTTGAGCTCTTCAAGATCAGCTGGCATCAAACACAAGAGCACACAGTCACAGCAGTTCAGAAGAGCTCTGGAAACACCTTTTTCAGGGTAATGTGCTGATGCCAGGCACGTTTTCAGCCTGGCCAGGGAGAAACTACCTAAGTTCCACTCACAGGCCACCAACCACAGCAACAGAGGAGTATGAATTAAGACATAATTAATTTTTACTAAGCAAGAGAAACATCTACCTCAACTGCAAACTGACAGCTGAGTGTTTGAGATTCTATATGGCACATTAAAGAAGACTTTAGGGATACAGGCTCATAACCAGCACTTACCCTCACTGTGTGTGCCTGCCCCAGGCGAACAGGATTGGCCAGTTTGACCTGAATCTGGGCACAGTGGAAAGAACCATGAACACCAACGACTTCCAGCAGTCCATCATCATGTCTATGAAACAAAAAAAGAAGACTTTTTTTAGTGATGCTCATGTGCTCCAGCATACCTTTTGATAGCAAAGAAAGCCATCAAATCCTGCAGTTATGGAGCAATACACCAGCTGCCTTGTGGAAATGATGGGTATGTGACTTTCCAAGGCTCACTGTGCATATTTAAGGCCCACGGTGGACTTCTCTTCCATGAACTTGTACAATTTTCTGTCTTTTCACTTTTTTATCTACAGGAGAATCTATTAATGGCTTAATTTTTCAGATTTGGGTAAAGCACCTTGCCCAAGTATTTTTTAGAAATCCAGGATTACAAGCCTTGTAACAGAACTATGAAGTGTATTTTATATATATGGCTTCTGAAGAAGAAAGTCACATTAGGGAATAACTATTATTCCTACCTATTTTTCCTCTTTAGTATTGCTCCAGTTTACTCAAGGACAGGAGTTAAAATTTTGACATGTTTTGTTTTTACTTTCTATTTTAATTTCTATTGAGATGTGGTTTTTTAGATTTTGAAATGGATCCATCTTCTACTTTTTGAAGGCTACCTTTATTTTCAACAGCCTCTTCGATGTTATTGTTGTCTGTCATACCAGACATTTTGAGACATAAAAGAACTCCTTGATGTGTGGGATGCATTTAGTCCAAGTCTCTAACACAAGGAAAACAATCAAATGTGAGATAGCCTCCTACCACAAGGAATCCTTCTGATTTGCAGGTAAGTCTGGCTATATAATCACAGTGCAAGAAATCCCTGACACTACAAGAACTGCTAAAGCAAAAAACCAAAGCCAAAAATGCACTGTGTACCTGGCCAAGGGATAAGGTTCATCCCCCATTCCTTCCCAGAGCCTGCAGCCACCTCCCCAGTATCCAATATTCAGCACAATGATGCCTTCCAAATTGGGCAACTCGATTCTCTCACCATCCAACTCTAGCTTTAAAAGACAAACAGAAGTTAGTTACTGTGGATCAAATTCAGTAGTTCAGTACAAGATGGTTATTCTCCTTAAGCTCTTCTAATAAAGTTCCACCTGAAGAAAAATTGTCCCTGTACAAATAAAATGTGTTTTGTTTTCATACTTAAAAAAAAAAATTGCTTCATATTTCACATGATATCCTGAGCTTAGTAAATTTTTGTTAGTAGAGATACGAAAAAGGAACTCTCACTTATGCAAGCCTCTGCTGCTAAGGCAAATTTTATCCGAGTATCAGAGCTTGAACATGGTAAGTTTTTACACTCCACTGACTGTCCAGAGCATAGCAAGCTAAAAAACTTACCTCAACCTTTTTGTTAAGGTCTTTACATTCTTGTACTAAGCAGTCTTTGGTTCCATAAAAAAAATACACAGCCTACAAAAAACCCAGAACAAAACAGGGAGAAAAGAAAACACTCTTAGAAAAAGACAACACATATGAAGACTATTTGAAATATTCATGTATAGTTATGGCTCTGAAAACCTTATCTAAAAGTCATGAATAATACATTTGCACATCAAAGTTTCCAAATGAGATGGGCTACAACTTGTATAAGAAACTTATACTCCACTTGAAAAGGAAATAGGCAATGTCCTTAACCCATTAAGTTTCAAACCAAATGAGAAATTCTGAGCAAAAAGCAAATTCTGTAAGTAGAGGCAAGGCAGTAACACTTGGGAGTGGGCTGGAAATGTGTTTTACCCATGGAATCCCCTCCCCAAGAAAAATTAGTTCAAACTCTTACAATTGCATGAAAGGAAGTAAGGGAGTAAAGCACTGTAAAGCAAAAAATAGCCTTAAGTCAAATCAACTGCTACAAGGAGGAAATGTCACTTCACCACACACACCTTATTGATAATTCTGCTGGAAAACAGAGAGGGAGTCTTCTCACGATGAGCATGGAAATTTAAAGCCATGAGAGCATCAGGTCCTATAGAAAAGTAGTTGTTCATTGTGAATACCTGTAAGAGAGACATTCCAGTTATGGTCTTACTAAATATCATTATTAGGGTTTAAAATTCAGAGTGTTTAATGGGAAACTGGTAAACAGAAAACAAACATATAGGTATTCCATAGAATTCACTTTATACTTGCAAGCCATACCTTTGGTTTCCTTAAGTTGTAGTATCCTTTGTTTGTTACTTGAACCTTCCATCTGAAAAACAACACCTGTTAAGACTCCTGACAGACAGTTCCCAGTATAAGGCTGTAATTAGGAATCTCCTGTCTATACTGGGGTCAAGCCAAAAGATTTGAGATTAGCTAAATTATACAGGAGTTATACTCTGCAGAACAAGTAAATGAAGACTACATTTGGACCTCAGTTATTTCATAGTTCCTTCCAGCAACAGTTGTGTTTCTTTACATAAACTGCTGCAATGGGCTATCAGCAGAGCTATAGCAGTATTGGGTTCTACGCATTTTACCTTTTCACTGTTCCTTACCTGTCTAGTCTGACTCCATCTGCCTCCATGACATTCCGTAAGATCTGTTCCACAGGGACTTCTCCAGCATAACCTGCACCCCAGCCCAGTGTGTTAGACAGGTCATTCCCTGTTCCCAGAGGTAAAATTGCAACTTGGGGAATATATCGTTCCTGCCCCTAGGACACAAAACCACTGCACATTAGCTCCTGCCTCAGCACTCACTGTCTCCCTTTGTTCAGATTAGATAAACACCACAAATCTTGACAGCAGCCTGTGACACAGAGCAGGGCACTGGGGCTGGCAGTGTTAGCAGAGCAGATGGCACATTTAACTACTTCCCAGGAGGATAACATAAAGGAAGGAAATGTTAAACCACTGTATGAAGGAAAGAATACAAACACAATATGGAAACAATGCATTATGAATACTGAACAGAGTATTCCCTCAAAAGATGTTTTGGATCTGGGAAGTGATATGAACTCAGAGATGTAACACATTAGACTGTGAACAAGACACCAAAATGCTCTGGCAAGACTGAGGTGAGGGTGGGTCTAAACAACAGATGCACATAATACCAGTGTTCAACCACTCAGAGAAATGCACATACCCCAAGGAGGAAAGTCAGTGTCTCAGTTTCACACTGTCACCCACAGATGCAGCAGGTGATAAACACCTCTGCAGAGCTCAGAGTGACAGCCACCTTAGCAAAGGGCTCTGCTGTCCTCACTACAGAAGGGTGAGCAGTTATTTTAGCTGTACTATGGCCTTGGAAATTCAGCTGTGAAAAGCACTTGCAGTGAATTTGCACTATGGTAGAACAGTTATCAGCCAGGTAACCTGTATTTGAGAGTCAAGATAAATGAAGGGAGCAAATAACCTCCTGCTGATATTAAAAAGGTTTTGCTGATAACCTCAACAGTATTTACTTAATGCCAATGACTCAATTTGAACAGAGAAAAACCTACATTTCATCAACTATACTGGCTCTGAGGGACAATATATCAAGTGTCCAAGACCATGTAACCATAAATTCATTTACCTTTATAGTTACTTTATTTCTACTTTATCAGTACACAAAAATTCTCAAAGAAGAGTTTGATTATGCATGAAGTTGTAATAATGGCTATTAATGACTAACACTATTTCATGTATTAACAAGAAAGCTGCAGTAGAAAAAAAGATATTCATTTAAGAATAACTTTCTTCCTTTTAGCACTAGAGGAAAGTTTATTAGGTAAAGCACTAAAGCCACTGTAATTATTCTCCATTCTTAATCTTCTCAGGAGTACTTAGCAGTACCCCATAAACTGGAATTGTCTTCCATTTCAAACCAACAGTAAACATACAGCTTATTTTTCCCTTCTATCCTTGCTGTTAATAAATGAGGCTGCAGACAGACAGACTCTTCAGAATATATGATAAGGAGCAGAAGCAAATTACTGCACTTATTCATGCACTGACAATATAACCAGTATGGCTGGCAAAATTATGAGGTTATTATAAAAGATTGAGCGTGCTGGGAGAAGCGAGCAGCCAGAGCACATTAGCCATATTAGTGATGCCATTTATGGCAAAATAAATCTGTTTAGACAAAGAGGAAATAACAATGCATAAAATACCCTGCAGCTTGTTCTTGTTTTGTTTTACAGGAGAGAACAACCTTAAATATAATTTAAAACCTAAAGCTTTCATATTTTTCCTGAAATAGGGGCTCATAAGATGCATTTCCCCCATACCTGCCCAATATGAATACACAATTCTTCTGTAGATATTTCTCTACAGGCCTATTCAGGAAGATGAAGTCAATAAGTGCAGGTAAGAGATTAGGGGTAGCATTTTAGCAGCTCCAAAACTCATTTCACCATTAAGACATTTTTAAAAATCAAAACACAATACCTTTATCTTCATTTCATCAATTGCATCCAGGACCCAGCCCACTGTGCCATCCCCACCACAGACAAGAACCCTGACAGAGTTGCAAGGCAGCAAGGTACAGAGCTGGAGGGCTTTAGCAGGGGTAATTTTGCTTAGATCAAAAACCTGGAAGAAAAGGAAATACAAGGAATTCCATAAATTCACACAACATGACTCAGGATTTGCCTCACAGATAAACAACTTCAAGAAGCTCATTCCAGTGCAAGAAAAAGATTCTCCATTTACAGCATTACATTAGCAAAGGAGCTGTCTTGACTTCTGTGAACAAGATTTGGTTTCCTAAATTCACAACAGAACTCCAGCTGCGTCACTAGGATTAAATGGCATTGATAAACTGAGCTGATAGAGTTCTCAGAAAAATCTGCATCTAGAAGCATGATGATGAATTCTGTAAAGATGAAAGACCTCAGATAAGGGTAATTTTAAAATACTCAGCATACAAAGAGGTTTATTCTTTAAAGCCTTACTGGGATGCATTTAAAACAAACACACAGTGATTTCTCCTAGGCTGTATTCTACAGCTGGGTTTGAACTTCAAAGGAAGAGTATTAAGGTGCAGCCAGGAAATCCAGGGAACAACTGCCTGCCTTACGTCAACATTCTGTGCCATCCCAGCAGATTTTAAGGGGAAAGCAACTACACAAAGCAGAAACTGTAAATGCAGAAACTTCCACAGAGGTTTCAAATTAAGATCTGAATACTTTATGTTCTAAAAACTGTACTGTTTCAAGAGTCAGATACTTCTCATTATCTGAATTACTGCATGTATTATAAAAATAATTAAAAAAAACAGACTGGTAGCAGAATCACCACAAACTTGGGGGTGGGAGGAGCCTCCACACTTTTGGTTTCTCTTTACGAAGCTGTTTGTTCTAAAGAAGCCAACGGCATGAATTTGTTTCCTACTCATCTTCCACAAGATCCCACTGCCATTGTGTAAGCAAAATGATGTTCACTCCAATTTAAACCTTCATTTTATTACAGTGGCTTTTCATAGTAAATACCTGAACAGGGTTCAGCAGCATTTTAAATTCTCCAAGTAAAGTTTCACCCATGTTGTTCCCACTACGAGTATTAGCCAGGATGATTACTGGCATCCAGTGTTTTCTGCAGTAAGGTACCACCTGCAAAAGGTGAAAGTCAGTCAGGCACACAAATACTGCATCTTTGGAAATGTTTATAGCCTTGCTCCAAAACCCATTCCCTGTTAAGGGCTGAAAGGAGAAAGTTACCAGTTAGTCTGAAGGAGTCAAAACAGAAACAAATATTTCTGACAAAACAAGGCTGAAGATTCTATGGTGCTCAGGACAACAAACACTACAGTGTTATGAACACAACAGTAAAAAACAAAATCCAAAAATCACACAACATTCAAGAAAGTAAGGTACCCAAATCTCAGCGTTTGGGAATAAACAGTCCACATCTGCTTGTGCTTCAACAACCATGTTAGTAAGATGACAAACACCTCTGAATTAACACTGCAAGTACTTAATATATCTTGAAACATTTACCTGATAGTTATTAACCTGTCAGTGTACTGAGTTCAAGTTTCAATGTGTGTTTGTGGGGTTATTTGGTCCAAGAAGCAGCAGGCCATTACCTTTTCATAATTAGTTCTTTTCTCTTTACGCATCTGATTGATTGTAGACAAATAGTATGGTGGAATAATTAAGTCCTTGAATTCTCCAAATGTACACTCCTCAGTCCTTAAACTGTCCTCCATGCATTCATCATGCACAGTGCACTGACACCACGCACACCTGGAAGAAAGACCAAAGAACATGAAAACAACTCTCAAGCAACAGGCACATCAATTTTGCTCATTTATTTTAGATGCACTAACTTTCAGCAAAATACTTATGTTTGCATATACCTGTATAGGTAGTATTTTAAACACACTACAGGGAAAACCATGCATTCCCTGGGAAACTATGTATTGGCTACAGAAATTACATAAATTGCTCATGTGTTTGCAACTCCAGGAAAGCATTTGAATTCTGTTGGGGAAAAAAACCCAAGAGTTTTAAATTAATTCTGTTCTTAGTAAAAAGGTAGGTGCTATGGATATTCTCCTGCATTGTTTGTGATATTGACAGTTACACTGAAAGCCTGTATGAGAATCCGGACTCCTGCCCATCCTTAAAGAGCACAGATAAAACACTGGAATTCAATTCAATAAAGTATTACTAGTAATAGTAATTGATGCATTCCTTAAGATTGACAATACCCCTTTAAGTCTGAAACCCAAAAGGTTACACAGCACAGAACAAGACTGATGGGATTTTGTTATGCAAAACTGCTGGTTTATGACCTATTCTACAAGCTGCCCTGGAAAACTGACTAACAGAAGAGGAAATACTGCAAAATCCACTGGCAGCCTCTGCAGAATGTTAATCCTCATTTGGTACATCCAAAGCCTTGATTTAAGCAGCTGGGAAAGCTATTTTTGGAGCTCTCCTGACTAATCCAACACACGAGTAGCAGTGATACTTGCCCTATAACCTCTTCTTCCTTCCTTTCCCCTTTGCCTCCAAATTCCTCCCCTTCCCTCCTCTACTACACAGGCTCAAGGTTTTGTGTCTTTTAACATGCTCTTTTACTCTGAAATTCTACTTATTTACCAATCAATTTGCCAGTATCACATAGAGGCAAAGCAAAAGCTGGCAGAACATACAGAAAAGAGGACATCCTTTGGGAAGGCTGAAGTAACACACTGTACCCAGAACCTACCACTATATTTTGGCACAACATGCCACTGCCAACTTTGCAAGTGGCCTTACTAATGACAGTGCAAGCCCATTTAATGGCTCCTTGTATCTTTAAACACTCTTACCAGAAACTTTGAACAACAGATTATGCTACTGTAGGTCATAAAATTTCCCATTAGCTTTTTTTAAGCATCCTTAAAGATCAACTTGAAAGCTCTATAGGTTTGTTCTATTTACACTGAGCAGACGCCAATTTTGAGAGACACATAAACACTCTGGTGCTCTGAACTGCGAGCTGTGCCACCCGAATTGCTCAGGCTGCCCAGGGAAATGGGTAGCACTGTACCCATTGTACAAACGGCAAATGTATTAGAACCTTCTTAACGCCACCCGCTAAAAAGAAACTCCCTTGGACACAGAAGAGTCTCTTCTATGCAATTACACAGCCTGCACATCACGCTGCGGTAACGCAATTAAGAAAACGACTGGGCAATGAGATGCAACGCCACACTCTTAATCTATGACTCAAATCACCCACAAGCACACCATTTTAATTTTAAGCTCTTTGAAGTTGCGGGAGGGGTTGGGGATGGGGTGGGGTGAGGGAGGAATTTAACAATTCCTTATCTGACTACCGCAGAAGGAGAAACCTTCCGAACCCCGCCGAAAAGCCGAGGGGGCACCTCCGCGGCCGTACCTGTAGTCGCAGAGCTTGGGCTGGGAGCCGCACTGCTGCCCGCAGACGGCGCAGAGGCTGCAGAGGGGCACATTGCCGCGGACCCAGTGGTGCGGGAGGGAGCCCCGCGGCGCCGCGGCCGCCCCGCAGGCGATCTCCTTGCAGGGGAAGCGCTGCTCGGCCTTCCTGAGGCAGCGCTCGCCGGCGCGGAGCCCGCAGCACCCGCAGAAGGCGCCGCGCAGGATGTGCTGGGCGCACACGCAGCAGTACGAGGGCTGCCCGAACAGGTCCGTGTAGCGCCAGTCGTGCCGGCTCTTGCGGGAGATGTCCCGCATCAGCAGCTGCCGCCGCGAGCGCTGGAGGCTGCACCAGGCGGTGATGAGCACGGGCAGNCCGGCAAACCTTGGGGGGGAATATCGCCCAATCAGCGCCTGCCCCGCCCGGCCCGGCCCCCGAATGACCGCCCTGTTTGTGCCCTTGTTGCCCAGCCATAAGTGCTTTTAGACAGCATCGCGTTCTGCCGGAGGAGAATCGCGGGCTCATCGAGGCGGGGAGAGGGCTTTAAGATCACCCACTCCAGCCCTGACCACACGAACAGTGAAAGATTGGCTGATATCTCATGAGACTCTCCCCCGTCTCAGTTTGAGGCCGTTTCTGCTGCTCTCAGGGCAGAAGGACCGGCCCCACCTCACTTTGGGGTGGTTGTGGAGAGCCCTCTGTGCCTGGGCCCCCTCCCTGTGGGTGTAGGGCCTTTATTGCCCAACATAAAGGCTTTCCCACCGTAATTTCACTCTGTTTCCCCTGCAGCAGCTCTAAACTTAATGGCTGCTATTAGAACCGACAGGTTTTTGCGCTTTCAAGACAGTGTCTTGAGCAACGACATAAATCCATGCAATACATACAAAATTTATTGGGATTTTAGGGTCTGAGCATCTTAGACCACACGCTGAAGAACACAAATGCTCCACAGCTGGGGCAATGCTCAGGTTTCCAAGAAAAGTCCTGTCAGAAAAGCACCTCAAAGCCCCAGAACAGCCTGAGCCCTGAACTGTCCCATCCCCATCCCCATCCCCATCCCCATCCCCATCCCCTGCTTTGCTCTGGCCAAGCCCTTGTGCCCACAGCACTCACATTTTTAGTTTTTAGATTTTTGTATCCTCCTAAATAGCTGTGTGAGCAGTTTGTGCTGATCCAGCCTGGCTGGCTGAGATGCTCCTGGCGGGTGCTGAGCAAAGCCAAGGGGCATCTCTGAGGGGCATCACAGAGCCCCCCTCTGAACCTCTGTTTGATTTCTCAAACCTTCCTGTACCTTCACGTTCCTGAGACCGACAGGTTTCACTGAGTCTGGCTGACATCTGCAGACAGAGCCCTGGCAGGATAAACACCACTGCTTTAGGAAATAGAGATGAGAAGGGCTGCTCAGAGCCAGGCTGGCAAAGCCCAGGGGAATCCCTGTGGAGCAGGAGGTTGGGGATGGGCTGCCCCTTTCCTTCCTAAGTGAAATGTTAATTCCTCACAATGCCTTGTGTGAGAGCTGCTGATCAATCCCAACTATCTATTTTATATGTTATATTTGAAAGGACACACTGAATTTCCTATGAACTGGTGATGCTGGTGCCACACGTCCAACATGGCACTGCCCAGGAGAGCTCCAGTCACATTTCTCAAGGCTGAAACTACCTGTTTGCCATGACCTTTGTTAACCTACATCCTTATTTCACACTATGTTTACTAGTAAGGACATTTCTAATCCTGGTTTCTACTAACCTGTCCTGGAAAGAGAAGAATTATGTGAGTTTTCACTTGTATGATTCTATTAATTTGATAACAAACTCTGCTGTGTTTCTCAGCAGTGATAATTTGGCTTTGCTAGAGTTAAACCCCATTAGTAGGTACTTCTCTGCTGGAGTAAAGTTAGAGACAATCCTTGAAAAAGGGGCAGCTTTGCAGCTGCCTTTGAGATTAATATTCAGAAATAGGCAATTGTTTCTTTTAAAAGCAATAACATACCTTAGACACCCAAAACCTTTGCTTGCTGTGCTAAATGCATGGTGATGTGCTTTATTTTCACACATTTCAAATACCCAGTGTAACTCTGAAGCGGAAAAAAGAGCCTTCTATTTTCCTTCCCCCAGGAACAGAGTTATGCTGAGAATGTGTGTGCAGATAATAGACTGATTCAAACCTTCAGACCAGATGTCTTCAAAATCATACTATCACTCAAATTAAAGCATAAACAAACGTTTGTGACTGACGTAGCTGCCTCAAATAGGAGAATGCCTTGGTCAGTGCTATTCATTTTGGAACAGACTGAGGGAAAGCAGAATCAAAATGAAGAAGTTTCTTGTGTTTGTCTCCTTTTTGGTCCTGATGACCACCGTTACAGGTAGGAGTTTACAGAAACAACCCTTTGTATATTTGCAAAGCTGAAGAGCATATAAGTAGTACTAATCCAACCTATTTTAATATTCATTATTCATATATTTTCATATATTTCACTTTTAATACTTAATTATTTTTATATTGCAGGCTTTTCATGATTTGATTTTGAAGAATCATGCATTTGATATTTAACTCTGCACCACCACACTGTAGTTGCTTGTTGTAAACCCAAAAAGTTTAATTTCACTAGTTTACTATTTTAATATTATTTTACTAAGGTCCTGCAAGTGGAATGCTCATTGCAATCCCTCCTTTGCAACATGTCTAACTCATTACTTTGAAAAATAATCCTATAAAGCAACACAAAAATAACAAAGAGTTGGAAGAGTCACTAATGCCAGTGGTTAGATGATGCTGTTATATTTCTTCATTTTATAGTAACATGAATATGTAGGCTTTCCTTCATACTAGTAGAGCTAGAGAAAAGACAAGTATAAAAATGGTTTAAATTTCCACTTCTATCTCCTGGAATGCAATACCCCCTAGGAAAGGGCTGTAATGAAAGAACACTTTGTATACAGACAAAAATCAAGTCTGGAGCCATTTTACAACTGACAGATAAAATATTAACTCTTTAATAAATTCAGACCTAATTTCTGCTTTTTTGTCTTTAGATACTTCACCAATTTTGTCTGAAAAAGATGCCAAACAGATTCTGAGAACTCGTCGTGAAAACAGACCGAGAAAACCTGGTTTCCCTGACGAGCCAATGAGGGTGATTTGACATTTATTATTAAACTACATTAACTAAAAAACCCCAACACCAAAAGTCCCAAAACATTTGTGTTTAGCATTCTGTTTCTATACATTTAATTCCAAGCAATATGTTATGAATATCACCTTTTAAGCTGCAAAATTCTTTAATGAAATATTAAAAACTCCCTTTACATTCTCTCAGTTACTGTCAAGAGCATTCTGTAAGTGCTGAGTATTGCTCAGGAAATGTTCACTTGCAGAATGTGGAGATTATTTATCACAGTTCAAAAATGCTGATCAAATGATTGAGAAGAAAGTGGCTTTTCATTTATACAAATGTGGATTTCATCAGGTTGTTCCTGAAAAAACTAAATAACAGGAAATGTCTTCTGCTTACAGTACATTCTGCACTGCAGGCAGGGGGGAAATGTAGGTGTCAGTGGTCAGTGTGGAGATTGAGGTAGTTCTCAACTAGCTTTGAAAATTACTTACTTTGATTCACTTACTTGTGAATGCCACAGATAGGATGTTTTTTATGATATTATTGGAGTTTCTACTTGCTAGTTTAATGCAACAGCATTGGGTTTGCATGCAATATCTACATATATTTATCTCTAAACTCTATTACAACAAAAGAGAAAATAAAAGAATTAAAGGGCCTTCTGTTTTACTTGCTTTGACAAGATGTAACATATAATTCTGCACTTCTCAAGGGTACTTAAGGTGTTTAAAATTACTGCCTATTTCTTTCCAAAGTAAATAAACTGAGCTAAAATTACATGGTTCTGAAGAGGCAAACCCCACAGAAACCAGAAGCACCAATGGACTGCGAGTGTGTGATGTGTGCAAGGGGTTTAGCAAGGTGCTGAACACCTCCGAACTCTGTAGGACATGAGGAGCACTACATACCTTGCAGGATTGAGCTCAGAGCATGCCAGGATTGTGGAGACAGCTCCTGGTTTTCACTTTCCAGGGGGTATTGTACACCGGCCAAAAAGAATCCACCTGGCTGTGCACCACTGTGGATGAACACACCGTTTGGCAGGTGTGGCAGCACGACAAGCAGAGCTGTCACACTCTTGCTAACAACCCTGTACACTGAGCATTGCACAGCAGAGCCAGAACCCACCAAGGCTCCGTTGCCCACAACACTCAGGGCTGGGTTGGTTTCTCAGCTGTTGTTAAATGAGCCTTGTAGTTGTTGCACATTAGCAGGGATACAGCTCCCATCTGTGCTCATGCTTAATACACCACCAGGATTAATGTTATATAGTAAATATAGCACATATGGAATAAAAATAAAGCAGTAGAACAAGTTGGATTGAGGCAAATCCTGTATTGCAAGAAATTATATTCAGACATGTAACATTTAGTCTGTGGTTTAGTTTTAGGGAGTCCTGTGAGGAGCAGGGAGTTGGACTTGATGATCCTTATGGGTTCCTTCCCACTGCAGACACTCTGATTCTGTGCTGTTGTGTGGGGAAAGGGGGGAGCCAGGGCTAGAGAAGTGTTGGATTACTGACTGCTGCTCTGTCCTTGTCACTTTCCATCCTACCACAATTAGGAGCAAACACTTGTTGAAAAATTTCAGCCTTCTGTTTACTTTTTTCTAGACAACAAAGCTGACCTTCTGTAAGAAACCCCAAACATAAGAGTATTTGTTTTGCTCACTAAATGTCAAGGTTTTCAGTAGAAAAGGAAACATCTGATAAAAAGCCAACTCGTGCTGCCATGTGGAATATGGAGATTGTTAATGTGAATGAAGGTGCAAGGCTGCTGCAGCCCCGTGCACAGTTCTGCCATTGGCTCAGGGACAAAAACTGATTTGGTATGGATGCTTCGTAGCAGAGTGAAATGGCTTCTGGGATCAACCCACCTCTGTTCATCTATTTTAAGCAAAAGCTGTTTGTACTAGGCCAGATCATGCTGAGCTGGGGAATGTAATTTGCAATTCCTTGTGATACTCTTTGACTTCCACAGTGCTGTTGGAGTCAAAAACCTGTTCATTTACAGACAGCAAGATCTGCCCCCTTTGATTACTAAAAAAAAAAATAAAAAATTAATTTATGTTATCAGCATGTTTTAATCTTACTTCGACTGAGATCCTGTTTTTTCTAATGTTGCATCTTCTCAGTCATATAGTTCTGTTCTCTGCCAGTTCCCAATGCAGGCTCTCACCAGGGATTTGAGCCAAGTCAAGAAAGCCCAGTAAAAGGCAGGATTCTAATGCTGCCTGCTGGCACCCAGGGTACCCACCCTCTGGTCAGCACAAAGAGCAGGGAGCTGGATGACAGCAGGAATACTTGGCCAGTGCAAAGGGTTTAGGCTACAGCTTCCATTCCAACAGTACCTGCTGTGCAAAGCAGTGGGGTGTATTTGGAATAAATGTATCTACTGTTCACAAAGCCCACATGCATTGGGACTTTTAAAAAGTAAATTTTGTTCCTGAGGGAGGTAAAGTTTTTGGTACACAGCCCACTTCACTTTGGTAATTTGTTGCTTAGACCAAAACCCCTCCTTACAGATTGGTATGGGAAATTCACATTATTTTATTTATCACAGAAAGACCAGTCAGCACTGATGTGTGCTACCTACTAGAAGCCTTTGAAGTCCACATGATCCTACAAGGGGTTAATGTTCTTTAATCAGCAGGAATCAATTTTCAAAAGAGGCTACAACAGACCTATCTGTGAGAATCCTCTGTGCCCTCAGGGCCAACAGAGGCTTCTGTGTTGATATGCAAATCAGAAATGTGCATACAGACTTCCTAATTTATGAATATTGTTGTAAAATTCTCACGTGACACCTTTACTGATCTGGATGATTATGTCATTCATTAAATATTGCTAGGTTGGGCCAAGCTGACTACCAACACCATTTCACCACTACATTTGATTATTTTAAGAGGTAAATTAATTGCTCTTACATAAGCTGGAAAAATCTGCTGGTTCATTGGCCCGACATTAGAACTGAGTGATTACATAATGAAATTACTTTTTCTTTTCTTTGAATAGGAGTATATGCTTTATCTGCAGCGCTTGGAGCAGAGATCAGAAGAACAATTCCTTGAACACTGGCTGAACCCACATTGTCTCCCACACTGCAACAGGGATCTGGTGCATCCAATCTAATGGTTTTGCCTACCCTGCAATTGGTATATAAATTTCTTCTACAGTGCCTATTTCTTTCTTCATAAAAAAGGCAGAGCCACACACTGGAAGAGAAGAGAACAACCAAAGGCTGGAGAAAACACCTTGTGCTGAAAGGTGTCTGGCAACTGAGAATGGCAGGGAGCAAAAGTGTCCTAGACATGAACTTCTGCTATTTGTACATATCTAAATACCTTTAAAAATCTGGATGTTGTGGTACACTTCAATGGAGCTGTGTTAATCCACAGTAAGCCAGAGGTCTGAAACTTATTTAAAAACAAAAACATAAAATTCTCAAACCTCAGCCTTAGGAGGTTAGTTGGCAGTTTTCAAAAAATCTTCCAGCTGAGACACAGTTGAGAGCTGGCTCATTTACTTACAAAAATTCTTCACAACAGCTACTCACAGGCCACTGTGAAGAATTATGGTTAGAAAAGTGCTTAAATGATTTGAAGCCCTTTAGATGTTATTAGTATGGCCAATGTCAGCATGGATTTTAATTATATGTTTGTTGTTGTTTTTTTCCTGCAGGTCTCAAGGGTGTATGGATTTATACTGTGATTGTGTTAAGGAGGACAAGATTATTCCTGCATTGGCTACGTGCTCATTGTGGAGCTGAACCTCTTTGCAATGCTATGCAATTCTAGTGATACAGCAAAACTTCCAGCTACAAGTGGTTAGATATGTTGTAGACCACCATATATTTTCTATCAGTAATGATGGCATACATGAATAAATAGATCAAGGGTTTCCCCAGTTTCTGAGCCATGGGCAAGAACAAATCCCTGATCAGTCCTAGAGGAGGCCTTTAAAGGGCACAGCTTTAGACTGTCTGAATCAAGAGGAATTAGAGGGAGAGCTCCTTAGCAAATGGGAGAATATCCACACAAAGAGGCAGCCTGGATTTTGGAGGAATCCTTAATTACAGTTTTTAGGTTAAATAGCAGTATTGCATGAAGACATAGCATTTATGCAACACTATGTTTAATCACCTGATGAGTATTTCATGTATTGTTTCATAATAAAGGCTTGACTCAATTCCATTTTCAGATGATTTTGTTACCTTAGTCTCCCATTCTACATGCTGACAAAAATCTCTGGAAGTGAGGGTCAGTATTGCAAAGCACTAAGGAAACACCAGAGGACTTTTTAGGATCAGCAGCAGGGAAGAACTATGGTGCAGTCTAATAATTCTGTAGTTTCTCTGCACAACTATCCCTTTCCTCTGTAATTCTGCCAGGAGGAGTACATGTATCAAGCCAACCCTTTCCTACCTGTGTGCCTTTATAACCTGTGCCTTGGAACAGAACATCTTGTGCAGTCACATGGCAAACATAATGATATCTGCAAAACAACATGAAACATTTCTTGATGGCTCTTACAGGACTGTTATGATGTGGAATGGCAAGAGAGTTAATTATGAATGGACCAAAGTAACTTTCAGAGCTCCTCATTGCAGTCACATGAGAGCCTGAGGACTGGTAGCAAAACAAAACACAATTTTATGAATATATGTAAGGTAATTACTGCTACAGAGCTTTTGATAGGCTGGAATAGATCAACAGTTCTTTTAGTATACTTTCCTTCCAGTAAGAGAGCTCTCCTACATGACTCCAACAAAATAATTTAAATCTCAAAGCATCAAAGGCTTGCTTTCCCCTACTGCCAAGATAAATCACAGATTAAATCTGGGAGTGTAAAAAAGCATGATCACACTGCTATTGTATGCTTCATTCATAATACTCTCAATACATAGATCTAAATTTGCATATCTCTTTGAGTTAAACTCATTAGGTGAAATCCTGGCTCTGTTTTTATTTGAACAATGAAAAATTCATGCCAATTATGCCAACTTTCACCCTGTGAAAGTCAATGTTCAAGTACCTCTTTGAAATAAAAGAACTCCCACCTAGTTATATTCAATCATTTGTTAGGTAACTGGTAAGGTTAAATAGGAGCTTGTAGTTCAAGCTCAGTAACCCTGAGCTAATCCTAAGGCAAATGTGGAATAGAGATTGTTTATTGTTTTCAAGTTTGCTTTTCCACATTAGGGCTGGAGGATCTCCTGCAGGTAACTCAAAAGAAAAGTTACTATTATTAAGTCTAATTAATAAGGGGAAAACTAGAAACATAGAAAGGTGAAGGACTTCCAGGTCTGCTTTAGACTATTGCCGTGGATGCAGCAACTCCTCATCCTGCTTATTAAACATTTCTGCGTGCCCACAACACACACACAGTGCTTTACACAAAATTCAGTGGCCTAGTAAGAGCTCAGCATTTTAGGATCAGGTATAAATGAATTAGCTCATTTATTATGACTCAGAGGTGAAAAAAATGCATATAGAATTAGCATAAAAAGTAAACACTGCTTAAATATTATACTTAGTTATAGCTAAAGAAACGATGTAATTAACCTTTTTTCCAGAGTTCTTCAGTGTGTTTTTATTCTCTCAGAGCTTTCCTTCAAAGCTGTGATGTGCTTGAAGTCATCTAAAGTTGAACTACATCGAGTGTGTTCAAGGATTAGTTGGAGGTTTATTTTTGTCCATGTCTAAAATCTTGGGGAAAAATACTGGACTTTTATTCATGCATGCAAACCATTAGTTTTCCTACTGGGTGAAGATTTATGATAATCTATATCATACTAAGTAATTCGAATTTGCCTGTGGCAGCATGAGAGGGCTTAATATAATGAAATAGGAAGAACAAGCGTTCTGAAAGTTATATACTGAATGTGGGAAAGTTGGAAAAACAGTTGATTTCCAAATTCTTTTACAGAAAAGGATTACAACAGACTTGGGAAAACCTTTCCTCCATGAAAGTGATAAAGATAACCATTGGCTTCAGTCTGACTGGCTCTCTATGCAGTGCCTGCTGCCTTTCCTCAGCTGAGGACCTGCCCACTAGATGCCACTGTTTCTGCACATAACCAGCGCCACAGCCCCCAGTGAGTCAAAACACTCTCCTTCTCCCCCTTATTTTTTCACTCCTTTTCTTAATATGTTCAGCTCAAGATGATTGAAATAAAAAGTCACCTCTAAACCATAAAAATGAAGACCCTCAGCAAATGGCTGATTTTTCCCCTTTTGGATCAGGCTGCTGGGAATGTGGGTGAGTGTGATTTTCTGCCTGGCTACGTGGTTGTGTTTAATTATACCACAGAAAGAACTGGTTGAAAGTTCCTACACAGCACAATTGTAGTGGCTGGTGACTTTACTGTCTGTCATTCAAGCACAGATCCTAACAAAGGATCTTCCCTCTCAGACTAGGTACAGGTAACCCCAAATATAAGCTGCAGACTAACACAAAAGCATCACTCTTCAAGGCATGACATTATCTTCCTACATTTACTGCCTTTACCAGCATGGGGGACCATGTTTTAGGAGCTCTACAAACCTGTACTGAAAAGGCAGACTGTGCCCAGGGCCTGAAATGAAGTGCCTCTCCAAATAAAGAGCAAATAAATAATATCAACTCTAAAATGCACAGCAATTGGAAAAAAGGAAAAACACAAAGGCTGAAATTTTTGAAAGCATCTTCTTCAGCAAGGCCAAGACCAAAAGGTTTTATCACAGATGGATAAGTAGAACATGAAGTAGTTACAATAATGCCACTAAGCAATTTGGCAGTTCAAATAATTGTCTGTTTCTACCAGACTGCCTTACCTTGCAGGAGAACATGCACCAGAAGTGCTTATTTACTAAGACTGGAATTTCCAGAAAGCTCACTGAAAGCAAGTCAATCACTTGCTTTATTTGAAATTCACTTTCGTAGTGGTGAAAGTAATGGAAAATGCAACACTGAACTTACCAGTCTGCAGTTGAGATGATTCAGTATTTGTGTGGTTCTCAGGCAGGCTGAGCAGGTGAGTGTGTTCTTCCACCCACAACAACAGCACAGCTGCTTTGGAGCATTTCTGAAACATGACGTTACAAAGCAAATGCCTATAATCATCTGAAATGAAACGATGAAATAATATTTATGGAAATGTTTCCCTGCAGGGCTTTTTTTTTTTTTCGTTGCAATAGTTCCAGCCTTGTTTCAAACTGTCAGAATCTTGTTTTGAATGAAGACTTCTGTAACTCTCAGTGAATGAATGCATAACTAACTTCTGAAGCAGTGAAATGAGACTGGACTGATTGAATGTGATCATTACAGCAGGAACATAGTTTGGATTCTTGGTAAAAACTTATTTTTTAATGACTCAAGTGATCAGAGTGGACTTCAGAAGGTTATCTGAGCCTTTTATGGTCTACAAAGAGCAGAAAATCTTGTGAGAACTGTGTGTCTTGAGATTTCTGGTATGTCATTAGAAATGCTGAGTGATCTGTCTCCTATCTGGCATGTTAATCCTTTTTCAGGTCTGGGGGTAAAGATGTGTACAAAAATGAAAAACAGTAAGAAGCAAAGAAGGTTCAATGAACTCTGAGCTAATAAAACTATCCTTATTCTATCAAAGCAGCATAGCCAGCCCAGTGTGGGTTCAATGTGAAACCAAAAGTTTGGAGCCCCAGTATTATTCTAAATCTCCAGCTCATCTCGGTACTTCCTGTCTCTTTTTTTAAGTACAAGACGATCAGTTGAAGAGCATTTCCCCCCCTAATTTGTGGAGACTGAGATCTAAGGATCCATTTGGTCATTTCTCTATATAACACGAGCATCATGCACATACATCTGTTAAACTGAGTGAGTGCAGTCCTTTAACTTTGCCTGGGGTCTATCCCGAGGAGATTGGTTCTAGCACAGATCATGCACTGACTGGGCTAAGGGCTGCAGCATTCTTTACATCCTCACACTGCTGATACATCCTCAGTTTGGCTTTGGAAAGGAATCATCCCACCTGATCTGAAATTCATGGCTGCCCAGGGACAGGAGGGTGCTACTTCCATCAATTCACTTGCCCATCTATTTCGTATTCACAACAGATAACAAATGTTCAAGCCACCTAGTAAATTTATTCCCAAGCTTTTAATTCTGCTCCATGTGCATCAACCTCTTTGCTGCTGAAGCCACAAGGCACACTCTGTCACAAGCAGGTCTGAAGTGAACAGCAGGACACACACCTGCCTACAACAACCCAACTGAGCAGAGGGAGAAATGGATTCCAGCTCTGGGCTACACACAGTAAATCACCAGAGAGAGAAGCACAGGGACAACAGAAATACCAAAACATGCTTTTTTAGAATGTGACTCCTTAAATTAAACAAGACAAGAAAATAGATGAAATGACAGCAAGCTCACTTTTTCCTCAATTGTTGCTCCAATTTAAGTTCACATGTATCTCATTTATTTTCAAGTGTGCTCTTCTATCTCTGTCATCTGATGGATACAGGGCATTATCAGTGGAGAAGGACTACAAAAGATGCTAGGCTTTTATTAGCCTATGCACTTTTTGGTAGCTTCCTTTTATTTTTGGAATTCAGTTACAAAAGTGCCTGATGTTCCCTGTTAAAACTCAACTCCTGTTATGGCACAGAGTGCAAACATCTCCCCATATAATGCTGCTGGATTTTATGCAGACAGACTTGCTGACTTTGGGCTGCAACGTGTGGTGACACAGCTGATCAGATGTTGCAAGCAGCTGTAGTGCTTCCTGAAAATCAGGGACATCAGCATAACGTTATCATTCAGACATTGTTCACTTCACCTGCCTCCTGAGCAGAGTTTACTACCCCCAAACCTCCCCTCCTGGTCTCTGTTGCTATCACACAGACAATGCAGGCCATTGCCCAAATTGATTGGTATTAGGCAGGGATACTTAGGAACTATAAATACATCACCTCGACTATCCTGAAATTTTTAGGGTGGAATAATGAACTGCAGTCTCTGAGGAAATCAGTAAATAGAGTAGCTTAATTCTGTTGAAAGTTTGCATTTAAGTAACAAACTCTATAGCTGTGTATTATTCTTTATGAAGAGCTACACTTTCATTAGAAGCTCATGCTAAAATTGAATACTTAATGCTTCCAAAAATGCAGGCTCACCTTAAGAAGCTGTGTGCACTGCTCAATTAATGGAGACCCAGTCTCACAAACCCAGGAATAAGGCAGTCTGCATGGATGTGGGCATGGAAAATTGCTCCAAATTTTATATAAGGAAAATATAACCCACTATTCTAAAGGGAGTATCATAAAGTTTGATGTGCCTATTTCAAAAGCATTTGGAACAGATATTCCCTCTCTGACCAGACAGAAATGTCTTTGCTTCCAGCTCTAATGCCAACTCCAGGGAAAATAAAAAGAAGGAATTGCACATTCTGGCATTTTTTAGCACATGGGGCAAAGGTGGAAGGAGCCCAAGTGGGAAGAAAGCTGAGGGGGGTGTGATGGGAGGGAGCTGGGGCTGGAACGGCAGACCTTGGGCTGTGTTTTGATTGAATCAGGCGGGGCCAGCAGGGACAAACGCTGGGCTGGTTTCCGAGAGCAGAGAGCCCCGTCTGTGCCCTGTGTGGGAACTGTCCCAGCTTTGCTCTTTGATCCTTTGGCTTAATTCAATCCAGGGGCAAATCAGAGTGAAACTGGGTGTGTGGAGGTGCAGGTGTGCACGTACATTTGGGGGGATGGAAGGGTGGAGACAATGGGCAATTTGGTGCTGTCCCTCTTCCCAGCGCGTTCCATCCCCGCGCTGCCTGAGCCACCTCCCATTCCTGTCACAGCTTCCCAGGGCCCAGGTCTGACAGTCAGAGGGACTTTTTTTTTCAAATCCAAGAGCTTATGGAAGTAGAGATTACAGTTCCAAGAGCTGATCTTTGGGATGATGGATTCCCTTGTGGCTTTGCACACTTACAAGATGGTTACAAGTGACTGCAGTCACTGATGGCCCTCCTTGCTCTGCAGCTGCCCAGCCCTGTCAGTCAGTCAGCCCGTCCCTCAGCCTGTCACAGCCAGTCCGTCAGTCCAGCAGCACTGTCTGCTTGTCTCAGAACTGCATCAGGTCATCACACCAAGGGACAGCTGCAGCCCTGCCTGAAGTCTGAAACACTTAAGCAGGTCTGAGCAAAGGTCTGTTCAAACTTACACATGAACCCAAAGAAAGTTTCCGCTGCTGATAACAGACCAAACCAAACCTGCTTGTGGGACAAACACAGTGAGGCTGTGCCAGACTCAGGGAAGCCCAAGGCAGCAGAAATACCTCCTTCTCCCATGCTCTGAAGATCCCCTGACCCACAGTGGTGGCTCTCTCTGGGATTACTGAGAGAGATTCCTCCCATCTCTTAAGAGGAGAGCAGATGAACTGGCAGAGAAGGGGCAGTGGATGCCAGTCTGAAGGAACCAAGGGTGTGCCTTCCCACTGCTTTTGGTCACCTACAGGACATGTTACTCCTCTGCTGAAGCCCCTGAACTACAGTCCAAGGGTCCCTAAGAAAAGACCTACAAAAACTAGATAGTATAGCAACTACTGTTTTAGTCCTTGTCATGAAAAATGAAACCCCAGCATAGACTCTGTCTACATAGAAATTTCTTTTTTCTGTCCCTAAAACGAGTCTCTCAGGATTATATACAAATGCCAGAAGGCTGTTGCAAGGAAAAGCCAGAACACTGAGTTTGTTGGCCTTTTCTGCCTAGTAGAGAGGTCTACATTGTGTTCTTCAGTATTTCCCTACTGCAGGAACTGAGGACTGTGATTAAAAGTGACTATTTTGAATTAATTGAATTTTCAGTTGTGTCTCATGTACTGTGCCCATTTAGCTCCACTGTCCGTGCATCCTTCTTTTGCTTTGATATATGGCAACAATACAGAAATCCTGCATTGTGGGGTGGGAAGTGGCTCAGTGGAGGAGGATATAAACCAGATGTGCCTCCTGTGACCTGTCTGGAGATGATACAAATAAAATCAGTTTTTGAGACAAAGAAATAAAAATTAGCTCCAAGAGCAGAAGGGAAATATGACAGACTAGAGCAATTCAGAGAATCAGAAACCAGTTCAAGCTACCAACAAAATAAAAAAAAAAAAGGAAGAAAAGATGAAAAAGAACATATTTTTTCCTAAAAAAATTGTAAAAAAAAAGCAGCTAAGAATCTTTCCCTTGTGTTTTGACTAAAACCATGAACACAATTCTCTGTGGAAAACTCGAGCTGGTTTTATAGAAGCCCTTGTTAAATTATGTATGGTTATCTCAGAGCATAGTTACATAAAGCTTTAAGTCTTACTGTCATTGTCAGTTTTACTCTAATAGTGCAAGTATTTCTCATCAGACCCGATTTTGCTAGAACATCAGAGGATGCCAAGTCTTTCCATGCTGATTTTGGAGGTCCCACCTAAAAATAAAATCTTGTTTCAGGATAATTTTTTTCTCCAAGACAGGATTTTAAATTGAATGATCAGACCCTCATTTGTTACAAACCTGGACAGGTCACCGACTCCATGGATATCACCACATATGGGTCTCCATTGCGGCAGCAGGAAAACTAAAACACATCTGTGTTTACAGCCAAATTCTTCTACCCTTTGGAATGCTCTGATTGGGAGGGTAAAATGTCACAGACTCACCAGTTATGATTGAAACTGTGGTACAGGATGAACCTTGTGGAGTTCAGGCAGTTTTGCACCAGACAACTGGATTAAGGTGCAACTAACCAGCAGTAATCACCATCAGCTCTGTGATAAAACTGAAACAGGGATGGACAAGTGACTTGGAAGATTTGTGTCTTTCCAGAATGACCCTGCATTTTTTCTTGTTTTGATGCTTCCCTTTGCTAGTGCATTCTGGTGTCCAGTCTTGTGCAAACGTGCTGCACACAGGGCATTTCTACACCACAGTGAAGAAAAAGTCACCGACGCTACAGAAGTTCCCATTGCTGTGGGTTTGAACGTGCCCAGCCCGAGCAGCTGGCATGGAAATTCCCCTCTTGTGGCAGACTTTGGGAGTGGGAGTTTTCCTCTTTCTTCTCCTTACCTTGGCTGCTGGTGTGGCAGGTCCCAGCAGTGGCCTCCCCGTTCCCACCCAGCCGGGTGGGGAAGGGTGGGCTGGGAAGGGGAGCCGAGGAATTCTGGTTTGGCAGCAGCCGGGCGGCGAGGAGGGGAGCGCAGCCCGAGCCAAGCACAATGCGAACAGGGACTGCTTCTCTTGGAAAGGAGGAAACCCAGGAGCCACAACTGAAGCACTGCTTTGCTCTTGGGATAACTCAACTGTAATACTGCGTGTTTGCCCCTCAGCCCAACAGAACTAGGACAATATTTCACTGAACTGGGGAGTGATCTTTGGTCTGTGTCTCAGAACTGAAATGTTCATTGTTCAGATAATTTGGAAAAATACCTTGTTTTCCTTTGGTTGGCTGGCCTCTGGAAAAGTTTAGGATGGCATGCACATTGTGGTAAAAAGGAAAAAAAAAAGAGAGAACAAACAAGAAATTTGAATTAATTTGATGTGCTGGGAGTAGAGCTGTTGGGGGACTGTAGAAATTACAAACAGAAAAAGAAGGCAACACAGATAACTGTTTAATGCTAAAAAGATGGGCAGAGGATTCCCAGGACAGAGAATGCCTGCAAACCTTACTGCCCAGTGGCTACTGAGAATTGGGAAGGGGCATATGAGAAAGGAAAAGGGGAGTTGCCAAGGAATGTGAGAAGCTCACAGCCTAGCCTGGATAGGTTCATTTGTGTGGGTTGGATTCTGCTGGTCTAATCAGGCCATCATTCAATGGGCTGCTACTGAAGAAGTGGTTCTTCCATTCCCTCTTCCCCCAGACACCCATTTCTTAGGCCAGCACAAGCATTCATGTGGCTGTGCTACCCTAAGAAACTGATTTAAATTTAAAAAAAACAAAAGCATACAACTAATTGAGTTGATATTCAGCTGGACCAGCTCTGTGGTCCAATGTGCTGCACAGCCAGAGAGACACTGGTGCCAGACAAGAGTGGGTGAAAAAAGTGACTGGGTGCAGAGGAAGAGGGGGGAGAGGAGTGGAACAACCCCTTTCAGCAGCAGCCAGATTTATGCCAGATTAAAGTGACCATGTAACCACAACCTCTTTGAGTAGCCCCCTTAATTTCATTTTGGGCATGTGAAGAATCAGCTATTACTCCTACTGAGTTAAGAGCAGCACAAACAGGCTTTTATCATCTGATCGTCTCACATTTGCTGAACTTGTGATGTGCTCTGTGCTCTGCCAGAATTTCTGGGAGGATCTGTGGCAATTAGAGGGAAACCCACCTAGGGACAATATCATTCCAGTGTAAGAAGGCTGGTATGTGTGCAGCTACTTTAGCAACTCTGTCTGCTATGAAAGCAAATGAACTCAAGAGCAGACAAGAACTGATATGTGAAGTTAAGGTATAAATCTGACTGCATAAATTAAAAGGACAGGAATGCAATGGATTTTGAATAGGTTCTTTCACATGATAGTGTTCTCCTGGAATCAGAAAGCAGACACTGCAGCAAAAAAGCTTGACAGTGTTCTGAAATAAATATTAGTATTTCTCTTAGCACAGAGGAGTTAAATGAAGTGGCAAATCAAAACACTCATGTGCATGCATATACATTAGTCACAGACAGAAAATGTGGACTGTAGTGCAAGGGGGTTGATATGGAATATGGACTTATACAGAATATGGACTAAATATTGACGGTGTGTTGCAAGTTTTCTGCTTTCCCTAAGGCATCTTCTTTCTGGGTTAGAACTGGCAGAGCTTCCAACTTGGAATTTCAGCTTCCTTTAGCAATTCCCTGCACACCACTATGGAAAGAGTCATGAAACTGTGGGCCAGTGCTACCCTGAATCAGCTGAGAGCCTGCAGTGAAAGGCCCAAGGGAAGAATTGTGCTTCTGCTCTCACAATGCAGAAAATATCTTAGCAGAAATCATAGAAGCAGAATAAACCAGGATATGTTGAGATCCAGGGTCTCCTACAGGGTGGCCAAGAAGCAGCATAATGTTATTTTAGGTCACTGCAATAATGACAGCAATTCCAGTGCTGGTGATAGTAATTCCATGTCTGGTCCTCAGGTGACTTAGGGCTATTTATAAAATTACCCTCCATACACCACTATGAAAGTGGCCATATCCCAGAGTGTTTATAGTGCACATTACTTTTTGCCATTTTCTTAAATATTTTATTAGCATTTGTATAGTGTAGCTGCAAGCTTAATGAAATGATTTAGCTTTTCCAATAATCTGTTATAATACCTGGTTTTAATTTTGTAGGTGTTAACTTGATATTGAGTAACTGAATATTTTAAGCTTCAGTTGTCTTATTAGTATAATTTCAGTGATAGCTCTTATTGAGTTTGTTCTTTCACATTTATTGATTTAAAAATATTTATGAATGTTCTAAACTGTTTTTCTTTCAAAAATAGCATAGACAAAAAGCACTGAAAACACTAGAAAAATTTGGTTTCCTTGTTAAAACTGAATTAAGGAAGCATGTTTGCACAGAAGTGGTACCTCTAATTCCCTATAAGCTCAATGTTTATTATGACATTAGGAAAAAGGACATTTCTAGTACTCACAGGGTTTGATTTCAGCTGTTTTTTGCCCAAGCAATTACATCTGAAACATTAACAATGTCCTCTGGGGAGCTGTCCTCTTTCAGCTGGCCAGTTCCTCTCTTGTCTGATCCAGAGCCTGCTGAGGTTGATTTCCAGTCCTTTGCCTCAGACTCACTATCCATGTCTCCTGATCTTCTGTGACACTGAAAATTATTCACCCTCTAACTGTCTTATGAAATTTCAGCTGGCCTTGGCTACTGGCCTGCTCCAAGGGTTGCCTTGTCAGGATGCTTATTTACCCTTCACCAAAACACCAGAAGTATTTTAAAACTGAAAACATTCCAGTTGGGAGTTTCATGCAAAACAGTCAAACATTCTAAATGAAAAGAATGATTTAAAAGAAAAATACAGAACTCTGCTGCAAATCTTGTGTCTCTGCCATCAGAAAAGGATACAGCTAATCATTTCATTCAAAACAAAACATGCAGTCTTCCTAAATACCCTCCCTCATCAGACCACCAAAGTACTTAGCATCTCTTTTGCTCACCAAATATTTTTATGATTTTCCACAAGAAACAGCCAGGCCAAATGCTAATAACCACTCTGAGAGGATGGGAGTACATCATGTCTCCAGACAGCGGGAAAATAAAATAAATCACTACAGGAACAAAATTTTATATGGCTTGTTTTTTAAATTATGTTTTGCCATAAGGAAATGATGAATAGAAGCAGGAACCAAACTAAGGAGAAAAAAGCTATTCTTGCCTAGACCTTGGAGCACTGTTATTATCAGAAAAAATTCAGCAATCTACAGAAGCAGCCAAGAGGTTTAAGAGCACCAGCCAGAGTCTTTAGAAACCCTTTCCCTTTAAGATCAGAATGTCAACATTAGAGACTGTGTCTATACCAATAAATAGCACGCACAAATTTAACAATGAGGGTACTTAATCACTGTGGTATCTTATCTGGGGATGAACAAGATTCCTGTTACTTACAGTCTTTAAATCAAGACTTGGCATATGTCTGCTTTACCCTGGGATGCAAAGCAGAGACAGAAGCTCTGTTTGGAAACCACTGAGCTCACAGAGCAACAGGAGTGCAGCAGGAGAGCGGCAGAGTAGCGCTGGAAGGGCAAACAATCCCATTCTGAGATCAGCTGGACTGCTCTCTGTCCCCACAAGCTTGTTTAAAATTACTGTATGTATCTTTACCCTTCCCTGGCCTCTGGTGTAGATATAACATGGTTAGCTTTCTATGCAAAGTATTAAAGCTCAGGCAGAATTTATGGACTCCATGGAGAGATCACTGGATGATGCTCACGGCCTGCTAGACAGACCCTCTCTAAAGCACACGCAGATAAAATAAAACTGCTTTCAGAGATAAGCCCTTTAACAGATCACTCAGCATTATGGATAAAGTATTTCTTCCTCTGGGACTGTCTGGCTCTGGCCCTCTCTGACCCCCTATTCTTGTTTGTGAAGCTTGGACTACATGGGGAGTTGAGTACTGGGACCTGCCTGGCTGGCACTGTTACTGACATTCCCACCAGGGAGATGCACCAACACCAGCCTTTGATGCCTGACTGCCCTTCCATGTGAACCAGAGCACCAACCATTATGGGGAGATTCTTTCTACCTGCATTCCCATCCCACATGTCAGAATAAACTCCTCCATCGGTATCTGTTTCTATTCTTAAACTCTGGATATTCCCCTCAGCACTCTCAGTCTCCTAATGCTTGTCCTTGGCTCCCCTTCCAAACCTGCCTGGCAAACACTCCTGTCTCCACTGCGAGAGGCTGAGCCCGGGGATTGTGCCCCGCTGGCATGACTGAGTGGCAACATTTCAATCCCACTTTATGCTTTGCCACCAGAAAGGCAGGCACACACACTCTGAAACGCTGCCCCTGCACTACTGCAGTGTCTTCCATAAGAAAACATGGATTTCTGCCACTAGACAGACACAGAAACTAGTAAGCTATTCCCTGCATTCTTCTATCCCCCTGGGCACCCTGTGTAAGGGAAGCCATTGATGCTTGCCATCAGATAGACACACAGACTAGTAATAAAATACCCATGATTCACTGCATTTTTATTCCTTAGGGTGCTTCTGAAGAGGGAGCTACTGATTTCTTACTTATGTTTAAATGATTTGTGAAGGGAAAAAAATTCTATTTTATAGCCTGTGCCTTTAGCCGTAGGGGAAACTGTTTTCTGTGAGTTCTGTATTTTTTTTTGGTGATAGATAGCCTTCCTCTAATTACTTATATTTACTTAGGTTGTTTTTTAGGAAGGTAAAGTTTTTCCTAATCTTTTAATTTTAATCAATTAAAAATTATCTATTGGGTGAAACATCAAACCCTCCCAGTTTCTGCATTTACTCATTTGAGAGTGAGATTTTTCCAGCTTGAAGAGCATGACCTTTAATGCCTCATCTTTCCTAACACAGTAGCCCCCTCTCTTAATACAAGCAATTCTATGCCAGTGCCCTGATCATGTAAAAGGCAAAAACAGAGAAGAGAAACAGAGATGCCAAGGAGTTTTCCCAGAAGTCACACAGAAAATCAGTTCTCTGTATTTCTATGTCACTGGACATGGTGCCTCTCAGACCCTGCATAGCACTTGGATAGAGCAAACCCCAGCACGTGGGGATGGAAATCCTCAGGGGAAGCAGAGCCAGGATCTCCCTGACCTCCCAGCCCTGTGCTAGGGGAGGCCACAATGGTCCTCCTTGTTCTTTGGGTGGGTTTGGACACCATGGAGATAGGCACAGCACAGCAACCAAAATAAAGACAGAGGTCTCCACATTCAGCCAGCAAGGGGAATCCAACCCCCAAGACAGACTGGAGCCACATCATTGCCTAATGCTCTAGAAAGCAGAACATCCCCTGGAACTCCCAGGCAGGGCCCTCGCCACAGGGTGTATTTTGAGAGTGGTGTGAACATGGCCCTTCTTCACCATTTCCTTTCCCTATTAGTCACACTTAGCCTTGCTCCACTTTCTGCCTCTGGAAGCCCAGTGTAAGCGCCGTGTTGGGCTGGGGAGAAAGCAAGCACAGCATTTTTGTAGGCAAGGATCCACGGCTCAAAACCACCTAATAATATGTCTCAGTTCCTCCTGACTTGGTAGTGTCTGCATTGGAGAGGCCAAGGTTTGGAAGAGAAGGAATTGGCCAGGACAAAAGTGCATTGGCAGAGCTCTGGGGAGGCACTCACAGATCCTGCCCGTGCTACAGCTGGATTCATCCAGTGCTTTCACGATGACTGGATTTGACAATCTTTTTTTAAAAGCAAACAATCAATAAGGGGAGGGAAAAAAAAGTAAGTAACTGCTTGGCCTGAAGCTTGTTGCTGATTAAGGACTTCCCACATTGTGCTGAGTGAATGTGGGCAGTGTTCTCTTTTAGGGTCCAATTCACACCCAAGCTCAGCCTCAGCTACATGTGTTCTTGCAGGGATGCTCCAATGCTTAGATGTGGCTTTAGGTGAGCTCCTAAAGTTGGCTGGGCCAAACAAGCAGAGTTTAGGGCTGAGCTGGCTAGGAGATAAGGTGGTTCTGTGCATTTCTCAGGGAAAGGTTCCTAAAAGAGACTTTCAGAAACCCAAATCAGGGAATAAAGCTGTTGCTCACATAAGAAAGTCCTGAACTTCAGCAGTGTGTGGCAGCTAGCAGGTCCAGCAAGGACCTGCACATGTGGAACTTGCTTTCCACTCCCTCATATTCACTGCTGCCACTGCCTCTGCAGAGGGGGACACAGCCCTAAATCAGCACCCACAGCCTCACGTGTGAGGAAGAAGTTTATGGGAGCTCGTGGGTTGTTCATCCCTTGCCTGGCCAGGTAACAAACATCCCAACTCCAGTTCTCCTAGTCTGTGTTAATCCTTTTATTTGACCGAATTAATCCAGTCACATCCAGAGACTAAATTATAAGCCACCTGTGTCATCCTAGCCTTTTCCTGTTGTCTAGAGAGTAGGATTTTGTGTTTCTTCCTCTCTATCGGAAGGACAGCCTGAATTTTGATCTGAGTTATCTGCACACAGAGAGATCTTTCTCAGAGAACCTGCTGACTGAGAAGCAGACACAATAAGTTGCATAATAAGTTGAAGGTGAAGATACAACCTTGTGGAACAAGAAGTCCAGCATCACTAGATATGTCAAGTATCAGAAATATTTCTTCTATAACAAAATACTGCTTGCCCTTGAGAATTCCTTCCAGCTGTTTGCTATCATTTAACTTCAGAGGGAACAGCCTTATTTGCAGGAGGTATAACCCATTATGGGAACTGGACATTACAATAAGGAAACTTCTGAAGATGACCTATTGCATGCAAATTATTAATTCAAGGTAAAGCTCTAGAATCATCCAAGAGACACAGAGACTGCCTGAAGCAGAGGTATAAAGGAGCTGCTCTGGAAGCAGCAGCTAAACACCTCATTAACTGAGCTTCATGCAGTTCAGCCTGAGTGACTGAATATTTCCAACACAATTGAAACTCTGGTTCTCTGAATTAATGTTATTTTTAATAAAGGGAGGTGTTAAGTTGCCTTCTTTGGTGAGCATTGAGGAATGTTTCTAACTTCCCTACCAGACACGGCTGCATTTGAGTGATATTTGTGAGGCACTTGAAGAAGAAATGTGCTATATAAAATTAGAGATTATGCCAAACCTCAGTGTTGGATTAATATGTCTGTGTGAATTTAGAGGATGAAAAGCCACCTCCCATTTGATGGCAAGGTGTCAAATTCCATGTTTGTGTAAACTGATGCAGACAGTTAGAAAAAAGTTATTCCAGTTGTACTGACAAAGAATCTGACCTTGGTCCATTTGCTTGAAATGAAGCAACCAAAATCTTGGTCCTGCCAGAGGTTTGCATTAAAACTGATGTCTAGATCCTGGCTTTGCTTTCTGGGCCTTTTTTAAAATGCATAGTGATGATCTACTGCTATATGAATGCATTGCAGCAAATGTAAGGAAGTAGCAAATCAGCAGAAAGATGCTCTATCAGTTAAAGGATTTTGAGAGCTTTTTTTCCCCAAACATTTCACTCACAATTACAGAGTAGGCACACGTATGCTAGCTCAGAGCAAGAATAAGTTTCTGTTCAAGACTAAGGCATGAATTTTGTGTCCTCTCAGCCTCTATACATCCCTCCCGTGATGTGGTAAATGGTACTTTGTGAAAGCGCTCTGCTCGTGCATGAAATGAGGAGCCTGCAGGGCAGGCCGGCAGCAGCGCCGCCTTTGATGCAGGAAGGTCTGAGCGCTGCACTGAGCACGAGCCCTCGGCCAGCTCCCCGCTGCTCCGGGGGGCACAGCCACACAGGCTGCAGCAAACACGGCTGCAGGACCACTGTCAAAGCCGTCTCAGTGCCTCACTGGGAGATTTTTGCTGGCTAAATTAGCGAAATCCAGAGCATACGTTAGATCTGTGACTCCAGTTAATGAGTCCTTTGTTTTATTAGATGAATTGGTAAGGAGGGTCATTTTCTAACACATCTTTCCCGGCAGAGTAAAATACCCACCACTGAAAACAGCCATAGGCAATCCATTCTTTTCATATTACCCATGTAAGTTCTCCTTACAAATAATGAACACTCATAACTAAACACAGCTCAGAAGAATAAATGACTAACCAGATTTTATCAGTACACAAGCTAAATTCAATGATTTATGAAGAAATCTTGGTCCCGTCTAATGGAATTTTCCCAAAATAAATTCATGTAAACAACTTGCCACAAAGAGGCAGTCAGTGCTGGTTGGTATGTGTAAACAGCTTTAACAGTTGAGAATATAATCTCCTTGACTGCTGGGCAGTCTGGGGAGATTCATGCAGAGTCTCCTTTCAGAAAACCACCTTTGGCTCTGATCCTCCTGACATCATAATGCCACCCATTTCATTAGTTTTTAGTAGATGTTAATATCATCATAGATGGGTAGAATCATTTTGCCTCTCAAAGCCAACACATGAATTTTTACAGTCCTCAACAGAATGCCAGGATGAGAGTGACAGGTAGGATGAGTGGGAGGAGGTAAAAGACAGAAATGAAAAAAAAAACAAATCTAACTCCTGAATAAATGTATGACAGTGTATTCAGTTCCAGCAGTGGGTTTTCTAACACCTTTTTACATGTTCCTAGAATCCATCTGAAAGTACAGTGGGGTCGTATTAACATGCCACAGTCATTCTTAACGTGTTTCCAGGGTAACTCTTGTTTACATGGTCTCTAACTGCAAAGTGAAGTCAAATATTTAATAAATTATCCCACTGATGTTAATTAGTCCTGTTAGGAGGTGACACTGGGAGCAATGCATGTAAACTGATCTGTGTGAGTGGCTCAAGCCCATTTGGGCTGGTTCCCAAACAACCTAGAGCACAGTTCTAAAGCAGACCAAGCCCTTTTCAGTTTGCATCATTATCAGAAATATTTCCTTCTCTGCCTTAATTCGTTCTCAAGAGCAACACGGCACAGTCAGAAGCAGTTCTAGTAGAATAAGGGCAAGTGGGCTGGCTGGCTGAGTACCAAAACTGCAAAGACAGTTCTCTTTCCCTAATGACTATTCATAAATACAGCATATTAGAACTTTCATGGGGATGAGAGATCAGCACAGCATGTTCTACTGCTCAGTGGAAGAAGAAATCCTGCACTATGCACACAGATTTTACAGGCACTAATAAGTACCTTTTTTAGATTTGTAGAGCTTTCAAGGCTTTTCACAGTTAATATTTCTACATTACCCAATTTTCCAATCTGCCTGCTAGGCAGATGAAGACTTATGGTTTTTAAAAAGGACTAGTGATTTTGCATGCCTGTTCTGGGGTGCTTAACTTGAGTCAGCCCTAAGAACAGCCTGATAGTTCGAGGATTTCCAAAAATCAGCTCCTTTGAGGTGTCTCAGCATAACACCTCATCAGTCTCTCCTCAACTCCAGTCAGTGACAAAAAAAAAGTCCTTGCTGCTGAAGTCCCTGCTGCAGCTGGACAGGGTGCTTCTTACAGAGATGTGAGATTTAATTCACAGCCACAGCCAAATGCTGCTGCTCCATAGCTGGTGATTGTCATCTCAGCCCAAAGCTGATCGAAGGGCTTCCTAGGACTTTTATCATGTAACTCGCACTTTAGATCAGTGTGAATAAAATCAGTATTTACTTCCACTGTCTCAGACATCTGTCTGATTAACTCTCTGTAACTTGTGAGCTGTTTTGGACTACAGTTTCTTGACTGCCAAACTTTTGCTTCAATTTTCACGTTGATTTGTTTAAAACAAAAGTAAGTGTCTTTGGACAGTTAAATTAAAGGATATTATCCATTCATGGCTTTTACATTAAAATGGTTTAATTTTGAAACAAGAACAGAACAGTTTAATTCAATCATTGGCACAAAAATAATACTAGTATCAGATAATAGAAACTTCCTAGGAAAGATATACCTGATGTCAGACAGCCTCATAAGCAGGCTGGCAGCCAGTTCTAATGGAAAAACAGTCTGTGAAGAATTCCCAGCATATTATATTCCCAGGCTTTTTAGAAGCTATTTTCTGGCTAATCAGAAACCAGCAGCTATGTCTTCAGCAGACATAGAATAACTTGCTGAAATACAGCAGCTCAAGATCTGTCCCCCAGCATGAATTTAAGATGTTTAGCTACACTTGAACCCAATTTTTTACCCACCTAGCTTTAATCAGATGAGACAGCACTCCAAACCACAGTGTCCAGGGCAGAGTGGATGAAATGGGAAATCTAGCCAGAGCAGAATGATGGTGATTTACAGTGACTTTGCACAAATGGAGCTCTCAGAAATAACCCATCAGAGAAGTCACACCTCTGTGCCTTGTCCATACCCACCGGCCAGGGCACATCGTGTGGCTCCCAGAACTGCTGCAGGAGTGGGATCAACCAGCCCTCAGCTGCAAGGCATGTGCTGAGTACAGGGGATCAGTGCAGATTGGCTTAAAGCATTCTGTGCAAACAGGGATTAATCTACAGAAGAAGTTAATGAAGCGTGAGATGTGAGTGGTGTTTATGCAGCATCTGGGCTATATTAAGCTACAACTGTGATACCTTGGCCCGCCCCTTCTCAGAAAGCTCCTTTCCTGTATCATCTTCATAAAACATTAGTTGAGGTCACCCCTCTTGAGAACTGATGGTGGTGTTCAATACATTAATTTACCAATACAACCATTTCAGGCCTCTTACAGCCTATTTACCCATCCTGTTATCACCCTGGAAGATGAAATGTCTAACTTTATGCCAGACATTGCACCAGTCTGTCAATCATAGGGGATGTTCCTTCCACAAGTAATGGGTTTCCAGTGTTTGGCAGTACTTTGGTCACTGCATTCCTGCAAATGAAAGCAGGATGTATGCCTCCTTTTCCTTCTGCTTTCACTCACTCTGTCAATCTAGACATATTGTCTAATCTCTTTACACTTTATAATCTGTAAAGTAGCTATTCTGAAGTTTAATTACTGTTTGTGAAGTTTGCAAGAACTTCAAATGACGACTGTCATAGAAACAAAGTATTGCCTGTCTTTTGCAATTTTGAGGTTCTTCATTATCCATCAAGCAGGTCCAATCCTCCTTTTAATTATCTCCATCTAGTGTAATTAGGAGTCTCCAATGCAATTATTTACATTGTTGTAATAGAACAGATTCAAACTGAGGTTTCCTCATTTCAGAACCTACTAAAGATTTTATGAGGATAGTTAAATTTTAGCTCAAATAGCCAGGGTGTTTCCCCAGCTGTTTACTCCACATACTGCCCATTTTCCTTCCTTCCTAGACTTTTGCTCTACTCCCTTTTTTCATCCAGCAGCAGATTACTGCAGCAGTTCACCTTCCTACAGTGTATGTCAGGCTTTACCTAGTCTGAGGTTATATCACTTTCAAAAAAGCAGTAACAGTCCTCACATCTGGAAATGGTCAGTAGCAGGGGATACAGTTCTCAGTGAAGTATAAACTTAAATTTTGTATAGTATAGGGTATAAAAGTTTGAAGCATAGTTCCAACATTCATCTGTGAATTGGATCCTTGCAATCTGCATTCCATGGTGGTAAAGGGCTGCATGATATTTAACACCTCTATGGGGCAAGTTCAGATTTTTGTATTTTCTATTTAGCTACCGTTCAGATGTGCCTGGAATGTGGGTCCCCAACTGCCTGAGACCTTTTGGCATCTCCAGCATAAGCACAAGTGGCATCTCCACATCCTACACTCCAGCCAGCTTAGAAACTCAACAGCCTTTGGCCACTGATGTCCCTTGCCACAGTGCATGAATAACTTCCACAGTGAAACATCTCTCTAGACACAAATGCCTTTATTCTTGCTTGCTCCATCATAACTTTGCCTGCAGTTATTAGTAAACAAATGAGCAGCAGTATCTCCATACAGAACTCTTTTTGGAGAAATCCTGTTCACACTTCCAAGGGGCCACTCCTGTCTCAGAGTCCTACTGGCTGCAGATTTGCACCCTTTGGGTGTTAGTTTTGGAATGAGCTGACAGCTCTGTGCAGCTCAGTGCTTGGTGTGCTAACCCAATTGTGTTTGACATGGGAGGTCAACAAGATCATTGGGCATGTCCCATTGCTGATCTTTTGAGAAGCCTCAGAGTTTTCACTCTGACAGCTGTTAAACTGCCCAAATGTGATGCCATCATCAGAGAGAAGAGAATTATCTCCCTGCAAATGTGGTCCCTGTGGCTGCTGCTTTGTGTAATTGACCCTTACATGCACATGTAAAACGTTTTGTTTGTCTAATTATTGGGTTGGCACCAGAAACTATCAAGAGCTATAAATTCACAGACCTTGACTCTTTCTGAGCTAGTGAGACCAAAGCTCCTGTGTTTTACATAGTTAGCTGGACACACCAGCATAACTGAAAAAGGGGAAAACAGTCTAAAAAGGGGAGATTAGTAGGAAACAGCATATCCAGCTTTTAATACCATGTTCTTCTCTTACAAGAAAGACTTATTGCCATACCCATGCTATTGTATTAGGGAAATTTAGGTCAAATCCTAAGACACTGCAAATTTTTTTAATTTCACTTCAATCCAGCAAAGGAGCCACGAGGGTCTTCAGAACAATGAGGCTATTTTGAAAATCTGAAAGTGTAGCAGAGAACTCATGCTGGATTCCCCCTCCCCCCCCCCTCTTTTCGTTTATTATTATTTTTTTTGTTAAATTTTCCATCTGCCTCCAGATATTTAAGTCCTTATGGAGTGCTTGGGTCACATTATCAAGCTTTTCCCCAAAAGTACAAGGCCTTTTGAAAATGAAAGCTGAGATTCTTATGCATCCATGTGAGACAGGACTTGGGGCTTTAAGCAGCACACCAAATATTACCAGACTTCCAATAACACAAGATTTACCAACACTGTATTGATTTCATTTAAGTGATGGTGATTTACACCAGGCCAGACAGTGGTCCCTGCTTTGTCCATGAAGCCATAAATTTGATCCTGCTCTGCACCTCTGCAGTTCTGTAGGGCAGACACTGTTCACAGCTGCACTGTAAAAACATGCTCACAGATGTTCACAGAATATGCTGAGCTGAAGAGACACACAAGGACCATCGAGTCCAACCCCCAGCCCTGCACAGCCCCATCCCCAAGAGTCACACCCTGTGCCCCAGAGCATCATCCAAACTCTCCTGGAGCTCTGGCAGCCTTGGGGCTGTGCCCACTGCCCTGGGGAGCCTGGGCAGTGCCCACCACCCTCTGGGGGAAGAACCTTTTTCTAATATCCAACCGAAACCTTCCCTGGCACAACTCCAGGCCACTCCCTGGGTCCTCTCCCTGGTCACCGCAAAGAGGTCAGTGCCTGGCCCTCCTCTGCCACCCATAAAGAAGTTGTAGACTTTGATAAGGTCACCCCAGTCTCCACTGTTGTGGCACATTGTATGAGACTCACTCTCCTCATCTCAGAGCCCACCTGAGCCTTGGGCATCCCACCTGTGCCAGCTCCCTGATCCCCCCACATCACACCCAGCCCCCAGCCACAAGCAGGGCAGGAGCTCTTGGGGATGCCACGAATCAGAGCTTGTGTGAGCAACACAGAGGACCACTCTGGAGCTCCTCAGGGCACAGGCTGGCCCGGCACATCTCTGCATCTCAGACAGGTACGAGCCAGAGAACTGCCACTCACTCCAAAAGCCACCGGGACGCAGGGCAGCCAGGCGGCTACAGCTGGCCACGGAGTGTCGCTGTTACCCCAAATTTTGGAGCCGGGCACTCACCTTCAGTTACAGCACGACGCAGAGGAGAACACAAAACAACTGCCTCTTTAAATAGGAAAAAAATATTTATCTGGTATCATCTCTTTCTCTCCCCTTTAAAATGCCCAGCTTCTTCTACCCTGTCCTCCCCTCCTCTTTTCTCCCGGGAGCCGAGATTCCTGAGCTCCGCTTGGAACCAAAGTTCAGATTTTTTTGGCAGCGCAAAGGGACTCAAATGAGAGCTAAATTAAACCTTTTCAAACCCTCCCAAGCCAGGCGGGCAGCAGACAAGAGGCACATTCCAGTGCCGTGTGGGAGATCTGAGAGCGGAGGCAGACGGCGAAGGTGATGCTGTTGCAGAGGTGCCAACCCGTCTGCGCTGGCCCCGGCGCCGCCCGCACGACGGTCCCTGCTACTGTCCCCACGAAAGGAAAAAACCCTCCCAGATGCTCTCCCCGCCAGGCTAAACATTTGGTGCCGCTCCCAAAGAGGACGGGACAGCAGAGCACGCCGGAATTGTGGTGTGGGTTTGCAGTACTTGAGCTTGAGGACAGAGGAGTGGAGGAAGGAGGGT
>VXBX01003661.1:1510763-1522660 GCA_013400415.1 Scytalopus superciliaris | reverse complement strand
TGTGTGAGCAACACAGAGGACCACTCTGGAGCTCCTCAGGGCACAGGCTGGCCCGGCACATCTCTGCATCTCAGACAGGTACGAGCCAGAGAACTGCCACTCACTCCAAAAGCCACCGGGACGCAGGGCAGCCAGGCGGCTACAGCTGGCCACGGAGTGTCGCTGTTACCCCAAATTTTGGAGCCGGGCACTCACCTTCAGTTACAGCACGACGCAGAGGAGAACACAAAACAACTGCCTCTTTAAATAGGAAAAAAATATTTATCTGGTATCATCTCTTTCTCTCCCCTTTAAAATGCCCAGCTTCTTCTACCCTGTCCTCCCCTCCTCTTTTCTCCCGGGAGCCGAGATTCCTGAGCTCCGCTTGGAACCAAAGTTCAGATTTTTTTGGCAGCGCAAAGGGACTCAAATGAGAGCTAAATTAAACCTTTTCAAACCCTCCCAAGCCAGGCGGGCAGCAGACAAGAGGCACATTCCAGTGCCGTGTGGGAGATCTGAGAGCGGAGGCAGACGGCGAAGGTGATGCTGTTGCAGAGGTGCCAACCCGTCTGCGCTGGCCCCGGCGCCGCCCGCACGACGGTCCCTGCTACTGTCCCCACGAAAGGAAAAAACCCTCCCAGATGCTCTCCCCGCCAGGCTAAACATTTGGTGCCGCTCCCAAAGAGGACGGGACAGCAGAGCACGCCGGAATTGTGGTGTGGGTTTGCAGTACTTGAGGACAGAGGATGAGGAGTGGAGGCAGGAGCGTCTCCGGCTGAGGCTGCAGACTGTCCTTGGGGACAAGAGGGCCACGCAGGAGAGCCCAGTCTAACCAGGTTTTCTGTTCAGGTCTGCTACAGAGCCCACAGAAGGGAACGGGAAGATTTCCTGGTGGCTTTACAGTTTCATTCCCTCGCTGTCCTGAAGTAGCTCTGAAGCATGAAAGAGAAGCACNAATTGTGGTGTGGGTTTGCAGTACTTGAGGACAGAGGATGAGGAGTGGAGGCAGGAGCGTCTCCGGCTGAGGCTGCAGACTGTCCTTGGGGACAAGAGGGCCACGCAGGAGAGCCCAGTCTAACCAGGTTTTCTGTTCAGGTCTGCTACAGAGCCCACAGAAGGGAACGGGAAGATTTCCTGGTGGCTTTACAGTTTCATTCCCTCGCTGTCCTGAAGTAGCTCTGAAGCATGAAAGAGAAGCACATCCAACAGAACAGGGGTGGGCAGGGAAACAGCATAAAATCCCCCTGCTAGCACCGTGCTGACCTTCTGCTAGGAATGCTTGGACAACTTCAGCTTAATGAAATCTACATTTTGTTACAATTTCATAACAATGGGACTTTTTTTTTTTTTTAAACTAGAAAGCACTGATTTTTCTAAGGTTTAAACCAAGATTTTTCCCAAGATAAGGGAAATCAGTTCATTGCAGCCATTTTTTACCCCCATCATTTTGTATAAACTGTTTCACTGAGGTGTTTTTGAACAGTGAAATGGAAACATTTAACACGAGAAAGATCTGGTTTCACCATGCATGGGCCACAGGCACATATCTCTGACTGCCACTGGGGTACATCTGGGTACACCAACAAAGGAGCTGGCCTGTGTAATTTTAATTTTCTAACTGTTTTACTATGAACATTTAGGGAGATTTCCCGTTACTGGTCTCTAAAACAGGCCAGAAAAGCATCTGATTAGAAGGGACTTAGGTGGAGTTCATTCTGTAGAGAGCAGGCAGAGCAACTGAACTAGACTCTTTAGGTCTATGATTCTATGGCAACACCACAATCTCTGCAAAACTGTATGGTTTGTTCCCAGAACCATAAATCTAGCCTGGCATCACTGGAAACTCAGTGCTGGAGAGCTTGGTTTAATTTCAGATTTATTGCAGTAATCAAAACTGAACAAAATCAGCCCAAGACCAAGCCTCCTACCTGAACCTGTGACTTGTGGAATGAAAGTTGCTTGAATTTTCTGGTGCTTACAAATCCTTACTGGATCAGAAATGTCACAATCATTTTATGTCTTGGCTTTTGGTAGAACTGTAGTCAGAGCTGTTGCCCCAGACAAACAAAATAAACTCCTGAGTCTCAGTCTGTTGGCTGCTGATGAAGGCATAGCGGAGTATACTAATTTTTGTTGAATTATCTAAGGTCCCCATGCAAATGAAGAATTGCAATGTCAGGCAGGGTCTGAGTCCCCAACTCTGCCCACATTAATTGCTGCTATATGGTTCAGTGTTGTCCTTGATGGTCCCTACAGAAGCCAGGGAGGGTAAAACCACATGGAATTTAGTGACTGAACTCCAACACCAGGGAACAACACATTGGCCTTCATTTGTAAGGACTGACATTCTGTTGACTTGGAGGCCTTTAGGTGAATAAAAATGGAGTTACTTATTTTATTCAAATTAATTGATGTATCTGTAGGTGACACCATAATCAAGTCCACGCACCATCACTGAAATTTTTTTCTGTTGGGGCACCCAAACACTGCAAAGATACTGATTCCTAATCAGTAGGTCCGCACTAATGTGTGCCAGAACACGGGCTAGTCATAACTGACATATCTCTGTTTTGTCTTAAGGCCATTTAAATTTTAAAATTACATTTTAAAATGTAGATGTTTGAATTTTACTGCACTTAAAGTAGATGACTGGACCATTTGCTGTAAAATATATCCAAAGAGTTTATACCTTTCACTGAAAAACTACTGGCCAACCTCTTAGCAAGATAAGAATCTAATTATATACTTTTTAAAGTGACATTTAGAGGCCTCAGTACTTTTCATATTTGATCTCAGATCTTAGAACTGGCATCTGTTTCTCCTTTTAGTTAAGAAACGGAAAGACTATTTACATATTCTTAGGAGTATATCTCCAATTAAATCTTTTTCAGAACTGCACTCTCAACATTTCATATTAGGTTTCTTGGCAGACAACTATCTTTTTCTTTAAAAGATTTATTTATTCAGTTGGATACTTTTTTTCATCCTTTGCCTAGGCACTGGAGTCCTCAGCCTTACCATCCTATAATTAGAAAAATGACCCTACTTAGAAGTTTTACAGCTCTGCTCCAAAACATCACCTTCCCTGTTCATTTATTTGTCCACCTTTTTACTGATGCAGCTTCATCTAGTAATTGCCTTTCTCATGCAATCTGCAGCAGTAGAGTGGAGTAAACAATCAGGCATTTAGAAACTTGTTAACAAAACCCATCCAAAAAGAGAAATCAGCTCTTTGAACTGTAACAAAATATTTCTGCATTCAATGGGAAGGAGATTTGAGTGGGGAAAACAAGAAAAACACAGGAAAAACAGACTGTGACGCTCCTTTTATAAACAATTCCTTCTTCCCCAAGTGTAAGAATTGTTCCTACCCCAAGCCACAGGTAGAATTCCCTATTGCATAGTTTCCCTAATCAAGCCTGTATATATTTTCTGTTTAGTGTTCAGGTAGTGCAGTTGTTGGTGTTTCAGCATAGACAAAATAACCAGACATCGGCTCCCCAGCATCTCAACTCCCCTCAGAGGGCAGAGGAGCAGGGCCATGTCCTCGCTTTCTCCACATATCTGACAATCAATGTCTTTTGCAACGTGCCTGGAAAGCCACCACATCTGGTCTCCTTTGGACTAGGGTAGGGAGCAGATTCCAGAATATTTCAAACTGCTCATAAAAGATTCCCTGTCAGCACCCTGTGAATAATGGAGCAGGGTGGTTCCTCCCCCCAGCACTGCTGTTTGCACCAGGACCTGTCTCTTGGTGGCACCACTGTGAATCTCATTGACCTCTGAGTTATTCTTCTGCTCCACACTGGAATTCAGCTTACCAGAAATAGATATTCAGGATTTAGTATCCAAATATAAGAATAGTAAATAGAAGGAGCTTTGGCCCATTAGATCTAAATGGTGTTTCCTTACTTGTTACAGTTAAAACATCAAATCTAAGCCTAGTATGAGTAAAGCTTAACTGGTATCTAGACCAGTTATCTACAGAACACACAAGTGATACCATCTGCACTTTCTGATAGAAAAACAGGGGGGGCTGCAAGATTTTTCAGAAGTGTTTTATGTATTTTACTCAACTTCTGCTCTGAATCACTCTCTCCAGGAACTTCTCTCTGCTCACAGTACAGTAAAACAACCACTTCAGTTCTAAAGTTAGACAAAGTGGCTCCTTCCAGCCACCCCCCGGCTCCCACTCCATGCTAGTAACACAATCCTTGTGGTGATCAGGGACAATCCTATCCCACAAAATCAGCATAAGCAAGTCCTTTATCTGTAAAACTCACATGAAGACCTTATAAACAAAATGTTGATTTGCTATGATCTATAATTTGTTGTAAATAACCTCTGATCCATAGAAAGGACTTGGAAACTCTTGCTGTGATAAGGCAAGACATGTAGACATTGATGGGCTGACTAGAAGCAGGAGGCCTGGAAACTGAGAATCGTGAGCCATCAGTGCTGTGACTCCTCTTCTTTCCACCAGTGTCAGCCCAGGCCAACTCTCCTGACTTCAGGGCAATTCCCTCTGCATGAAGCCAGATGAGAGTCCAGTCTCCAGTGTAAGATGGAAAGATGGAGGCTGTAATTCCATCCAGGGGATGGGGTGTGGTTTGCAGGCATCAATAAGCCACAGCACATCCCCTCTTGTGGTTCCTGATGTCATTGGAATGACTCAATAGAATTACAGCCTTATGTCGATCTGGGTGTATATTATTCTACTGAAATTAAAGCTTTTGAAATAGGAGCTTATTGTTTTTAATAACTTCAGTTATATAATTCCTTTCTCATGTTAGTGCTTCAATAAACATTTCTTATGTTAAATTTTACTCCAGATCCATCCTTGCCAGTTTTAGGCTCAGAACTGATATATTGGAATAATCCTCTTCATTTTAAGTCCCACAGACACTGTGCTGTTCACATGATGTCATTCTGTGTGTATTCCTTCATTTACTACTGGTGAGTCATTATTATCATAGCTAATAGAAAGAGGATTATCTCTTTATTAAATCAAAGGCATGGCATTTTGTTGGTGGTGCTTTGCCTCCTTGATTTTTAACCCTTTGAATTACATGAGTCAGGATTTTTCAGCTGTCCCTGGTGAGAAGCACAGAACTGCTGCTAGAAAGTCACCACAAAGTGCTCAGGGAAATTAGGATTGTTAATTCCTCACCCAAGATCATAGAGGAGGACTCTGATAGAGCAAATCACCCAGAGCCAAAGCAGTGCAAGAGTCTGAGAGTCTGGATATTGGTCTCCCTGTCACCTTTTTTAATTCATAAAATAAACTTAATTATAATATATTTCAAAGACAGTAGTAGCAGTCATGAGGTATTAATATAGTGAAATACTCAGTATTGTGAAAAAAGGCCAATAGGAAACAGGGCTACCTTTCTGGGAAGATGAAGAAATGCTACTCTGTAGTTTAGAAAGGCAAATATTTATCACAATTTTTTCTAGGCAACTGCTCTCATGCAATACACCACCAGTGTCAGCGCTGCAGAGCTATGAAAAACTAAAAGATCAGCTAGAGAAAATATCTGCATTTACTACAGGAACGATTCAGAAACCAGAAACTCTTAATAGGAAATTTAGGTATTTAATTCTCAATTCGAGTGTCAGATTTTCCCCAAAAATCAGGATTTCTAACACTTGCCAAGATTTAGGATTAGCTAAACATTTTAATTACATAGAAATAATGAAATACCCTAATGCAATTGTATGGTATTAAATATATTTGTAACATTAGTATAGAAATAATGAAATACCCTAATGCAATTGTATGGTATTAAATATATTTGTAACATTAGTATAGAAATGAAAATCTAAATATTAATTAAAATTATGGAGTCAAATCAAGACACTTCAACTTCATAAAACTTTGCTCAACAAAGCCAAGATGCTTTTTTCTCTTTTAAACTTTCCCATGGAAGATTTTGCCAAAATCGATACTCTCCCTGGAGTAACATTTCAATTTTAGCAAAACTGCATTTATCAGCAGAAAACCTCTCTGTCAAAAGAAAGAAAATAAATTCAAAGAGCTCTATTTAATTTAAACAGTGATCATTGCTGTGAGAGAAGCAAAAGCTGCCCATTTGCAGTACTGCAAGAAGAGTGACTCCAGAGAGCAGCTCCTAGACCTGTGCTATCTCTCTGCAGGAATGTCACAGTCTCCACGAGGGGCTGGTAGGAAAGGCATTAAAGAGCCTGCCCTCAACGCTGCCCTTCCGAGGGGCTGGTAGGAAAGGCATTAAAGAGCCTGCCCTCAACGCTGCCCTTCCGAGGGGCTGGTAGGAAAGGCATTAAAGAGCCTGCCCTCAACGCTGCCCTTCCGAGGGGCTGGTAGGAAAGGCATTAAAGAGCCTGCCCTCAATGCTGCCCTTCCAGGCTTTAAAGCAAAGATGCCAAGTCAGGCATCACCTCAGAGGAAGCAGCTGCGGGCAGAGCGCACAAGACTGAATGAAACCTTCCTGGCATGTTTCCTTCCCTTATCTCCCCTGTCACCCATTATCAGACAGCGGATTATAATAAAGAACACGAGGTTGAAACACAATTACCCGTGGACGTGTTTGAGGACTCACAAATCTGCTAATGTTACTAACAAGCCAAGTTCCCCGTTGCAGGACACATCAGCACTCCAGACGAAGGCTTAACTGTTAATGAAACCTAAAGCTCAGCGCCAGAGATAAATTTCAAGCTTCTTGTGGCTTAACCCTGGAAGCCAATACATCACGGAAACTTTTAAGAATTATCTAAAGAACAAGCAATGTTGGTGAGTCGCCATAATTAAATCTTAGCTGATTTCACATCTGAGGGACCTGAGCAGCAAGACTTTGTCATTGAAATTGTCATATGTTTCTGTTACGGCACGTCAAGATACACCATTGAAATCCTACAACAACAGTATCAGAACCAGGGAATTAATGCCTTTAACAGGAAGGAATAAGCTTCTGGATTCACAACCCTAACACAGCAACCAGTGTCAGTCTGGTGCTGAGAAAGTCAACAGCTTTACAGACACAGGTCCTTAACATAATGCCACTTACATAACCAGGAGCCCAGAAATCCAGTTTACTGCTCACTTTGGTAACAGATTTCCTTTCTGACTATGGAAAGGCCTTTTCTTTTAAATAAATCTTACCTCTGATAAGTACACTGCAAAGTTATGCTATTTTAGTATTCTTTACTGTTAATGACACTATTTGGAAAGAGATGCTTATCTTGGATGAAGAATGCCCTTTTCCTTTAAATAGGTATGTACCACTTTCAGAGGAGCATTAGCTAAACAGGGAAAGTGGGGGAAATAAGACATTCTTATTCCAAAATAATTATCCAGGCATAGATCTGAAACAGGATAACAACAGTGGTACAGACAATCTTTAAGACAAGCACAGACAAACTTTACGAGACACCTTGGGTCCGGGCCACAAAATACCTTGAGGATTAGGGTCCAGATCTTGAACTTGACTTGATACTCTTGGAAAAGACAATTTGGAATTCTCATTGTAGCAGTTACTGAGGAAGTACACTGCAGACGAGGCAGTCAACAACAAAGTCTCTGTCCTTCAGCACTCCAGCTGTACAACAGGGATCCTCAATGGCAATAATACACTTTGTACATATCCCCACATGCTATGAAAGCTTTTGCCAATCATTTCTATTTAGGTTGGAAATATATAAAGATCAAGAGGAACCTCTGTGTATTACAGAACCACTTACAAAGAGTTTAATATCACTATATTCCTATCAAGATCTAACAAATGCTTTGTTTTCACTAACAGATCAACTGCACTGAAAGAACATCACACAATCACCATGCCTGCATTAATTAATCATTAGGAGCTATTTGCCCCAATCTCCTTATTTTATATATAAATGCAAAGATTTATATGGATGTCTATAAGATGTGCAGGTAGACAATACACACACAACTTCCACAGGCCCAAGCTGCTCCCCACTAGAGGGGGGAGAAGAGCAGTTGCTTTGGCTAAATATATGAAACATAACAAAATCAAAACCACAGTCAGGAGAGTAACATACAATTCTAAATGGAACTTGAAAACTTGAGAAGTCATTTAAGGGAACCACATTAAATGCTAAAATGTTTAATGGGACCCATGTGTCCCAGGCAGAGAAAGAGAGTGAGAGAAATGTAACAGAGGAAATCAAGGAGACAATATGTCTGTGCGACTTGTTCTAATTAGGGGCACAGTGCTGGTGAGGATCATTCATTATAATTTAGTTAAATCTTGAGCATGGCAAAGGCACCTCTGTATAGTGGTATAAAACAAAAGACCCCTAGTCGTAAACCAAGTTAAGGCCCATAGAAGAGGGGTTAATTCCAGTCATTTGTGCCTGCTAAAGGCAGCACATCCCGGGAATAGCAGCCCTTCTTTACTGCCGCAGCACTGGGCTCCAGCTCGCAGATGTCTGCAAATTTGGCATGGGGGGGGTACCGGGGAGGGCAGTGGCTCGTTGTCTCCAACTTGTCTGTCGCTGAACTGAGTGGATCTGTCTGTTTCTTTTAGCAGGGGTGGGAAAGGAGTTCAAAGAAAGAATCAGAACAATCCATCCATCCAAGCTTTGGAATATCTGAGCTGAGCCCAAATATCACCAAGCACTTCCCAATCTCTGCTTTGAAACAAGAGAGCAGACAAGGATTTGCAGCAGTTTGGGATGATTTACACACATGCAGCATGTGTAACACTGCAGTGTTATTTTAAAACTTACAAAGCATCAGGAGAGCAAATGGGGGGGTCAGGTTCAGGTTTGTGACACCAGTTTGGGCTGTTGCACAGCAGAGCTGCAGAACCAGCTTCAGCTGAGCAAATTAGGGGCATTGGTGGACCTAATTCACATTGCATTGTGTATTTTAGGAGTAATTCTATTTAAATATGGGTCAGATTCTTAGCTGGTGTAAAGCAGTTGAGCTGCCTGCATTCCAGTGCAGATAAACTAATTCACACCAGCTGAACACTGGGCCAGTGGAATTACATTGCTGTAAATCCAGAGCAAGATCAGAACGGTGTTAACCTGTGTTAGCACTGGTGGAACTGAGAACAGAATTTAACCCACAACATTTTGACACCATTCCAAATATTCGTAAAACCCGTAATAATTTTGAGTGTAAATGTGCCCAATTCACCCTGGTGTCATTCAGAGTCCAAAAAACTACACCCTAGGGATAAATTTGGCTCTGCATATTTAATCTAAGTACACTGCATCATCCCAGCAAGGAAAGCAAATGAGCAATAAACATAAGTTTGCTGTTAGATGTTGTCTCCTTGCTCCTCAGCTTTCTAGTACATTTTGTTTTTGGAGCTTATTTAAACGAGCAGTTTATGGTTTGATCAAGTCCTAAACAGGAAACCTAAAGGGTTTATAAAACATTGAGCCTTCTCATTACAACTGACCTAAAAGAACTGCAGCATGGCAACAATCATTTCTATTATACCTGCTGTTCCTGTGATGGGAATGTTTTCTAGTGGTTAACACAGACATCAGGAACTCAGGCTCTTGAGGTCTAAGCTTTGCCACTGACTTGTTGTGTGGGCTTGGGGGAATCCTTTAAGTTCTCTGTGCTTGAGTTTACTTAAATGGTGTGGGACAATTAATGATCACCAAAGGGCCTTGGGTTCCTCAGATGAAAACAGAAGGGGTAGTGTTCAGAAGTATGACAGGAATGCCCTCCCCTTTTCCATGTGATATTAGGGTAACACACTAATCAAATTACACCATAAAACAGCCATAATAAACATTACAGTATCATAAAAATAACAATACAAGCACTAAGACATAAAGATAATAATACAAAGTTATTTATAAAGCTGCTCATTACCATGTTGCCAGGCACCTCAAACACAAATCAGAGGGCATCTCCAAAACTGCTTTTGATACAAGTGGAGCTCCACTGAATTCCAGAGACCATGTCCAAGCCATGCCAATCAATGTGACACTGCTCAAGTTACAGGGAATTTCAGCAGTTTTCACCAGAAAAAGTTCTGGCCACTTACACAGCTCCTTTCTAGACCTCAGCAATAATAAATTATGATAAAGCATGCTTAAAAAAAAGGAAATTGAAAAATCTAGATGAATTGCCTTTTCCTTACTCCAGAGCTCCAACCCTCACAAAACTTCTGAAGCAATGTTTTGGGGCAGTGTTCCTCATTGCCCTCTCCCTTAAATACACTAAGTATCATTTCCCTTCCATTTGTGGTGGCATGAGATAGCAGGACACTTTTTTTTCAGGGACTGAAGAAACGATGCATCAAAAAAACTGGAAACAATGTAGGCCACCAGTTCACAGTTTAGGTGTTTTTCCCAGTTCCTCCCAGTATGGAAGTTCCCAGCTCAAGTTGGCAGCACCTGCCCAGGACAAGGTCACTGTGCCAGAGGGGCAACTGGGTGCACAGGAACAGCACTGAAGTTCATGCTGCATCTGCCAGTGACTTAATACAGGCTCTTGGACAAGGCACAGCATGGGCTATTTTAAACTAATTCTGTCTCTGTCTTTGAAAGAGGGATTATGAGGACTAATATTCGTGGAGTATTTCAGTGACACCAGTACATGACATGCTATTCTCCCCCAACAGCCACCATCTCACCACTTCCCACTGCTGTGACTCCAAGTGCCTCTGTTTCCTTAGTGTGAAGCAGAAAACTACGTTTCTTCACTGATTATGTTAATTTTTAAGACAATGAAAGCAATGACACAGGCTTTTCCAGGAATTGTTACACAATACATAGAACACATACTACCCTGCCTAAACACCTCTAAGTGGATGGTTAGACACCAGTCTGAGGTTCACCTGTGTAAGTGTATCCACACCAAGATGTTCACCTGCTGCCTGAGTTGTAAAATAGATTTTAACTGGAGATTACAAAATTTGAACTGACTTGATAATAAAAGCAATCTCAGTAGAATAAAATCACACAAGCCTCTCACATAAGGGGCAAAGCAGGCATCAGCAACATGAATTCTGTGAATGCAGCAGAAATACCAGGGACTAAGAGGAGCCAATTTATCCACCTACTCCTTAACAGAGTAGAGGAGGGGCACAAAATGTGATTTGCTAGAGAGTCACTTTTCCAAATGAAGTGAATACACATTAAAAAAGATTTACATTTGATTCACTGGGTAAGGGATTACCAATGCATGAAATTAGTTTAATGTCTAGGTTTCCTATAAGGCTATTGGATAAGTAGTTTCTCTCTGTAGGTCTTTAAATGTCCCATTTATATATGTTTTACTCTGAACATTCAAACTATTCCAGACAGAGAGGGAAAGGAACAAGACTAGCACCAGTAGCCCACACTTCCTATCTCCCTGCCATCAAGGAAAAAGGATTGCACAGCCAAACAGCCAGATGAACGCTCAATTCCATGTGTTTGGAATAACTGGGCTGGTTGTTCCACAATGGATGTGGAGCTGAACCCTCAGCAGCCACTGCCCTGTCCCACAGTTACCTGTGTGTCCACATCACAGGAGTCCTTGGTGATGAGGTCAAGCTGAGAAGTCACATCAGGATCAGCCCTGGGAACAGGAACGAGGATCCTATGCCTGCTGGGCAAGTGCAAGACCAAGCAGGAAAACAACCTGCAAGGCAAAGCCACGTTGCTGGGAGCCACAGCCAAACAGAGCCAGGATGGAGCTGCAAAGAGACACTTCAACAGCCTTGACCAAACAAGAGCTCAGAGCCCAGAGCTGAGCTTAAATAGAGCTCCTGGAGCCATGGGTGGAGCGTGGGGAGGCCACAGGTGAGGACAGTTAAGGTCCTCAGTGCCCACAGGGCCCCAAAACAAGAAACACTTGTGGTGTTTTGCCAGGGGAGAAACAGAAATTGCAGTTCAAAGAGAAATGAGATCAGAAGTTTTGTGAGGGGGAAAAATGGTATGGGGTTTCCCCCCCCCCCCCCCCCCGT
>VXBX01003661.1:1474703-1506744 GCA_013400415.1 Scytalopus superciliaris | reverse complement strand
GGGCCACTGTGTGATCACCGGGGGTCCCTGTATGAAACACCGGGGGTCTCTGTATGAACACCGGGGGTCCCTGTGCGAACACCGGGGTCTCTGTGTGTGCAGGTCCTCGGCTGGAGGCTCCGGGAGCGGCTCCGCGGGGCTGGCACCGCTAGAGGGCACCAGCAGCCCGACCGCGCCAGCGGGGCCGGCCCGGCTCGGTTTAGCTCAGCTCGGCATAGCTAGGCTCGGCCCAGCTGGGCTCGGCTCGACGCGGCCCGTCTCGGTCCCGGGCTCGCCGCCGCCGCTGCTCCCCGGAGCTGCGGCGTTGTCAGAGGGTTTCCCGCTGCTGCGGGAATGAGCTCACGGAGGTGCGGGAATGAGCTCACGAATGTGTAGGAATGGGAGCCCACGGAGCAGGGGAATGAGCCCACGGAGGTGCGGGAATGAGCCCACGAACGTGTGGGAATGGGAGCCCACGGAGCTGCGGGGACCGGACCCCACGGAGGTGCGGGACTGAGCCCACGGAGGTGCGGAGTCACCGCGCGTTGTCCTCCAGCCCCAGGCGGTGGGACCCGCTCCCGGCTCCGCTCCCGCAGCGCTCGGGACGGTCCCGACGCCTCTTGCCAAGCCCGTAAGCCCCGCGGATGGAAGGGCAGAGGCATCGCCGCACGCTCGGGCTGCAGCTCCGGCCGTGGTTACTCACACCCCGATTCCCACCGAGGGGAGCAGCGAGAGCATTAGCCCGGCACCGGCGTAAGCGGGATGACTGATGTAATGAGCCGCTGATGTGAATAAGGCATTCACGATCCAGCTTCGAATTATAAGATGCTTGGCTACTCGGGAAGAAAAGGAACAAGATTTGTCAGGTCAGAAGAGAAAGTCTGCTCAGTTCCAGGGTGTTCTCTGCGATTCTTCAGAGTGGCAAAGAAGATACAGATTTTGCCAAAGTCTTCCCTAAGTATGGACATCAACTCTTAGACATGGGAAAAGAAAATCAAACCCCAAACTGTCTAATACTAAATGCAGTGTTTTAGATACATATATTCACAAATACATATTTAAGTTCAGGCAAGCCAGCTGCAGCACTGACTGGACTGTGTCTCTGCAGTGGCCCATGTTCTTTCCTAGTGCTGATCCACCAAATTCAATTTATGAACAGCATTAATTTGTATGCTCCAGCACAGGCTTCAGCTCACCCAGGAACTGCTTGTTTCCCCCCAGGCTGGATGGGGGGCTCCGTAGTTGTAAGAATGGATGTCACTGACTTCCCTCTGCCTGGCAAATGGCATATTGCTCAGGTAGCTCAACATTATCCTGCCAAACTAAAACCAGCAACAACACCCATTCCCTCCCTCCCAAAGATGGGGCACTGTGAAGCACTGAGAGCCTGGAATAGACACAGCCATACCCATGCAAAATATACTTGACATGAATTAGGTGGAGTTATGTTCCACCAGGCCTGTTGGCCACCACTGGCAAAGCCAAGCAAGAAGACGACTGGAATGTGGATGTGGTGCACAAGACTGCAGCATGTACACAGTGTGGTTGGCTGTCACTCCTCCTTGCCACTTCAGGAGCCTGGCACAGGGCAACTGCCACTAAGGCTCATTTGAATAATTCCCACATACATTCCAGATGTTGACCACATGGCCTGCCTTTGTAAGGTTTCAAAATAAGGGGGGGGCTGGAGGAAAAAGGGTGAAGTGTTTTTTCTCTTCAGTGTCCATATTTATTTTCTACACAGATGTTTGTAGTTGTACAGAATAAATATGCATAAATCAGCCCTCTTTTTCTTTCTTTTTTTTTTTTTAAAGTGCACTATATGATTCATATTTATGGAACGTGCACAGAACTCAGTGGAGCTGACAGAGTTAAGCTGCAGGCTGTTGACATATAATAAAGGGCTATGTACTGTTTTTAGGGACATGAAATATCTTAAAATAACCCCATTGATCAAAAGCACAAAGGTCAGTATTGCTGTTCTACTGACCCCCTTTTCACACAGTGGGCCTGAGCTCTCCTCCAGCACTCCAGGCAAGGTGTCCTTGCTGGGGTGGGACTGTGCTTTGTGTTGGGTGTCAGGGCACCAGGAGCAGCCCTGCAGGACAGGGGGTGGAGGTGTGAGGGCTGGACCCTGTCCCTGTGCACAGCTCCTGCTCCAGGAGCCAGGCCCAGGCTGGATGTGGTGCTGCAGGACTGCACAGCAAGTGCTCGAGATGAGGTGGCTTTGGGTGGGTGGTGAGTTCCTGTTCTACCTAGGAGCTGGGAGAGGTCTTCAGTGCTTCTGGCAAAGACAAACTGTTAATTGGAGTAATTAAACTCAGCTCAAATTAGGACAAGACAGATTTTCTCCTATGAGCTTTGTCAGAGTTCTCTCTTTTCCTGCCTAATTCAAGCTTTTTTCTAAGTCAAACATGCAAGCCCAGATGAAAAGTTTAAGACTCTGGAGGGGAAATAATTTCCTTCCAGACTGAAATTCTGTGTCTTAACCTGGAGAGTGTGGAGTGGAATATGACAATATCACCAAATGTCACCTCCCCAGAAGTACTGTCTCTTCAACACTTACAGTCCAGGGACCCCTAAATGGTCTTCTCTGCAATGTACAAATACTGTTTGCTTGTGTCAGTCTTTCACAGTCCATCAGTGTTGATCAGCTAGAGAAGACTCACTCACCCCATTTCTCTCTGATAATTAATTTGCTTTGAAAGCAGAAAAAAAAAAGGGAGATGCTACTGAGACTTGGATTGCTTATCCTAAGCAGCCTTAGAAAATCCAATACCTGTGCTGCTAATGCAGCCCTTCAGCCCTGCTGAGCCCAGCAAATGAGAAACACTCTTCGTCATCTTAACTGTGAGAGTCCTTTTTTACATAACAACACCAACCACAACTTCTCTCAAGACATTTTAATAGGGGGAAACTACAGAACACAACCAAGACCACAACTTCTGTCAGCACATTCGGAAATAAAGGTCATAGCGCTGGTGATGTTTAAAATTTGTGAATCATAGACTTGAGGTCTTTCCATGAATCATAACAGAAATGTGAAAAGTAGTATAAAATAGTGGAAAAAAAAGAAAAAAAAAAAGAGGTATATAAAAGAAGAGGTGTATTCTTAGTTACTGCTGGTTTATATGATGAGCAAGCTTTAGAAGGTCCCAGATGTCTCAAGTCGGGACCAACACCTTAAGGCAAAGGGGTCAGAAAGAGCTCCTGAGGTGCTCAGGGTGGTGTATGGAGCAGTAGGACCAAGGCAAGAGATGAACAGACAGGCCTTTCTCTAGACTGATAGCTGTTCTCTCCCATTTTCCATAGGAACAGCCTGGAGAGATGCAACCAGGCCTGTAAAGCACTAATGTGTCAGCATAGGGCTGATACCCTGGAATAACCCACTGCCAATAAATGGATGGCACTAAACATAGCTCTGCATTCACTCACTGGGTGTTTCTGCTATAACTGACACTCACCTGTACCCAAATTAACCTATTCCAAGCTCCTCAGCCTGGGTTTGAAGTGTGTCTGACAAGAGTCAAAAAAAAAGAAAAAGAAAGAGTTAAGAGTTAAGCCTCTTCCACAGAAAGTTTCAGGTATTGTCATTTCTCAAAAGCATCCTCTGCTAGAGACTGACTTGTGCTACTTACACTCAACACCCAGACTCTGGGATTAGCCTTCACCTTAGTCAATACACCACCACTCACAACTCAGATCACGTGGAGTATATTGCACCTTTAGGCACAGCCTCCAACAAGGGGATGAGGGTTAATTGCACTGCCTTGAAGATAATCCCCGGGGTGTTTGTGACTCACAGACAACTCTGAGTCACCGTTCTTTCATCACTTTCTCTTGGTCCTTTGGGGTAGTAACTTACTGCTGGTTTACACCAGCAGCAAATTACAACATCTTCCTGCTATGCTGACCTTGCCATTTTGGCTACTGACTTTACAATTAGAGCCGACATTCCTTCTTCGTTTTACCTACTGGGATAAGGAAATCACTTGATGAGTGAATCCTCTTCATTCCATCACACCCAGATCTGAGGCTGAAGGGTAAATTTTCTGAGTAGCCCAATTCATTGCAATGGAAGTATCTGTTGAGTGATGCAATACTCAGTCTGGGGCAGGATGGCAAAACATAGTTTATAGCTTGAGATCATAGAATGAGATGACAGGAAAAGCACTTTAGTGTTCTGAGATAGATCAAAGACCTATCATAGAAAAAGTACCAGGAAAAAACCCACTGAACTATTTGGTTTGCAACTCACATTGTCTGTGGGAAGAACCATTAACCATTACATCAATTGAAACTAAGCTTCTTGCTGCCATTGTCTTCTGAAGCAGCTGAAATACAGAGTAGCTCAAAATGGCATTAATCCTCACTATATCTGAGGACAGATCTCCATCCTGTACCAGTCTGGTACCCAGGGTTTAGTCTTACTTAGCTGGGACTGAGAGCAGAATGATACCTTTCTGTGTCACAGAATATCACCACTCTGGCAGATGACACTGAATCTATTTCCTTCAAAGTAATGAAGTGAGATTGCTTCTGTGAATGTTTGCAAAGAGCTGAACCTGCAAGGTCCTGCTCACAGCTCAGGAAATAGCAGAATATAAATCTGTCCAAATCAGCCAAGCTCCTAGAAAATTCAATACTGGAACGCAGAGACACCAGCAACATCTTGTTCTTTTGGTGTAATGACTGTTGATGCTGGGATTTAGGAGGCTTATGTTGATCTAGGAAGAAGTGGGGAATATTAATATACAAAATTGTTAAATGTCAAATCAAATCCTTTAATAACGTGTGTGTCTGGTTGAGGATGGGAGTGCTTTCAAAACTAGCTACAAATATTCAAGAAATCCATTTGGCAAGTTCAAACAAATAGCCCAAATCAGTTACACACACAATATTCTTAAGGGGGGACATTTTCAGCATAGTATGCGGAGAATTAAGCCCTCTGCTCCCATTATTGTTAATGGGACTGGCACACCCAATTCCTCATAGACATAGCTGTGAATGTAAAGCCAAGAGATAAAAATATGACTTTGAAAGAATAAGAATGTTTATATATTCTCTAGTCTTTCCTGTAGAGTGTAATGTCTGTGTTTGTTAAGAAATCTCAGCGCACACAAGTAGGGTTCCCTGGCCTTAGGTGTACTCACTGCTGAAAATGGGATGGAAGAGGGCAAAAACTCTTCTGGGCAGCTATGTGGCAGCTTCAGAGAGAAAGCCAGGAGAGAAAGTAAGAACTGCACTTCGTAGGAATTGCTAAAAATATTAGCCTTTCTTGAAGAACAAAAATAAGTCCCTCTGAATTTTCGTGCACAAAAATCAGAGAAGAGACAAAAAAGGTAACAATTCCAGAGTAACAATTAGTGTAAAGCTGCTGGATAAGCTTTAAATCTCTGAATCAGAGGGATTAGAAGCCAGTTATCTCATGTTCCAAGTAACTGTCTCAGTTACCACCTCACTATTTTGCAATGGGTGGAGAGAACAGTTTCTTTCACTCTTTTTTTTTTTGCCTTTGATTTTGATTCAAAGTTTCTTGCTAAATACCAGAATATTGAATTAAAATTCAAAATCTGTTTTGATAAACTGGTATTTTTCTATGAAAAAAGAACAACACAGTTGTAGTTAGTGCTAGTCATTGCCCTTTTTTAAGGCACCCATGTCACATGCTGAGTCAGGAGCCCCTGAAATCTTTTCACTGACTGAATATCACTCTGTGATGTGCCCCTTTCTATGGGCTAAACCCACACAGTGCAAACTGATGGCCTTGGGTGTTTCTAGAGATTGTTATCATAGCAATATGGGCAAAATTAACAGGGGAACTCTTGAAATTTGGTTCATTTTTAAAATAAGTAGTTTTGGGATGCTCTCATCTGCCTAACTCACTACAGGTAAGAAGATAGGTTCGATTCTCCTGACCAGAATCAATCTGTGTGTTGAACAGCTGCAGTTCTTTGCACTGAAATCCATGTATTTCTCCAGAGCTTTTCACTGTAGGTGCTGGGCTGCTCAAGGGATAAGCAGGAGTTGTCTCTCAGTGTCTAGAGGTTGGAGCCAGCCTCACAGTTAAGTGCTCTGCACTCAGAGGACTCCAGAAGTGCTCTGTGAACTTGGCAGAAGAGCCCTTCAAATTCCAACAGCCAAGTTTTGTTCCTGATATTCTGGCTAGCTCTTCTCTGCTGAGTTCCCATGGATTTAGTTTGCAGCTTAATTCAGCCCCCTAATCACACCTCTGCAGTCCAGTGGCCAAGGGCACTATGAGAATGTCAGAAAACATAAGTGCTATTTTTGACTTTACAGTTTACTTGCTCTGTGCTGATGTATTCCTCACTCCCACCTCTTTCTTCCTTAGCTGAGGTATTTAGCAAAGATTCTCATTTTTTTTTGTGGCCAGGTGGGTGACATTCCTCCTGATTTTCACCAGTGTTAACCAGCAGCAGACTAGGCCTTGATAAAAAGTGCTGTATGTAGAGAGGGATCACTCAAACAGCTGTGACTGCCTTTCTGAGGCACAAACTGATGTGCTGCAGACACTCCTGAAGGTCACAGAGCAGGGGAGGGGACAAACTGTCTTGGATATGGATGCAGAAGCACATCCAGAAATGATTTAAATTCTGTGAATCCTTGTACTTCGGTTTTGACTCAGAATGTTTAAGAACAGGGTGTAAAAGTAAGGACTGGTTCCACGGCTGGTGTAAATTGGCATATATCCATTTACTTCAACCTCAAATACGCTTCTGAAAGGTCACAATACTTGGAGAGTGTAAATAATCAGGTCTGCGGGTCAACAAAACCTGCCGACTTGAATTAGGTGTTGGGCCACTTGAGTTGAAGCCAAACACTGACTATTCACTGGAAAATGCTCTTCACAGTTACTGAGACATCAATGCTAGTGCAGGTAAATATTTTCTCTGCAAAGTCCTATCTGATGGTCACTCTTTACACTTTCCCAAGGGGCGAATGTTAAATTCCTTTGTGAAGATTCTTCTTTGTTTACCAGGATTTCCAGCAGTGAAAGGAGTGATGGAAGCTTCTTTATGGAGTTCTGCAACAAATGTACTTGCAAGTCAGTGCAGACAGCATGATTTTCATCAGGAAACAAAACCTATTACATGATCTATCAAGTTTTTTTACTGAATCAGTTTTCCACAAGATATCCAACCAGCATTTCAGCTGCCTAGTGGAACATTTTTCATAAACAATTTCCATTATGACAGTCTTGCAGACCATGTTATGAATAAATTAAAGACAATGTGTAATAAAGTGGGTTATAGTTAAATTGTTATGAGATAGGTATATTTCAAGCAGTATAAGGAAATCATTTATGTAAGGCCCTAGAAATAAAAATCCTGTCTGATAATGTGGGATTGTAAGACTAAATTTTTAAAAGGGGAAAGAAAATGTGTCTTTGAGGTTTGTTCATTTATTTATTTATAAAATATGCACTTTTGGCAGCCACTTGGCTAGTTACTGTAGAGGCCTACTTTGCCTAACATTAACCATTCACTGGAAATTCTATTTTGGTCAGGAAGACATTGCTATGTTTTCCAGATGGATGTGGCCATTCCCTATGAAGTGGCCTAAAACCTGTGCTAACAAGGATGCAGTAAGTACATCCCAGAATGTTCCAGGGGTCCAAGGACGTCTTGCAAGAGTCTCTGTTCAGTTTTAGGAGTGTTGGTGTGGTCCATGCCTAAATCCCATTACAGACTGTGAGCCTGCAGGAGCTGATTCCATGCACAGCCTACAGCTGTGCCAGCACTGATTCCGGTGTCCAGGGAACACCTCTCAATTATCCCAATGTTATTGGATCAACTGCTCTTTGCTGAAAACTTCCCAGCAGCCGTCCTTGGTCTCACCCCACGCCAGCACTACATTATATAATCTACTGACTGTCATTAGTCTTTATATTAGACTTTTCATTAGGCTCTTCTGGACGACCAGAACTCTCTCTGGGAGAAAAATTAAACTCACAAATAGCATTATCAGATGAGTTGTGTGAGGCTTGGCTAATTCTGGTCAAGCAGCACAGGCATTATTTACACGCTGCAGTTAATTACTCTTCATATAACTGTAGCATCATTTCATTCTGTTCAGAGCCCTTTTTGCCTCCTGATCCTAATTTATATCTATTACAACATTACAAAGTGTTTGAAGAAATGATGTAGCAGACTCAGAATTACGTTTTTATAGAAAACAAATAAACTCTCATGACAGTTTGTAAATATTTGTTGACCTCTGTTTGCCTTCTTGTTCTAAGAAACATGTACAAACTTCATAACCACAGTACTGAGAAAGATATTTTTAGATATAAAACTTGAAAATTACTATTCTGATGTCTTCATGCTAATCCCAAAGCCCAGCCTTTAGGTATAAACAGCAAGCAGTAGGAGGGCTGGGAACACTAATAGAAATTACGTGGTGAAAAGAGGCCTATTCTATAAAATTGTAACAGGCATTTAAAGGAAATAAGTTAAGACTGTCACAGTTTAAAGTGTATTCGAAAAAAAATGTTTAAAGCATTGGGGCTAAACTCTTGGTACTGAAAATTTATGTTTAACTAATAGTGCTGCTTGGGATTATATGAGCTGAGGGATGTGGCCACTGTCTAAAAATAGGAAGGGAAGGACTGGAACAGCTGTCACAGGGCATTTTGCTTTCTAGAAATGCTCTATTGTGACAGTCATTGTAAAGATAAGATTCCTTTCCAGATGAATAAAAGGGATGGGAACTGCTGTGAGACAGAAAGTGTCGAAGAACAAGTGATATTCGAGATGATGTTCTCCAAAATCACCCTGAGTGAAGCTCAGATCTGTATCTTTCAGAGCTGGTATAACTTCATAGTTTTGGTATCGACAAGATTTCTGAAGATGCCAAAGTGTCAACTCAGAATTGTATTGCAGGCTTGAAAATCAATGTGCATTTCAGGGCTGGGAAAGACTTGCTGGGAAACCCACTGGGCATCACAAACTTTTGGAAATGCAGCTATTCCCACAGTTACTTCAGGTCACGTTGTCATAAAGGGCCTGTTATTTGCCAGGAGTTGCTCGGAACACACAAAAAACATGGGATTCTCAAGGACTAGCAGGTAAGTACTAATGGGGGATCTTGTTTATTAATTGCCTTTCTAAGGTATGCTTTGATATAGATAGATTAGTGATATGCTGGTTTCTAGTTCATAATGACTTATTTCAAGCCTTTGTAGTTTTTACCTCCCCTGTCTTACTGCTCGTGCTGGTTTGGGGCTTTCACAGGCAAGAAATGACTTCAGCATATGCGTGAGTTTAAAAAGATGACTCTCCTCTTAAAGGCAGTAAGATTATTTATGTCCTTGAAGTCATTCAGGTACTGAAGTTTCAGCCCCTCTCCAAGGGGCAGGAATGTGAGTCCACTCTTTCCTTCCATGGGAGTCAAGCACAAAGCTCCCAGCCAGGTTCTCCTGCTGTTCCCAGTGCCAGCACCACGGGTGTCAGCAGCAGGATAACAACACAACCATGCCAGCCACCATACCCCAAGAGACAATTCTTCCTTGGTGGCTCGTGATGAAAAAGTCACACCATGTGCCACAACTCTGACACAACTGGCCAGCCCCGCTCTCCAGGGTGAAATTGGTCAAGACTGGGATGCTCTGGCAGAGCCACGCAGGGAAGTTTGCATAATGCCTACCCCACTACTTCTGACCTGAGCCAGTATTACTAATCATTCGCTTTCATGAGCAGTAAATTCACCCATAAAATTTAATTAGAAAGAAATCTGTAAATGCATTTTTAAAATAAGGCATAAAATAGAAATGCCCATTAAAGGAGTGACATAAACACCCACTCGGAGCTTTACTGGGGAGCCAAGGAGGAGGCTTGCTTTGTTGTTGTTGTTCTGTAGTAAGTTTTAAAACACTATAAAAAAATAAGCATCAAGAAGCATTGTTTTGAAGGGATAAATTATACACCCTCTGAAAGAGATCTCTGTCAGCCCCATACCCAAAATTGCACATGATTTTAGCAGACTAAACAACAGCACAACACAACTTTGTATCACTGGAGACCTCCCATATATTTGCCTAGAAGCCAATACTCTGTCTTGACTAAGCCTTTTTGCTTCTGTATTAAACAATAATTGCATTTCTAGAAGAATTCAGCCCCAAATATTAAACATTCCAGCCAGTCTTTCCAAAGGCAGAGGGAGCAGTTGTTAATCTATAAATACTGCTGCACCCAGGAGAGGTGAGCATTGCAAGAGTCACTCTGCGTTGACACTGACCCTCTGCACATCCCTGCTGGGCAGAGAAGAGGGAATTTGGGATTGTGTCCCAGTGGAAACTTGCCATGAGTGGCCAAACTTGTCAGGGAGTGCTGGTGTGACAAGGATGAAGCACATCAAGAGACCTTTTTGGCCAACTTGCCCCCCACCCCCAAATCACTGAACTTTGTATTGCTTGTTTGTACTGCTCAAGACGTTTGCAAAATAAACTTTTTCATACATGATTTATATGCAGAGAAGTTAAAAACAAACTGACCTTTCTCACCCATCAAATAGTCCAAGCTTGTTCTTGTATCCGATTGCCCACTTAAACCATCTGAGGCTGCTCTTTGTAACGCATGGATATGCTTTTGTGTGTGTCCCCTTGCAAGAGTTCTGGGAGGGAAAGCAGTGAGGGCGTTTTGCAAGATCTTAGTCCATTTAGCAGATGGAACTGTGGAGAAAAATCAGCACCTATTTTTCTGGAAAAAAACAATGTTACATAAGTGCTTCTGTAACTTTTTCTGTTTCATAAGTAGCCTGGCAAGTTGAGTAATTCACATTCTGGGTATCATTCTAAAGAAATATTTCTAATAATCCTCTCTGTGTACAAAGTGGTATTGCCTCATCCTGGTTTGGCATTTAATCTACTAGTTACTATTTTCAGAAAGGCTATTTCCAAATTCAAATAAAAACAACAATCTCACACTTATACAGCGCCTTTCATCCTAGAAGATTCCAAAGAGCTCTGTAGAAATAAAACAAAACAGACATGTTGGACACAGGGTGGCTTCATTCATCACTGAAATGCTGCCAGCCCTGGGGTGAAGCGTGTTCAGCAGCAGCAGCCCAGAGCAATATGATAGAGCAGCTTCCAGTAGGGAGCATGCAGTGCCTCAATCTCTTATTCCATATCTTACTGCACTTACAGGGAATTCTGTGATGCTATTTGTGATTTACACACGATGTCAAACATGCCAGGCTGTAGCTCCACAGGGAAAGGAAGGAAAACTCAGCCACCTCCACTGCAGTGTCCTGCTCCCTTTGTCACTCAGAGAGCCAGGGATGTGACTCTGTTCAAAAACTAAAAGGTGGAAGAGGGGTGGAGAGCAGCAGAGACTCAAGGGGCTCCCAAGGCAAAGGATGAAATGTGGATCTCACCCCCATAAGAGTCCCATACAAAGTAAATATTCAACCAGCCTGCATCCTCTTTTTCACACAGCTTTGCCCAAACATCTGAAGGCCAGAAGTGGGAAAGGTCTGCTGAGCCCAGAGCCAATATAACAACTGCACAGCTACCTCTTCAGCTGGATGGGAACTCTCTGGGATAGTCCTTGAAAGCATTCCAGCAGGGACAAACTCTGCTCTTACAGGAGCAGTGTGGGAGTGTTTGGGAGGCAGCCACCTCCATTTCTCATGGCAGGTTTGGAGCAGCCTGCTGTTATTTACCTTCAGCACCTGCACAGGCAGCTGCCAGCACCAGGAATTGCAGCTCTGCAGCACGAGGGGGAGGTCCATTTTCCCTCCTGCCCTGCACACACACACACACACACACACACACACACACACACACAACTCTCTCCCTCTCTCTCACCAACTTGATAGGAAGCGTTTTGTGAACTTTTTTCCCAAGCTATTTTTCTGCTGCCTCCAAGTGTCACAGCATAACTCAGTCAGGCAGTACCAGGATCCAGAGCTGGCCATATTATAATCTCATTTAAAGATACGAAGCCATAATTAGTGAACTCTGAATAAGCATTCTGTATTATGATGTCTAATACTTGTCTTGGCTAATGCAAATACACGGGAAAGGGTATAATCTTATTTATATGTATCAGTGTACTGAATATATGTCTTTACAAAACCCCTGCAGTACTTTTGCCTGCACAATCTAATCTATGGCACCAAAATTGCACATTAACTGCTTATACTAAGTTGTGCCTTGGTTTAAAAAAAAGAAAGGAAGGGAAGCAAAGCACCAACCTTGTTAACCCTCTTACCAGGCTAATACTTCATTGAAAATCCCCTTGGTTGTAATGGATTTTTCTTTTTATACGTACTTTATACAGCACCGTATTAAAGTGGCTTTTTATAAACACAACACATGAGGTTAATAGCTGCAGCCTCAGTTAGGGGGTTTTTGTACCCTAAATCTCTACCAAGACTGTTATATAAATGCTGCTATTCTAAAAATAAAAAACGAAACAATCAGGGAAATGTTCCATTATCACTCCCCATCTTAGGCCACTAATGATGGCAAACCAGGGCATGCTATTTGTGGGGGAAATAAAACTCCTTAGGAAAAAAAATCCATCTTCACCTGCTCAGAACTACTTTACCACAGTTCCAGCTCAAGGAACTAGGAATATCTTTGAAGGGCATCTTTGAATATATGCTGGCTGCATCAACAGATCATAAAGGTTATGCATTTATAAAAATTCACTGACTAAATGGGTTATCTGCTAATTTGGTTACAATAATGCCTGCACTACTCTGTTTTCAACAAAGGAAGCAAAGAGAGATCAGGTGTTTTTTTGGTTGTTTTTTTTTTTTTTGCAGACTTTTAGTCCAGAGGAGTTTTTAAAATCTCATCTACTTTAAACTACAGTTCAAATAACTGAAAAGGCATTAGCAGCAGCTTGTAGAAGCTTCAAGGGTATTGTACTGCTCCTGATATAAAACTTCTGGTGTATCCTTCAACAGAAGCTGCTCACCCTCCCCTCATTCTATTGAAACTTGCTTGGGCATTGTTTTGCCAGGCACTTAGAGTAATTGGGAGGGGAAAAAAGTATAATTAATCTACAACTATAAAATCAAACATTGTAAATTAGTGCACATTGATCAGCTACTGCACTTCATAACTTAAAATGATTGCATTTGCCCCAGGCCTTGACCTTCAGCAAGTGCAAAGGAGCAGCCAAATAGCTCCTTTTCTCTCTTCTCCTTGGGTGATCTTTATTGATGGAGATGATCCCTTACAGGGTGGGATGAGCTGATCTGGGCCAGGATGCTTTGCTGTCCTCTGAACTGGCACTGCTTTGCAGGGTCTGTGCCACTGCAGCGATGCTTGTTCACTTATGGGCATAAAGTGTCCTGGGTGGTGACAGTAGCACGGGAGCCACCAGAGATCCCACCTCCACCCTGGTGGGCATTGCTGAGACACTGGGATGTGAGTGCACCCTTAGAAATTGTGTCCTGTTTTTGAGTAAACCAGGGATATGATTTCCATCCTTAGTATGATGTAATCCTTAGCACTTCTGGACCGGCCCCTCACTCAGAGCACTTGTAAATAAAGACTACATCAGTACACAAGTTCGTCTGAGTTCTGGAGACTGGGAAGAGTTCTGGTTTGTGTTGCTGCTATCTGTCACAAGCTACTTCATAATCTCCCCTCAGCATGGTGAAGTGGATGTTTTCACTCCAGACTGAGATGTGGCTCAGTGGGAAGAGCTTCTATTCTGGCTTCAGTTCCCTGCTCCTTGACCACTGACTAACAAGCCTTTGGAACCAGTGAATCCTCTGCACATCTACAAGTATGTCTGCTTTATAATGGTAGCATGATAAGGAGTTTGAAAAGTACTTCAAAACCTCCACACAACTTCACCCAAAGAGTTTTAGAGCTTTTTCCTACTACTTGATTTTGCAACTTTACCACTCACCAGGCAAAAGGCATCGAGAGCACTGCATTCCATAGACATCATTTAATCATATCAGCCCCAAAGACTGAACATCCCACTTGACCGGGAACTTTCTGAAAACACTGCACCAGTCCTGACCATTTCATACTGTCAGATGACAGAAGAAGCTTGTGGCAGAGATGAAAATTTAACTGAGCTCTCCCCAAAGCCCAGTCTGCTATTTCTGATGGAAAACCACGTGGCTTCCCGTCAGTGCCGAGTCTGATGGCACAGGCCCATCTGCAGCGAGATCTCAGTGTCAGCTCCCAATTGCTCTGGGAACTGATAGACCCCAGCTGGTGACTTTCTCATTTTATGGGAAATAAGAAGAATTTGCAGTGCTTGTGGATCTTTCCACAGGCTGAGATATTCTATCTAGACAGTTTTTATTCTAGCAGAAAATACTCTAGACATTTTCTTAATAATTTTAGCATTGCTCACTCATTTTTCTTTTTTCTCCCTTCAATTCCTCTCTGTCAGGAGAATAAAAAAAAAAAATTCCATTTGAAATGGAACGTTTTCCTTAATCCTATAAAGAAAGAGTATAATTGATTCAACTATAAAATTTATAGGCATGGAATCAATGCTTATTATAGTCAAAACATGCCAGGTCACTCCTTTGCGGCTGGTTTAAAGCTGTTCCGCTAAGTGTAATGTTAAATGAAAATGCTTTAGTCTAAACATGAAAAGGTTAGATTGTGTTACATCTGCACAGCTCTGCGTGCCTGGTAGTATCTGATTTCAGGGTTTCACACAGAAGACCTTCCATTGTTTCCTTTGTACCTTCTCTCTGGGGTAAAACTAACTTCTGACAGTCACAGTAAGTAGCTGTTGTAATGTAGATATTAATTTAATCTGGAGCTGCATCAGTCCTTAAACAGTTCAGACTTTGCCTCTATGTTTTGGTGGTCTGGAAAACACAGAAAAATTGAGTATGAATGGGTTTTAATCATGGCAATGATGGCAAATCTTTTCAGTCTCTCAATTTTTCTGTTCTCAGACATCTTCCTTCAGGGCTAATTGAATAGACCAAGTGCTACACAGACACAGTCACTCCTACTCTTCCATTAAACATTTCTACACACTTTGCAATTAAGCTACTAAACTTTCCAGCAGATGTTTTTTCTAAGCAGCAAAGTGTTTATAACTTCTCTGTTGGCACAGAGCAATGCCATCACAGAGATCTAATGGTGGAACGTTTAGTGGGTAAATTTAGTAGAGCTGGATCCAGGCAAACTGACTGGAGAACCTCAGACTGAGCAGATTTCCCATTTTTTTTTTCTACTCTGAGAGTTCACCTCCATGCTGTGCCTGAAGTATGTGTAGTACTTGTGGGACAAGACTGTGTTGAGGCTGTGATTGCTTGGTGAGACCGTGCTCGGATGCAGCAGCATCTTTAGATTTCAATTCCTGGGCCAAAGTCTTCCTTTCGCTGAACAGGTGTAATTCCTGTTGAATCAAGCGGGAAATCCACAGTTTTAAATCAAAACAGCTCTTGGCCCATTATCCACTTACGTGCACTGTGCCCAGGGGCCAAGATACACAGAATTGACAAGTGATTGGGGGTTCCTCAAGAGCCTGAAGCTTTACTGCACAGGGCTCAAATAGAGCAGTGTTTCAGACAGCAGGGAGCACATGCCAGTTTCATTTGTCTGAATTTCGTCACTCAGAATAAAGGCCCTTAAAATCACCAGTCACTTTCCAAAAAAACCAACCCACCCCAAATTATAAATCCTAGCAGTGTCAAAGCCTAAATAAATACAGACGTCAGCTGCCAGGATCCTGCATGTCAGTTTTCAAGGCATATATTGCCCCCGACTAGTCTGTAAATAATTTTTATTTTTATTCATGACTTCAAAACCACATCACTAGTGGGCTGGACTTGTGGTTCTTCATTTGCATATTAGATGTTTTGACCTAAACTCAGTTAAATGCAGAGGGAGAAGAAATGAGGGTCAGATTTCATTAACAAAATAAAGCAGCTTGTGTGAAATCGACGTTTAGTGATGGAAAAATATGCAACTGAACTGAGCCCTTCACTGGTTATTTAACTAAAACAAGGTCTCTGTAATGACAAACACTCCCATCTTCAACTGCATCACAGACACTAACAGAAAAACTTGGCATCTCTCATTGTATGGGAATATGAGGCAGAACTGGTGAGGACTTTTTCCTGCCATCCCCTTGCCAACTGTACATTCCATCTGACTGAGGATTACTGATAATTTTTGGCAACTTCGTGGCTACAGAGGACTCTTCTGTACAACTATTTATTTATCCAGGACTTCAGGAATTTATTTTTAACAGAACTTTTAAAAATGCTGTAAACATGGAGCATGCTAATTGCATTAACAAAAGGATTCCTACACCAGGCTTACTTTCTTCCTCCCCCGAGCACACTTTGGGTCCAAGCTCCTCGGTTGGTGTAAGTTGGTAGAGCTGCTCTCACTTTGGTGGACGCCTGCCAAATTTACAATACTTGAGGATCTTTCCCAGTAAAGCAAAATGCTTATAAAAATCTGACTAAAAGGGAGTATTTAGACATATATTCTTTCCTTAGTAGTAGTACCAGGAACCTTTAACAGCCATGTCTCTACAGCTACAAACGGGACCTCATTTGCCAAGAGACACAGACCCTGTCAAAGAGCACCAACAAACTGAAGAGAGAAAACAGGTCAGGGATATTATTCCCATTTTACAGAAGAAAAACCGAGACAGAAAAACATGAACTGACTATTTTCTACCCAACCAGACAGGACTGACTCCAGCAGAGCCCTGGGCCACCTCTATCAGGGCACGTAGACATCATACCCAATGAAATGATGTATCTTGTCAAAAAACCCTAACAAAGTGAGAACTGGTGTCCCGTGTCCCCATCCAGAGCGCAGCCTACTATTCCCTAAATGTCCTGGAAAATCTCAGAACTAGATTAGAAACTATTACTTTCACCACAAAAAATTCAATGACAACTTTTTGGTTTTCAGCGACAGAAAGCTGAAATGTTTTAGTTTTGAACAAAGTTCTTCCCTTCCGCTTTTGGGTACTGAAATCCAAAGAATTTTTACAAGCAAACCTGATTTTTTCCTGGTTTTAACAGAAAGTTTGCTACTTAATCAAACCCTCACTTTTTTTTTTTCATAATCTGAACTCGAACATTTTCAGATGCATTAGTAAAAGGAAAAAGAAACCAACTTTTTTGAGAAGATCAAATTTCCATTAAAAATTAGAGCACAAGGGGGCAATTTTCTCCATTTTCTTCCTCTTCTTCATCAAAATTGTGAGTGGTGGAAAGGAAGGAAGAAAGAGGCTGTGTCCCAGCAGCACCACTCCAGGACCAGCTCTGGGAGGCACTCCCGTAGGCTCAGCACCAGTCACAGCCCCTTCCCAGGCTTCTCCTTGTCCAGAGCAGGGAGCAGAAATTGCTTTTGATCTCCGTCTGCACTAAACTGCTCTGCACTCCGGGACTTCAACTCTTCACGTGGCTGTCCCATCCTCAGCACTTGCCCACCGCTTTGTCTCCACAGGGACAGTGCCCACGTGTCCAGAAGGAGAGTCTGCACCCCACAAGGGTTACGGCGTGGGCTTAGTGGGCAGTTGGCACTCATTTATCTTTCGGGGACTCCTGACCTGCTTTTGCTGTTATTATAATGCCTGTGTGAAAGTTCTGATCGTGATTTAGAGCCAGTAAGGCAGTAAATAGGGTGAGAACTGTGCTCTGCCTCTCTGAGCGCTCCGCTGGAACCAGGGACACTAAGCTCCTGATTTAGGAATCTAACGTGTGTACCTGACACAACTAAAGCTGGGCAGTGGAGCTGGCTTTGGATTAAATCTCCTGGGTTTGGTTTTCTGGCTAGTCAGCATTGCCTTGCCTTGAATTAAGAGTGTCTGCACAGATCCTGAGCAAAGCTGTGCACAATAACTGGCTGCACGAGCTCAGGCCTCGGGGCTGAGCAGCACCAAGGATGGCTCACAAGGGGCTGTGGGGCTCTGAAGCAGGAAAAGCATTATTTGACCAAAAAAAACCCCACCCCAACATAAAAAAAGAGAAAATTTCTGCTTTAAAAGATTTAATTATTTCTAAATGTAAAATAAAATAGCCATAAAGTAACGCAAAGAAGTTAAACGCTTCCTTCGAGGGAAATTCTCTCTTTTTAAAATTATCCCTTTTTCTAATAAACTAGTAATTTATGTAATCCATATAAAACCACTAACACTCATTCTTCTATTTTTAAATAACACTGGAGAGCTTTCCCAAGGCTGATTTTATTTTTATGAGAAGGATTAAGAATCATGATGGTCCAGTTTCTTCCACACTTCTATCTGCTGACAAGTAACATACTCCTGCCATAACCCCAGTGAGCAGCAGCTGGGGATGTGTCCTGTGGAATTTGCAGCACTCCACTGGCTGCAGTGGAGTAATGCCAGGCTGACAGATTCACTGCTCTGAATGCAACACCATCTGATTTGGAGCTTGCTGAACAAGTCATAAATCAAGCAATCTTTATGTTTCTAGACAAACATTTCAAGGAAAACAAGGATAAAGGATCTCTATGTAGAGCTGTTTGTTCTATCCAGTCTCTTACCCAGCTTAATATTTTTACTGCTTCACAATGAGCATATTGTGATTTGTCTAGACTGCATGAGGGGATGCTTCACCCTTTCAAAGTAACTCAAGGCTGTATCCCTGTTTTTCCCCCAGAATAGGATCATGGGAAGAAACTACAGCTGAGCCACCATCCTTCCTTAGGCTCGCTCTGCCAGGGATGCTGCTGTGCTCCAACCCACACCTAAAACATGCAGGAAGAAAAATCTGCTCTGAAGTAACTCACAGTGCTCTAGTTTTGGATCCAGTTTCGGGCTAAAGTGAGGCAAAGCTGAGTGAATGAACTGTGCTGGACATGGCACAGTATCTCAGGTGACATTGCAGACACAGGCTGAGGGGACACACACCACTTTCACCACTCAGAGGAGCAGGGGGCCAAATCTGCTCAGAGGAGAAAATCCCGCCTGGTCTCTCATACCTCCCCTCTGCCTCTTATTTCTCTCTCAAATAATTCAGATGTTTTAGCCCTTCCAGACAAAAACTGGAGCTTTAAATTAAAATGTCATCTGTTAGTAAAGAAACTAAGCTATGTTTTTCATTCCTGAGAAAGGACTCACTTATGCTTATAACTATAAGTTGCTAGTGATTAAGCAACTGGTATATTTTCACACTCATTAAAAGAAACACGGTGTGTTCGCCTTTCTAAGAAAAGGCATCTTGTTTGTAATACTGTAATACATTGGGAACACCTTCTAATTGGCTTCTAGTGCCCCTTGCCAAAATTCAGACACAAGTTTGTTTATTTATACAAGGAAAAAAATAAAACATTGTATAATTAGTCAAGTAATGGACTCCTAAATTCAGCAACTCAGAGGTATGCAAAACTGACAAACTTTTTAAGATTCCATTTTGGTTTATGAAATATCTCAATAGGTAGTCCAGACTGCATCATGGCTATTGTAGCAATGTGCTGCTCAATGTGGTGTTTGTGTCGAGATGGAAAACTTTGACATGTTTGATTTTTATGCAAGTCAATTAACTTGTTTTTTAAAACTGTAAGGGCATGCTTTGCAAATAAGATTACTTACTATAAATTATGAGAACATAGGGCTCCATTCAGACAAAAATGTTACACACCCCTTACACATGCATAAGTCTGCAGAATATAGTTCTGCACCCTGACAACTTATTCAGCTAGGGGTAGGAGCTTATTTTGGTCTATTCCACGGGGGCTTTCCTAAAAAGATATGAACAAAAGGGGATAGAGACTTAATTAGAATGTCTCTCTACACCCCACCTTCCTTTGCACCACCCAGGCAATTCCAACAGGCCAAAACCTCTCCTTATGCGGTGAGGGAAGAATTTCTTTTTTCAGTTAAGTCAGCCCAGAGCAGAATTAGCAATGGTATGTCCCCCTAACCACAGCACAGACAGACATTTGGCCATTCCCACCTGTGAGTTCTGCTCTCAGCACTCACACTCAGGCACGGTCTGTTGACTGCAGGCATGTCCATCTGTTAACACAACGCTCATTGTGCTTGGCCCCAGCTCAGGTGGGACCCTCACACAAGACTTCAGGGGGAAGCTGTCCCTGGAAGAAAGACACTGAAAACCCACTGGCACAAAGGAACATGGCAGGGGAACTGCAGTCAGCACAAACCATTTTAATTTCATGTGGTAGACATTTGGTCAAGAGTTCTTGCTACCAAAATGCAGACTCTTCCATGGGTGCATGAGAAATGCAGGATGACTATTTGGCACTCAAAATCCAACCTAAAGAACTGCAGAGATGTACTTGGGGCTTGGATGCAATGACAGTGCCAATACATACACAAAGCAAATCCACAGACAAGTATGAGTCAGAGAAAGAAAAACTGTGGAATTTTGTCCAGGTCCTTTCCGCCTTACACATGCAGAGAAACTCTACCTAAGCAAACCATCCCATTGATTACATATGTGAGCAAGAATTGCTCGCATGAAGAAAGGTCACTGGATCTGGTCCCTGCTTTATGTGATAGAAAGCCAACTCTTACGAAGTCCAAGACTTGTTCCTATTAGTTATGAATACTAGGTTAAGGCACAGGAGAGCATTTTGTCTTCCTTGCCAGCTTCAGTCTAGGTAATGAGGTCATTCTTATTTGAGCCTGATGTTAAATTGTTGGTTCTGATATAAAGTCTGCAGCAGAAATAGTCCATATTGCAGATTACTCATTTCTCAAGATGTCTTTTACCTAGGCAAGAAGGTTAAAACAGGGAGAGATGATTGAGAAGAATAAGGGACAAGTGGCTTTCCTTGTCCTCTGGCTACATTCTGGTCAATCTCTTCCACAGACAGTTTGCAATCAGAACTAACTTTCAGCTTAGAGCAGCAAACTCCCAGTTACACTGGGAAAGATACAGATCGATTCCCATCACTGTGTTCAGAATGATGAGGATGCTATTCTGATCAGAAATCAGCCATGGCATTTACCAGAACTGACCTGTCACATATGGAAAGACACTTGCCATTGCTGAGGAGAACCAGTGTGGCTACGTGCCTCCCAGCAGCCCCACAATGTCGGGTCAACTGTTGTTACTGGCAAGACACTGCTGTGGAAAGGCTGCAACAGAATCAGGGACTCATCACTACCAGTATGTGTTGCTATGGACACCATTGAAGAAAAGCAAAATCATTTGAGAAGGAAATAAAAGACTCTTTTCCACCAATAGTGACAGACAGTCTAATAGGTTAGTGATCTTGGTTGAATGCTAATCAACAGCACATAGAAAGACTTGGAAGTCATGCAACTTTTAATATTCCTAGAGAAGGAGTGTAGAAGTGAATTCATGTAATAGGGGCCATGCACACAGGATTTGCACTGACACGTAGTACTCAAACACAAGCAGCACACCTTAATGCCACAGATAAGTCAGATAATACTTCTGTCTTACAAGTCTTTCCTCTCAAGGATCTCAGCTCCAAGCCATGGTCACCTGAAGAGCCCATCCTCACATTCCTACTGAACCAAACACTTAAATGGAGATGGATTCTTTGCATGCATAAAACTGAGCAGCTCATTCGACACCAGCAGAGCTGTGCTGATTTACTGCAGCCCTGGATCTGGCATCTGATTTGAGCTCTGAGACAATCTAATTTTTCCATTCCTCACAGCTCTGGTGAATAATTTAAATATATGCTCTGAGCTCACCAAAAATAATACCTTTGCAAAATTTTTGGTGAGCTGAAAAATAGGAAATACTGGCTCTGAATCACACAAAATACTACAGAGTGTAATTTTGATTGAAATGGGATTTTGGCTTACACAGGTTAAAAAAGAATGAATTTTTGCCTCAGAACTGAATAAAACAAAACAGAATGAAAAAACCCCAACCATTTTAAGTTAAAAAAAAATCAACAGGTATTATTCTGAAAACATCAGAACAAAATACTTTATTCGAAAAAGAAATCTTTAATGTTTTCAGAGCTGAAAATTTGCCACACTTTTCAGCTGATGTGAATCTGTAAAATGTTACAGTGCTACTGAGTTACCATTTTTGCCCCAGAAAAGCTGCTAAAACATTTTTCACAGCCATACCAGTAGATTAATCTATTGACCTTAGTAAGACAATTTGCACAAGTAGGGCCAGGCACATTAAATTTGCTGTTTTAACAGAACCCAAACTATTCTGAGCAATTTACACCAGCAATACAGAAACAAGGACTCAAAGGAACTTTCAGTCTCATTTAGTCTACAAAGAAATGAATCCAAAATGCAAAGGTTACAGGATAAATTATAGAATTGCTCAGTAAGGCTGGAAGGCAGCAACATACTTGGAAATAAATATCTGACTCACACGTTGCAATTGACATCACAGAAATGATACTCAAGAGCATCTGAGGCAGGAGGAGATTTGGGGATGATTTGCAATACGGCTGTAGAATACAGTGGAGCTACTCGTGGATTCAGGGGATTCAGATCTATCAGTCAGTGCTTCAGCAATTTTTTAAAACATAGTTTTCAATTAAAATTACATGTTTTGGACCATGCTGTCTATATGCTGGACTGTATGAGTCTATATGCTCTCTCAGTTATGAATATTCAAGTTCAGAATCCAAAAGTGATACGGGGAAGAGAGATGCAGTAGCTCTTCTATCTGGTAAGATAAGCTAAATCACAAGATCAGCTGTTACAAAAATCAAGGAACCAACCCAAGGCCTCACCCAGTGGGACAGAGGGACAGACCAGGACTCAGGACATGTCTCAGAGGCCACTTGGCTTTCTCAAAGCTGATGTCACCTGACCTGCACTGCACAGGCACAGGAATGGGAGGGTCAGGTCAGGGCTGTCTGCGTTTGGCTCCGGATAAATTTAGCAACTGGGCTCCAGCAATTCACTTTCAAGACATAAATCCACAGGAAACCAGACTTCACGTGTTCCAGAGCTTAATATAACACAAATAAAGCAGTATCTCCTCAGTGTTCAAATGATTGTTTCCACTGAGCAGCACAGAGAGTCACTGTGGGTTGCAGGAGTAGCTGTCCCAAACCTGAACACAGAAGATACACGGATTGTGTTCCTTTCTGAAGGTGAGTTTGCAGAAAAGAGAAGCTGCCAGCAAACACCTTCTTCAGGTCAAGTGGCAGCAGCATCTGTACAGACACCAAAGATCCTGCAATACACTGACAGGGATGTTTGTACCAGATATTCAGCCTAGCAGGGAAATAACATTTATGCTTGGCCCCTTAACAGTATTGCTTTACACTATAAAGTGACCAAGCTCACTTTAATTGCAGATTTTCACCTTAACTGTAGCAAAATGGCAAAGGCTATTTGGAAGTTTCTTGTGAGTTCCTCAAGATTTGTCAGTACAGCTCTAGAATCTGTTTATTTTACAGAAGAGAAAATGGGTGATAAAAAAGTCAACGTTTTGTTTTGTTTTCATAGAAAGTGAAGGAAATTTCACAAAGCAAAACTTGCAAGACAAAGTGTGCAATTTGTTTGGTGAAAAAATATTTTAATCACAATATTATGACCACCTTCAGGGAAAACATAACAGGCAAAGAGAAACTTCAGTGACAGGTAATTACTGTTCCAAAGGCAGGAAGATTTTAGGTAGCAAGAAACAGAAGAAGAGACTTCTGAAAATACTTCATAATTTTAAAAGCAGATTAAAATCTTCAATTGGCATAAAATAACTGTGTTGAAGTCAACATGTTTACCCATCACATCTGCAAGGGCTGATGGAGAGCTGCAATGAAGGAGGGAGGGCACTCAACCACTCCTTCAGTGTGTGACAGCATCGACCACACAGGTGGGAGGCAGGAGGGGAAGAAGTGAAGAGAGGGTGCCTTAGCTCTTCCTTCCCCATCCTCTCTTTTTCCCTACAAATCCACCCTGGCAGAAGATAAGTCTTAGAATCCAATTACTTTGCTTTTGGATTTCTCTCGTCTGTGAGAAACTCTGAGTCCTTGTCTTTTTCTCCTTACTTCAAAGTGAGAAGATTTGGACATGGGATTTTGTGCACCTCCTAGGAAAGTGACATACCTGAATTCCACATTTTAAAAAATGTGCATCTATTAGCTCTTTTGGGAAAAAACCCCAAACCTTACTACAACCAATTACAAAATTCACCATATCAGATAGAAACTTATATGTAGCAGTAAAGCTACATCTGCTGTTTTCACAATATGGTGTATTAGTGTTGTCTCCCACTGAGAGCTGTGAATTTCTGCATCCAAAAACTCAAACCATAGATTTTTTTCCCCCCATAGGTGTCTGCCTGTTGAACAAGATGCCTAATCTCAGGCACCCAGGGCTGAAAATGTTAACCTTACAGTCTGTTGGCATCTCTCAGAAGCTTAGGAGTAAGAGGAACCTAGTCTGGCTGTCTGAAAAGTTTCATTCAGATTGCTTTAAACATTTTGTGGATGATTACAGTCTGAACATTTGAGTACATGCCACTTCATTAGACTTACTCATTTTTTTGTTCGTACCATAGATGGGAAATTAAAAATTATCTCTGATATTTGATTTCCCATAAGATATGAGAGATATTCAGGGCAGTGTCTGGAAAAAAATTAGGATAATAAGGTGTATAAATCTCTGCTTCATTTGAAACAACGCATAAAAGCCAACCCCACATTAATTTTTTTGCTGAAAGAACTTCAATAAGTTTTAAAGTAAGTGTTTCATTTACTGCCACATGCCACACATACATGGCAAACAGTTTATACAAACCACAACACTCAGCTGTTCCTGGTTAGGTAGAACAGCCCTCCCCTGAACACCCAAGCTGCTCTTGGTTCCCTCGGGACTCTGGGACAGGGTGCTGAGCATTTTGGTTCATGGGAGAACCTACAGAGCACTTGGGGTCAGTCCTTCTGTGGAGGTGCTCGTGAAGCCTTGGTTGGCTTGAAGTTTAGTTGGCTCAGAGCAGAAAGCTCTGCACTCTTGGAGACAGCTTAAGTGCAGCGTAGCTATCCCTGACCTGGTGGTCCAGCCTTAATGCCTTCTTCATGTAGTGCTCAGGGAACTTTATTAGACTTTCCAGTGAACTAGAATGCTCCACTGTGTATGCACACAATGGTGCTGGGTGTGTGTGGTGAGGGGGCCACAGGGGTGGGAGACTTCCCCCATGTCCAATGGAGCCAATTCCAGCCGGCTCCAAGAAGGACCTGCCACTGGCCGAGGCTGAGCCCAGCAGTGAGGATGGGAGCACCCCTGTGGTTAAGAATGGGGAACAAAAACCCCCAGCTACTTCAGCTGGAGAGAGGAGTGAGAACATGTGAGAGAAACAGCACTGCAGACACCCAGGTCAGGGCAGAAAGAGGGGCAGAAAGTGCTCCAGGCTCCTCCAGGAGCAGAGAGCCCTCTCCAGCCTGTGATACAGCCCATGGTGAGGAAGCTGTCCCAGGGGCCACGGGGGAGCAGAGATCCACCTGCAGCCCCCGGAGAACCCCATGCCGGAGAAGATGCATGCCCAAAGGAGGATGTGACCCCATGGAAAGGCCATGCTGGAGCAGGGTCCTGGCAGGACCTGTGGTGCCATGGAGAGAGGAGCCCACACCGGAGCAGGGAAGAGTGTGAGGAATTCTCCCAATGAGGAGGAAGGAGCAGCAGAGACAACGTGTGATGAACTGACCCCCAGCCCCCATTCCCATCCCCCTGTGCTGCTGGTGGGGAGGAGGTAGAGAAAACCAGGAGTGCATTTATGCCTGGAAAGAAGGGAGATTTCATTTTATTTAGCAGTATCCTACTCTGATTTGATTTCCCCAAGTTGAGTCTGTTTTGCCTGATACAGGAATTGTTGAGTGATCTCTCCCTGCCTTTATCTTGACCCACAAACCTTTTGTTGTATTTTTTCCCCCTATCAGCTGAGGAGGGGAGTGATGGAGCAGCTTTGGTGGGCACCTGGCACGCAGCCAGGGTCAACCCATCACAAGATAAGACCCAGATCCAGCAAACTGCTTGGTGAAAAGGGTCTCTTCACACCCCTCTGAAGCCAATAGCAGCCACAGTGAGACAGAGATACCTGGGTGTTCCTAAGGCCACGAGAAAGACTTCTAGTGTAGCACTGAGACTTAATTTAGCAATTGATTCTAACTGAGGCTTATTTACAAGAGCTTCAAGGTTCAAGTCAACGACCTCATTTATTGTGCAAGTATTACCTACAAAACAAAATTTTATCCACTTATTCCAAAAGGACATGATGAACCTTGAAGTCCACTTAGTTTTAAAAGACAGTATTTCAACTTGTCTCACTGAGTTATAAAGTCTCTACTAATTTATGTACATTTACAATAATATTTATGCAGTATTTTTCAACATTCTGTTGCTGCATGAAAGAAATGGGAGTGCCCTTGGAGAATCAAATCTATGCAAAGGACAAAGGAAACCTGACTAGATATGCAGTATCTCTAAATGTCCAAAGCAAACTAGGAGAGGGTGTGAGGGAGAACTATTTTCTGTCCATTTTTCACTCGCAGACAATATTATGAAGTGCTTGGAGTACCAGAAAGTTCATTTTGAAACAGAGGAGTGATGTTTACACTGGTCCTTATATAAATATGTATTGGTTTTATGTACTTCTGTTTCCTAATACTTCAGGCTAAACTCAGCTCATTTATTGCTGAGGAGAGGTGCTGGATGTTTTATTGCACAGGTACAACACAGCAGCTTGGCAAGAATATTCTGAATCCCGGCCTGTTCACCCTTTGTTCAGAGAAATGCATGTTCAGAGCTGCCTAACAGGGGATCCCATGGAAGGGTAACCTCCAACCTGAGCCCTGGAAAGTTGTGCTGCTAACACTAAGATACTTCTACTGGTAGGCATAAGATGCATTTACTATGAAGTTACTTGCACCACCCAATGCAGGAGGCACTTCAATTAGTATGGCCTTTGTGTTTGCTGCCTCTTCCTCTGGACCATGGTTTTGCATCCAAGCCAGGTAGTAGCCAAGTGTAGGCCAAAAATAAAGATACTACTATGCCAGAATGAAAATACTATTAGGATTGTACAGATACAAGGGACTATACTGGTTATATTCTCCAATATTAATCCCTCCCCCCAAAAAACCAATATACTCTTATTGCTACTAAATCACAAACAGAGATCAAACGTCCTCATTCCTGTTTCATTTCACATTTTGGACTGAGAATCCTTGCAAGCATGTCAGTTCTGGTGGTGGCTTTGTGATCTGGATCCTGCTTGGTAGGATCTATGCAGAGACCAACAACTCATTCTACAGAGCCCACTCTGCAGGCATCAGATGACTGTGGCTTTCAGTTACTACCTCTGGATCAGAGCCAGAAGCCTAGTGGTGAAAAGCTCTTTATACCATTACCAATCCCTCGAGCCACCCAGTCCTTCTCCATTGCATACAGGTTTTTAGTGTTGTGCCTTAAGATCTGTTCTGGTTCTGAGTAACGTTCTTTGTGATGGGAGTCTTGCCACTCCCCCTCTCATGAGGGAAAGAAAACAACGAGGAGGGAGTGTGAAACCTATTTTCAAACTGTGTTATGATTATCTGATGCAGTGAGTACTCTGGGATTCTCCAAGGGAGAGACCTGAGTCCTGGGGAATGTCTGCCTTAGGTGAGAGTAGGCTCCAGCCTGGCCAGTGCTGGGACCTGTGTGCCTTCACAGGGACTGCTGCCTTCAGCTGGGTGGCAGCTCTCGGACAGCAGCACCCACACACTGCCAGAGGCCTCCACAGGGATGGCTCCAAAGCTTCCTGGGACATCCACAGGCTGACCAGGCCTGAGTGCACACACAGGTTGCTCTGGCCTTGAGTGCTGACTCAGAACGATGCTCGATGGCCGCGTAAATACACCCCTAGAGAGGGCAGGATGTACAACCAGTGAGCCCCCAGAGCATCTGTTCTCAGCTGGTTTCCATCTCAGCTCTCCACTGACAGTCAGAGGCTAAATTGTGCCATCTCTGCACTCCTGTCCTCGAGTTCGGCAGGGAGAAGTGACTCACTGTGACGTTACACCCGTGCAGATTTCTCTTCCAGCAGCTTTTCTCCCAGACTCTTCAAAAGCACATCACAGGGAGCAGCTGCTTTCCCCACAGGGAACAAGCTGCAGGGGACTTAACAGTAATACACTGGTACCCAGCCTTCACGAAGAGGGCTGTAAGCTGCTGATCCTGCAATAACACCTCCGAGGATTTAGAGTCTTTAATGTTGATTGCTGAATATTTCTGTTCCCCTCTGAACCATTCCAACAGTTGTTTCAAGTGAATGTATTCATTGCGTTCCTTTTAACCATTGGAGCTTCTTGCTTGGTCTGGGAGCAGGGAAGAGGGAATGAAAGGGTCTCTTCAAATTTGCTGTAGCTGCTCTCTTAAAAGAGAGCATTGACACAGGTTCTGCAGCTCCCGCGAGCAGCGAGGCTCCCGGAGGAGCTGCAGGCACAAGGAGACTGCAGGATCCTTGTGGGCACTCCAGGAAGAGTGTGGCTATTCTCCTCCCCGCTGCATGGGAGTATCGTATCTATTCCTAGCATGGATCTACCAGGTGGCAGCACTGCCCTGCCAGCATAGCTTTGGTTTGGCTTACCTTGAAAGCTATGATGTTATATTATATGGTGACGTCATTGTATTTATTTCAGCTTTCAATGAAGATTCCTGGCAAATCTCCGAGCTGGAATATCTTCTTTTTAATGGGTCCAAGATCCAGCCAACGTGGTGCAGATTACATTTACATAACACAGCCCAGTCAAGCGCTGGATGTTACTAAATTAAGATTATTTCTCTGTTAAAACTACGGAAGAGGAAAAACTTGTCCAGTATATATACAAACACTACTGCTGTCATTATTTTGGGGAAGACTCCATTGTGCACTCGTGCAATCTCAAGAATTCATCTTTGTAGTGGTGCTTTGAAAATGATAAAAGGAATCAAATGTATTTTTTCAGTTAAGTACGTATGGGCGGGCACAACACTTTAATAGTATGGGTAATATTTTCTAGTTGGTTGATTTTCTTCACACTATCTGGACTAACTTTGAATGAGCTTATTACAAGCCTTTGGATAACCTATCCTGGTCTACTTTTTAATGCTTTCATCAACTGTGTTATTCTTAGGCCTTAACTTCACTGGATTTTGAGTAAACACATGGTGTGAGAGAACAAATTATATTGGATAAAGACTAACTACAGTGACAGTGAAGATGACATTCTGTACTCCTAACCAGAAACTACAGCACATGGGTTAAATGACCCAACTGAGGCTACCCAGTCTATGGTGGAAACAGAAATGAATTTAAATTCTCAGCATTGTGCTCTAAGACATTAAAATTGCAAAAGAAAAAACTGAAGAGTAACTAAAGGCAAACATTCAGCCTTTCCCTTCATATTTCTTCCCCACAGTGGTCTCTGTGAGGTCTTATGATGCCACTACAAAGATCAGCAAACAGAAATTGGCTGTTATGAATTGATTTCTATTTAAAAGAGCTATAATTCAATTTTGCTTTAAAAACATATTACAAAATCCAATATTAAATAGATTTGCATAGAAACATTCACCAGAAAGATATTTTATTTGTTTGGCTTGAAACATTTCCACTACAAGCCAAACATTTCAACACTAAGGCAGGAGGACCAGAAAGTGGACCTGACCAGAAACAACAGTGAAAACTACTGGTTTATTTTTGCTCTACCAGCTGACAAAATTGAGCTATTTATTTAAATAAAAAAATCATGGGCCTTGTGGATGGTGAAACTTGATTTTCTAAAACCCGAAATATTCTTGTAAATTTCTTATTAACATGGTGTTACTGGTTGAGAAAGCACATGTGTACATCTGACTCTCTGATTACAATGACTCTCGGATTAAAAATAAGACAGATCCAGTGACAGATATTTAGACTACATTAACAGCACACTTCTGTTGCACTCACATAACACTCACTGATACACACACAGCTCTGCACACAGAAAAAATTTAAATCTTGAAGCAAGCAGTCAGAGGTGGTTTCCAGATGAAGTCTCTGTTTGCCCCATTGCTGGGATCACAGACAGATAAATCACTGGGTGAGCCCCCTCACTAAGTAGTGGGAATATTACTTTAGTAAAGTTTGCTAATGGAGCAAAGGACCTTGTATTGTAATCCAGTGACATTTTCAACCTTCGGAGAACTTTTGTTGACATTCCCGAGTCCCTGGCTGCCATCCCAGCATGAAATAGTTTCTGTTCACATAATTCTCGTGTTTACCAGTCATGAAAAACTCTTGCTTTTTTTTTTTAAATAAACTTTTTTTTTTTTGCAAGTGAAACTCTGTCTAAAAAAATATTGGCCCCAGGCATACAAGGTTTTGCATAAATTCATATGTGATGAATGGCTGATTTTAATGTTATTTGGGTATTTGTCAGAACCTAACAAATATACATGGTAATGGTGGTTCATAAACTTAAACATCTCAATATACCCTTTCTTCTGGAAATAAATTACGTTTGTTTGCCCTGCCTGGAGTCCTAAGGTAGCCGACATTAGGAATATTTTAAATGTGATCATCCATCCAGCATGTCTTTCAGGCGCCACGAAGATTAAATGAAAGAATCATAAGATGAAGGTCTTTAACTTTTAATCCTTTTACAATGAACCCTTAGATAGACATGGGGGCAGGGTGCCTTCTATGTGAGTAATAATGCCTCTGTTCCTCTTCACTAGGTTAATGAATACCCTAAATGTCCCAAGATCTGATTTTCCCCCCCCCTCAAACTATTGAAATTAGAAGCAAAGAGACGGGCGGTAAAACGCACCGAAAGAGGGAGAGAGGGAATGAATATGCATTCGGAGATACGGAATTAAGCGTTAGAGAAAAGCTGGGCTGGGTTGTCTCAATGAAAGACCCACGGGTTTAGAATGATTAGCATAGATTCCCTCCGAGTTTTTTGTGGGGGGAAAAAAAAGTTTTTTGATTCCAAGATAAATAAGGAAAAGGCTCTTTGCACTGTCAGGGAGCCTTTGAAGAGCACGTGGAGAGTTTGTTTTCGCAGTTGGTATCTATGAGATACGAACCGTCGGGTCTCCCAGCACGTAAAAGTCAAACACTGGGGTAATTGGGCCGGGTCCCGGCGGAGCCGCGGAGAGTTGCGCCGGTCGCAGCGCTGCGGGGGCGGGCCGGGAGCGGGACACCCGCACCCCGCGGGGCACAGCGCGGTGCTCCCGGGGAAAGGGGCAGCAGCCCGGCAGGGGAGCGACCGCCCGGCTCTGTGGAGCCCAAAGAGTTAAAACCGGGCCGGGCCGGGCGGTGTGCGGGGCTGTCACAGGATCAGGCTAATAACGTGTCTGCGCTGAAAACCCCCAAAGCCCAGGGGTCAAGTTTCAGCAGTGTCCCACCACAATGGTAGGTGTGAAAGACACGTGTCCCGTTGTAAATGAAATGTCAAGCGGTTAAAAAAAAAAAAGAAAAAAAAAAGGAAGGAAAAAAAAAAAAAAAACCCCACCAACACCCACGAAGACCCNAAAAAAAAGCCCCAGCAGCTGCCACGGAGCGCGCCGGGGCCGCAGCGGCTCCGCGGGGCACAGCGCAGAGCAGGGACCCCCCCGCGGGGCCGGACCCCCGGCACGCCGGCCCTGTAGGTGCCGCAGAGTCCCTCCTAACAGCGTCGTGAGCAGGTTCCCACCTCCCCCTGCCACCACGAAACGTCCTGCTGAGCGTGGAGAAACGAGGAGGAGAGAGAAGAAAGCCCCCCCGACGGCGGCCAAACCAAAAAGCAAACAGAATCCAAACGGCTCGTGTTTTAGTGGTTGACTTTAATTCTGCACTGCACTTTTACTACAAGGATATAAAGAATAAATAGCAGATACTCTTCATTTACATAGGATTAAGTCATTCAAACTGTTCTCTCTATTTACAATAACATTGTGCTCTAGGCGTTTATTCATTTTTATTTTAAATCTAAAGTCCGTAAGGAAAAAGAAAAAAAAAAAAACCCAAAACAAACAACTCACACACACACACTTTCCGAATAATGGAAAATAGCTTTAAACGTTTTCTTATCAAAAAGTTTGGTTTGTATTTTTTAATCCTTTTATTAAAAAAAACAACAACACCGAACAAAAAACCTACTTCGCCAAAGCGAAGCAACTTCTCTCTGGAATATAAATACCCCCAAAAA
>VXBX01003661.1:1293350-1472182 GCA_013400415.1 Scytalopus superciliaris | reverse complement strand
CTTTCTAGGGAGTTCTCTAAGACTTCTCCATCAGAAACGCAATTTCCAGTTATGCCCTCAGTCCATACAGGAAGGATGGAAAGTGCCTCAATGGCAGATACATAAAACAATTTAAAAATTGATACTAAATGCGGTTCCACGGCAGTTACTGTCTCGCAGAGAGCACTCGCCGGGCGCGGCAGGCAGTTCGCTGCAAGGGTCTATTACCGTTTGAGTAAAATTTCCTCAAGTGCTTGAATCCCATTCCTGCAGGCTATTTAGGCACTTAGGAGCCTAAGTTTAATGGGACAGAAGCTTAGCCATTTCACCTGAATTATTTATGCACTTGCTTAAATCTTAACCTTCGCATTAAGGTTCGTCATGAAAATAATACATAGATTGTATTACCAAGGTTGGGTGTTTTTATAAAAACATACAATTTTTCAATGGTTTTCACTCCCAATTTTCAATTTAAAGCAACTCTTACTTTGCTTTATTCCTGAGCATAGAGGGCATTCTATAAAAAATACATAACTGAAAAATATTACATGAAAAAGAAGGAAAACTGACTCTAAATCAACACTGTAAAAGAGCCTCACAGTGATACTTGATGCTACAAGGTCAGTCAAAGATCTACTGGAGTTTTATCTTTTTTTTTTTTTTTTGTCTGGAAGTTCAGGTCTTTACCTTCATTCAGAACCTGGTAAACTTTCATTGCTTAAATCTGGCATAAAAGTTGTCCCTGGATGTAAGTGAGAAGCCACACCTCAAAAACAGAAGAGGTAGAAAAAATTCAGAATTTACACCTAATGACTTGTATTTCTTCTTTAAGCATAAATTCAGTTTTACTCAGCTGAATGCAGCTGAATTCTTTAACTACCCGTCTAAGTCTGAAAAGCAAAGCCTGCAAGGCCCATGTTCCATCTATTTCACACCAGATGTGTGTTAAAGATTCCACATTCAAAACTGTGATGGTAAACGAGGACAGGGAGACCTTTCCCTCCTGAAGTGAGTTACCTGTAGGAAGGAATGTTTCTGCAACGAGGATCTTTAAGCCTCTCTTTACCTCTTTAAGGTACAGGTCTGTTCTGAGCAGAGCAGGCTGGGGCTCCGTAGTTCCTCAAGTGCAGTGTCCACCTCACCTCGGATGCACTGGGCTCCTGGCGAGGCTGTGAAAGCTCGAGGGATGCAGAAGTGATGGAAGTTACTTGTGGCCCAAGAATTTCTTGGTGGAATGGCTTGATAGCAGGACTAGGGGAGAGCTGCCAGTAACTCTGCCAGAGGCCTCCGGGTCAGAGGGAAAAGAAACTGGTTTATTTCAGGGTTTGCTGAAAACAGCAGTAAATGAAACCTGGAGGTAAAAGGGTGTGATCCAGGCTCTGTGTATGATGCCAGCCCTTCCTGGGATAGGGATGGAGGCCAACAGCTCATACATAGAGGCCTTAGCTGGTCATTCTTCTGGCAATGGTGCATGAAGCAGAGTAGAAAACAACTCCCTTTGCCTCAGCTTTATTGGTCCTGGAGTGCCGTCAGTAGTAAAAATGTGCTTTTTGCAGCAGACAAAGCAAATACAACCTTCAAGGCACAGAGGAAGTCAGTGTGAGCAAAAGTAAGATGCCACTTCTGCAGGGTCACACCGCTGATGAGGAGGGAAGAGGTATGCAGCCTGCACGGCTCTGCTTATGGCTCTGGAGGCACAGCTCCGAAAACACATTATGTAAGCAGCTGACTTCAGTCCACAGCAGAGAGGATGCACAGAAAGAATTCAGGATAGATTTGTTTCCCGTTAAATCTACTAAGAGAAAATGGCCTGACCTACTTCACCCAAGCCAGCGCTCAGGGACATCCCTCTGGATTCAGCCCGTGGTGTTGAATCAGTCTGGTCTATGAGCTGTGGTCTCAGGCACGATGCATGCACCACTCTGAATCATGGAGGGAATCTAAACCCCTACGAAACTGGATGATGAAGAACTATGGCAGGTGTGCTCAGAAAAGCTATGCCTTCCTTAAGAGTGGAGGCTTCCTTAAAACTATTCTTGCTTCCCTTACACTTAAAGATTATTTAAGTCATGATTTCCTTGCCATTTGCTTCGTGTTTTTAAAAATCCATTGGCACCAAACAATGATTGTTGGTTAAAGAAAGGAAAACCAAAAGCATAACCAAATGAGTCCTCTGCCCAACTCTCATGCAAAGTTCTCATATGGCTTTGGGCAACATGATTCATAGCTCTGCCCTTCCTTATTAGTAGAGCAGGAATGCTATTCCTTGCCTCTTTCATGGAGATATTCCAGAGTTTCATTAGATGCTACCTACCAGCATCAAAGTATCAGTGCAGAGGGAAGAGTCCAGTATTTTACTAAAATTATAGAGGAAACCTGTGGAACTGATGGAGCAACAACTGAATTAAAATCACTTATATTTTAGTCTTAAGTCCTAGAGAGCTGCTAAACCAGTTCTTTTTTCCTTGGTCACACCCATATAAATTTTATAAGAGAACTCCTTACTGTTTTTATTTTCTACCTTTTTAAAATTGTGAATCCCTAAAGAAATTCTAAAGGAGATGCACATCTTTCAGCCATTTTACATCATTGAAATATGCCAGATGACATTATGAGCCATCGAGGGTCATGTATGACCTTGCCCAGGAATCCACGCACCACAGGTAGAAAATCACTGTTCTGCTACTCTCGAGCTGTATTTAGTCTGGAACAATTCAGGGAGGTCTTGCTGGACCTTTGAAATGTGGTGCTGTGTCTCAGGGTACCTCCGTTTCCCTGTCCCTTTCCTCATACACAGAAGGGGCCATAGAATAGGCTGTGTTAAGGATGACCCAGTGTTAGCAGGTGATCAGCTGCTCTGAAGGAAAACAGTTATGAATCACATACTTTGGAAGGTAAAAATTGTTTTGACAGAGCAAAGGCCTATCCTGAAATCCCAGCAGAATGGAGACAGGGAAGGATACATTTGGCCAAGAACCTTTATCTGCAGTGATAAACGATGTATAAATAATACATTTTGAAACTTGGATATGGGATGAATGTTTTATAGTGGAGTTAATCCTAAAATGACTAAGGCATTAAAGCAATGAAGAAAAACACCAATAAAAAAAGGATACGCCACAAATAAAACAAGTTACAGCTACATGTAGAGATGTACACATAACCTTAAAAAATGACCCTTATAGAATTGCTCTGTATTTCTCATGTCATGCCATTCTTCCTCCTGAAACACTGTGCCTCCTTGATTCTCAGCCCACTCGCCTCTTGCCTCTGCATTTTTCCTAAGGTATAGACTTTTGTCTTTAGAACAGAGCTTGTGCATTCATCTGCTGATAAACTGTTTATCTTAGCTTTTATGAGGGCGCCTTGCTGCAAGCCAGCCAGAGACAGGATCCTGGGTGTTTGTCTTTTTTTTTAAAAAGAGGGTCCGGGAAGTGACGGGTATTTATACCTCCCTTGGCTCTATATATCATGGGAGGTGGAACTCCGCTGTCTCTGTTTCTCGCTTTTTCTCTCAGCAGTGTCTTCTGCCGTAAATCTGAATCTCTCAGAACAGAGTTTTCTTGGCTGCAACCCCACTCAGAGGAGTTAGTTTTATTTATTTATTTACGCAAAAAGTTTGCAACAGAGGAAACCCAAAGTTCTTCTAAATCGTCCCCCTCCTCTGCCCCACCTAACCATCCTCCTTTTGGTGCCAAATAGTAACATCCCAGCAGTCAAGAGAAGAGACCAGCGTCTCACAGTGTGCAGACCAATTCATTATGGAGAGAGAGGCCAGTGGGAGAACTGGCAAAGATGAAACAGAAACCAAGGCATTTTTTATGTTAAAAAATGACACTTATATTTACAAGCACTGGCTCCTGATGGGGATTTGAATTTCCACACAGGCAACATTGTTTATCCAAACAAACTCCCAGTGGCAGCATATATTACATATATACACACATGACAAGTAGGAATGTATTTATCCTTTTTAGCCAGCCTGCTCATTAAGATAAACATCTATTGAGATAAACCGAGTTTTTACTATTCCTTTTTTATAAAACACTAAAGACAACTGAGTGACAGAGATTCGGTGAAGTGAAAAATACAGCAACCCCCCCCAATCAAGCCCTGTGTGCCTGGGAGTGATTCATTGGTGCCAGCTACTGAATAACCCTGATACATAACATTTCTCACCTCTGATATTTAAAAAGACCCCCTCGCCCTTTTAGCACCAATGGAGCCCTTCAAATGTTTTATTGCTAATTGTCTAATGCTATGTGATGAATGGCTGCTTGACTGAAAATGACAACCCCTTTTCTCTCAACTACTTCATTTTCCTGGCTCCAGTGGGGGTGAAGAGGAAAAAATAAATCCGATTACATCATACTTAGCCTGTTGGTTATGAATGAAGGAAAATTAAACTGATTTTAAAAGTACTTCTATCAACTAAGTCTTGAGCCCCCAAGTCCCCTGGACTCAGTAAACGCTGCCTCATATTCTGGTGTAAAATGTTGCAGGAGTCTCATGGGTTTTGTGGAAGTACAAAGTCCCAGAGGCAGCTTCTAATCCTGATCAGAGAGCCAGGAACTGGATCACAAATATAATACAACTCAGAAACCCTGGACTAAATCTAGAAGGGTTGCACTTCATGCTCAGAAGAAGTATCTTGCCTACAGTATAAGAAAAGAGCAGAATTTAGCCTGTTACATAAAGCAACTCCTGACTACAGTCTTGCCTCAAGAATTAATGCAGCAGAGAAAGGTCCCACAAATTCAGAACTGCTGCTTTATTGGACATTCTTTAAATTTGCTCTGGCTAGAAAATGTGCAAGGATGAAGGAGCTTTAATAACTAGAAAAAGACTAAACTGTGCATCGTTCCCCAGCATTTTGTGTTATCACTTCTTTCCAGCTTCTTATGCTTTATCCTTTTGGGGAATTTGATCTCTTCAAAAAGAAGTAGATCACAATGATCAGTCAGAGTTGTGTGCATAGCATTATCTCTGCAGCCACTAGAAATGTCACAAGATACACACTCCCAGTGACTGGGCTGGCTGTGAAAAGCTGGATGTTCAATAGGATACTTTTCAAAGAAACTTGTACCTTTAGTGGCACATGGAATGATTTCCCCTTTCTCTCACAAATGATGAAACCAGGCACACTCATGGGGGTATGGGATTAATTCAGATACAGAAACAGACACAAAGGAGGCTGATTCCAAACCTGCTCATGTTCAGTAGGAATCTCTGGGATGTGTTTCTTTGGCTTGGGAGTTTCAAATCTTTGCCTCTGAAGGCAAAGGGACCCAGGCGAGTAAAATAATGAATCTAGGCTTCCCAGACACAGATCTGACATTTGCTCTCTCCCTCTGACTCAGGCTTTGACTGGGTTCAGGGATTAATTAGGCCATGCAAACGAGTTAGGTTCTCTCTTCAGGCAACCTGGTCACGTAGGGAACCCCCACCCCTCCCCTTCCCCACACTCTCCTTCCCCATAATGAAGCATGACTGTAGTAAAACAAGTCTTTTGATGGTGCCTCTTCTCATCACTTTCAAGACAAACAATGTCTCAGAAGCCCCCCAGCTGCTTTTATTTTTCTTATATCTACAGTTACATCTTGGGTGTGTTTACTCATCCTCATTAAATATGTTGTTTCCCCCCACCTCCCTATTTTTTTTTTTTAAATATCCTTCCTTTATTGCAGTTTACACAAAACATCAATTACAGGATAGAGTTAAAAGCTTTTGGAGCCATTCTTAGGTATAGAGCAACACCCCACAACGTCATGATCTCTAAAAGAGAACTGACACAGGGTCTAGCAGGGTACAGCAGGAATATGAGACAAACAGCTCCACAGCACAGAAAGAAGTGGTCACAGATTACTATTTTGCTCACAGCACAGCATCACTTATGTACAGTCAAATTCATTTGATAAGCCCAAGTAAGGACCTTGTGGTTTTGTTTTAAATAAAAAAATATTAACAAGTGACTATTTTCCCCCTTTTAACAGAGATACTTGGAAAGTCTAAAATGGCACAGTAAGAAGAAACAAGCCATCACAGGACTAACAGTAAGCTGGACTTTCCTTCACAGACCTTGGACAGGATCATTTTCTTTCAAGCAGCACTGAAATAATAACACTTCAACCGAGTATCCTTGCTGCCCAGCACATCTCCTGAAGCCACATCACCTTTTAAAGTACTTGTTCTCATAATAAACACACACAGCAGTTCAATAAGATGCCGGACCAAATGGCATGTATTTCAACTATTATTTGGATTTGTTCTCTCTCTCTGTGTATGCATTTGCAATTGTTCCCATGTAGGAACAGCCTTTCCGTTACTCCCGTTCTTGATAGAATAGTGTTTCAAAGACACATGATCCTGTTCTGATTTGAAGAAAGATCAAAACCAAACATGAAAGAGCACTGCCCTGGCCATTCTGGAAGTGCCACAAGAGTTCTCTATACTTTGAACATGAAGGTTAACTTTTGTAAGCAAACTGAGCATTTCAACTTAAATATGAGGTATTGGAACAGGCTCAGACAAGGGATTCAAAGAAGAGAGATGCCTTTGTAACAGAAAAAGAGGCAAAAGGAAGAATGCTGCATTAAAATGTCTCATGGCAGAGATGGCTTTTTATGCCAATTTCATTTCAGATCTGCCCAGTTTTCTCATGAAAAAGAAGGTAGAAATAACCTTGCTCTGTAGACCCTAACCTAAGCTCTCCCTGGGGGACTGTTCAGTTCCAGGTATCAGTCTGCCTGTCACCATTCTGTGAGATCTCTAAAATAAATAAAAAAATAAATAAATAGCAGCCTTCTCCCTCGAGTGGAAGAGAGCCCTGGTGTTCCTAGGCTTGGGTCTTGCCTGATGCTTCCTGCTGCAGGACCTGAAGGGAGCGGGGCAAGGGGTGAGGTGGGGGCAATCACCCTCCAACACTGGGAACTGTTTGTAAATTACCCTAAGCTTCCCTTAGTCATTATTCCATTAACTGCCTCTTGGTAGATCTGTCAGTAACTAAGCTGGGACTTATTTGTAGAGAATCAGAGGCTATTTGCTGTACTAAGTGAGCCATGAGAGCGAAAGGGTTTGGGATTTATTTGTAATTACAGTCGGGATTTTTTTTCTTCTCCTTCTTGCCTGGACCCCACTGGTACTTTCATTCACATTCCCTAAGCTGAAGCTGGCGCCAGGATCACAGGCTGGCCCTGTGTTTATGTCATTGAGACTAGGACAATATTTCAGTGTGGAGCCAGACCGCAGGGATCCACTCTATAAAACCCTCACTAAAAATAGACAGCCGCCCTGCCCCCAGGTCCGCAGGCCGCCGGCACCCTGCGTGGGGCTCAGCCCCCAGCCCACCCTGCGTGGGGCTCAGCCTTGGGCTGGGCTCAGCCCCCAGCCCAGCCTGCATGGGGCTCAGCCCTGAGTTGGACTCAGCCCCCAGCCCACCCTGCATGGATCTCAGCCCCCAGCCCCCCCTGCGTGGGGCTCAGCCCTGAGTTGGACTCAGCCCCCAGCCCACCTTCGTGGGGCTCAGCCCTGAGTTGGACTCATCCCCCAGCCCACCTGGTTTGGATCTCAGCCCCCAGCCCACCCTGTGCTTCCCCCAGTGAGGGTCCCTGTGAGCTGCCCCTGGGGCTGTGCAGCCGCTCAGGGTACAGCAGCAGCATCCTGAGGATTGCCTGCTCCCCAGCTGCTCCCTGGGAGTGGATGTGGCTCCTCGAGATGCCTGGGCCCCCCTTGCCCCAATCCCTGCTCTGCAGCAATCCCTGACCAGCCCTGCAACACCTCTGCTCAGGCTGCAGCACACAGCCATGAGTAATGCTAAAATCCCAATGGCTGCAGCAGGGAGAGTAAGAGATACCTGAAAATATTAGTGCTTGGGACCCCTCCTTTCCCTCTGCAGCTCAGAGAGACCCCAGTAGGACAAAACTGGGTCAAAGACTTCACCTCTGCCTGATAAAGCTTTCCTGCAGCAAATTAAAACATGAGCTGAACATTTCCATCTCATAGCTGTCAATTTTATTCAGAAGCATGAATTGGGGCAAATCATTCAGCCTTTTCAATGCCAGTGGTGCGTGATCCCTCAGCTTGGGAGGATAAATGTAACTAGTAGTGTGTTTATTGATTAGTTCAACAACTGTATAGATAAGATACAAAGCACTTAATGCATAGATTTTCAAGGTAAGAGCCTGATCCTGCAGCTTACATCCTGACAGTGGAAAGGCTTTAATTCAAGAAGCCTGTGAAGTGACAGAAAAACCTCACATGAATTTTAATGGGCAACAGAGCCTTCCAAAAGACAGCAACAAAGAGCAATCTAGTTTCTTGATTCCCTTAGATCCCTGTTGGCTTAGCTGCTGAAAAAGCACACCCAAAGGCAGCAGACAGGAGTGTGTGCTTGCACACACAGGTTTCCTGAGAAGGGATGCTGCCACTGAGCACAAGTGAATGCCAATCTCCAGTAGGAATAACCCCCTCAGAACAGCTTCCTTGCAGGTTCCTGACTGAATCACTCTCCCGGCATAGGCCATGTTTATTGAGTCAGTAGAACCTGAATTTGCTCACACCAGTGACAAAACTACAGTGGGAAGAGCCAGGTTTGGTTTGCTAGAGGATCCCACTTCACCCTCTCTCCCAAGGCCCAGGCCTGTCTGACTGTTCTCCATGTGGGCTGCATGGCTCATTCCTGATACAGGCACAGCCAGTCACCACCTGAACAGAGATGCTTGTGCAAATTTGTGGCAGAACTGAAAACTGAGCTCTGAAACCCCAGTTAGTGCTTTAAAAATCCTGCTGTGCCACTTGACGCTGCTTATAATGAAAGTTGACTTTGATTTGATTGGCTTAAATTACATCATTCACTAGGCAAAGAAGCCATTTATTACAAGGAAATTGTACAAGGAGATTCATACAAGACTATTGTGTCATGGACTGAGAACATTGGAAAATAATGGCTCCTTGTTGAAAGGCTGCTTTGAAAATATTCAGAACATCAAGAACCTGTATGCAGTAGTATACAAGGACAGCTGTGGTGTTGTAAAGAGGTTTAGCAGAGCCATTGCTAAGAGAAGCCAACAGATTTCATACAAACCAGTATGTTTTTGGCACTGTGCTGTGGGTACTCAGTGCTTGCTCAAGGAGTTGAGTTTATCTCCTTCAGGTCCCTCTGTTACTTTGCTTTTTCAGTGAACTGTATCAGGTGAATGCCAGGGCAGTGTAATCAGGATCCCTTTGCATTGGGCACGTGTTGAACAGCAGGCCAGGGGCTGAATTCTTGATCAGCTCAGTAGATTACACAGACAAAAGGTGAGAAGATAGAAGCACATAAAGTAGCAAACCAGCTTGCCCAAACTCACTAAACAGTGAAACTGAGAAGAGGGTTCCATTTTCCTTGCTTGGGACTGGTTCCTGTGTTTTATAGAGTGTCATGTTGGCAAGGATGACCACAGAGCCTCATGGATTTTATAGCATATTCTGATTTCATTACAGTGGAAGTTACTCAACAATTAGAAACGTAATTGTTAATTGTAGTGCTTTATCTGAATAGCCACTGTTTTGCAAATACCTACCCTGGGGATAGAGGACCTTCAATCACCTTCAGTCAAGAGTGTGATATGCAAAGGAATGAAGTTGAAGTGCCTTGGTGTGGAGGAAGCACATTTTTGATAAGGGACCGTGTTCTTTCAAGTGCCATTAGTGTCAGAGAAACAGCCCTGAATTTTCTCACACTTCATGCTACAACTTTCCATTATTTGAGCAAATGCCATTTGTTCCCTGTAGTTCTTTCTACAGCCAGCATGTGGACTTCCTTTATCACCTTTGGGCTGGCTGCAGGTGCACCTGACAATGGATATACAGTGAAAGGAAAATGTTGCAGGAACGGGACTCCCTGTAATTCAATGGTAAATCCTGACCCAAGCAGAAGATTGCAAGAAGACAAGGCAATGCTTGCAGGAAGCAAACATCATCCCAGAAACAAGAATTCTCTCCCTGGGTTCTGCCAGGAATCCCAGTGCAATAGCATGTAAGCAACTGAAAACTTTTCACAGGTGGCCACTTAATGTCTATGTCTCATTTTCAACAACACTTAAGCTATGCAGCCTCACTTGGGCTCCTTTCATAGCAGGGCATGCATTCACAACAGCTGCAATTCAAGCCAACTGGAACTGGGCTTTGAACACATAAAGTCCTGGTATGAAATACCAGCTCTTAGGTGGTTTGAATAAGCACAGCCACAATTAGGGGATACTCGATAACTTTGACTGTAGACCATCCATGCCTTGGTTCTCCAGCCATAAAATTACATCACNATTTTACCATAGTACCTGAAAGCTTGGATGTGGACTGCCCGTGTTTGGTATTGTATAAACGTGTAACAAAGAGTCATCCTTGCTCCCTCCAAACTTTATAGCCTAAGTTAAACCCATGAGGTGACAGATGGTAGGACAGAAGACAGACAGTGAAACAGAATTGTCTGCTGGTTTGCCTCAGCACACCTGTGCTCAATATTTTTTTTAATCAGATAAAACAGAAAAAAAAAATGGCTTTAAAAAAAGGCTTGAAAAACTTAAGATACTGTGATATGACCCAGAAAAAATCTTCTGCACAGCCTCTGCACAAGGCTATACAGCCTGTGCTCCCTACATTTTGATGAACACAGTCTCTTTCAAAAAGTCAGTGCTGTGAACTGCCAGGGAATATAAAGGTTTTAAGTAAAGCTGAGACCTGGAGAGATTGTCTCCACACAGAAATGATCACATAGTAAGAGCTAAGAAACCTGTCTACATATATTAGAGAAAGACACAGTGATTGCAGTTTTCCACATAAACCAAAACAAAGTCACTATTATAGTTATTTGTTTATTCTTTGTACTGGCCACCCCAGTCAGATGTTAGAGCCCACTATCTCTCTGGCCCAAGGCACAGGGATTCCTCCCACCACAAGTACTTTATTATGTGATGGCTTTCCCAGCTAATTTGAAAGGCAATCATTTATCTTAAAAGAAAGGCTGTTCTGAATCTGCAGATCTCTGCAAAGGGAAAGCAGACTGGAGAATTTAGCAATCAGTTGGATTTTATACATATTTTCAAAGTATTGCAGGTATTTGTTGTGGGAGCAATCTGTGGATTCCCTTGGAAAGTTTATGGAAATGTATTCTTTCAAATCATTACCCAGCCTTTCTCCCAACCCTCTACCATTTCAGGACAGGAGTACATATACAGTTCTCTCTTTTCCTTGGCATCTGGACAACTCTTCTACTGTCACTGCCCTGTAGTCCTCTGCTGGCATAAGAATTCCAAAATAAATGAGCGTGTTGTAATCAGGAGAAAAATATTGTGTCCTTGTGGTGTTGATGTTTTTGCAGCTCAGCTTCTCAATGGCCACCACAAATTGAACTGCATATTTCTTTACAAAAATATGCCTGCATTGGTAACTTGGCAGGCCACCCTTTGAATAGACATTAGCTACTTAAATGCTCACTATTGCCAGCAACATTCAGTTGATGAACGAAGGGAGAAGAGGCACCTCGACAAGCAGAACATGGTTAGAGAGCACAAGAGTGGGCTTGGTGGCCAGCAGACCTTTACTGCAGATTTGCTGGTCAAGAGGGTTTAAGAATTTCTATGAAACCCAAAAACTAATATAAGACCAACATATTATAGCAGAATGTCTTAAAGGAGGCAAAGGTACTAAGTATCTCCTAAGTTTAAGCATGTTTGAAGAAACCACATAAGCGAAATAAGCCTCAGCAGATAATTTATAAACCTGCCCACAGGCAACTGAAGAAGAGCATGAGCCAATACTCAAACCCAGCACGGAAGTACTTAAAGGTGTGTTGCTGTGTACAGTCACACAGCCCGAGGGAACATATTACCCAGAGAACTAAAAGGGCAAGGATGAGATTTTTAAAGAACTCACTCTTGGCTTTGCTCTCCCAACTTTGACTCCTGCCAAGCTGCATCCAAAAATGCAGCTCATCTCCAAGAACCAACACTCTTACTGGGGCCATTCAACTTCCAGTATCCTTCACTTCTCTCAAAAAGTGAAGTTCTGTCTCAATTTATTTTTCAGTAAAACTGGGTACACAAAGTCCAAATTTATTCTGTAGCCTTACTATGTCTACAAGTGTTCTTGACTGCTCCCCATCAATTCACACCAAACCAACCTTCAAAATGTGCTAATTTGCACTTTCAATCTGTGTCTTCTTGCCAGCCTGAAGGGCACAGGGTAGAACCAGAGCTGTGTCAGGCTGGAAGATTTAAGTCAAGATCACTCACACTACCAGTAGTTTTCCAATGTCCTTTCCAGAGGTCTCAGTGAAGTGATAAGTCCTCTGGCCATAGACTGGGACAAAGTCATCACTGAGAGCTGGAGATGCTCCCACAGCTGGGTGGGCACTGCACAGACAAGGTCACCCCCTGAGCAACACTCCCTGCTGAGCAACAACAATCCAACCATCAGAGAACCTGCTCCTGCCCCAAACTGAGGAAGCACCACAGCTCCAGGCTCTCTGCATCCTCCAGCAGGGCTCAGGGGTCAGCACAGGGGCAGAAAGGCCACAGAGGAGGAGATGCAGCCCAACTGCACCGTTTTTTCCACAGCTGTTGATTTTTATTACAATAGGGCAGTGACTGTGTGTTATGAAAGTCCACACAATACAAAGCTAATAATAAACTGCTAAGCATCACATGGAGGCTAAAGCTATGCCTCACTTCAGTGGTTGCTAACGTGCAGGCTATTTAAACTAGTTAACAATGTAGACCAAAATAATTCCTGTATGAATTAAAGCTCAGGAGACATTAACTGTTACACCAGCAGGACCAGCTAAATTGTGCTGAAAACAGGTACACCAGATGTACATGGTGAAGTTATAAGGGAATGGGGACAGTTGGTTTGTTCCACACAAATTCTACATTAAAGAGGACAATTGCTATCGTGTATGAAAAATATTGCTATCTCATATGCCATCCAGTATGAAAAAGTATTTAATAGATTTTCTTTTTTTTAAAGAACGCCCCAGTACAAGAAACATTTTTCAGAGGCAAAGTTCAATCCATTCTTCAGTTTTTCTTATAACTTTGCAAGTAGCCTTAAGAAAACCTGAAGCCAAAACAGGCCTTGGGCACGCAAATTGGGATGAAGTGTGACCACCTGAATTGATTTTATTTTTAATGTCATCTATTTCCCTCAACTTTCACAGAAATTACGTGTGTGCACAAATAATGCATGCACAGGGCCAAAGACAAACTCTTTTGAGAGCACAGCTCCTCCTGAAATTGTTCATGAGTGGTATGTGTGTCTTATGGCACATGAATTAAATATACTTTTAGAGTCCTCTACATCATGTTTTTTGCTTTTCCTACTTAAAAAAAGGTATTAGGAGGCAAATGATATATTTTTTTGGCATTGAATAAGAAACGTGGATTTAGAGAAGTACTTCAGTGCAAAGGGCAAACCAATCTTCAGTAAATTTCTCCAGAAGTTAATTGTACTCCCTATTTCTACCCCAAACTGCTGCAGTACCCTGACACTGGCTCTCAGAAGGCAGTTTCTTGTCCATGTTAGGACACCTTTATGATCAAAAAACTTCTCATGAGCACACATACTGAGCAGGATGTGAACTAATAGGTCTTAGTCACCCCTTGGTTAAATGAAGTAGAAAGAGTTGCCTTGGTATCTTGCTCTAAGGTATGTTTTCCAATCCCTGAATCATTCTTATAAATCTCTACTGATCCTTCTGAACCTTTCTGAAGTCTGACTTCCAGAACAGGATGAAATACTTTACTACTTGCATTAATATGCATTAATATAGATCTGTATGTGGTAAATCTGGTCATTTGGCAAAGAATTAAAGTTAAAATAATTGGTTAAACCACAAATAGAGGAGACATTTAGCAAGAAGAATACCAGCAGAAGACATTAGTTTCTTACTTCAAATGAGATTTTTAACATGAAAGCTGAAAACTAAATTATTGTCTATTCGGACTGTAATCAGGTAGCTGAGGCCCAGTACAGCTGCACTCTCCCACTGAAATGAAGCTTCAGTTTGCTTTTAAAATTAATTGCCAAATCTAAAATATTTTTTCTCAGCATTGGTTGAAGCGATATTTTCCTGCAAATCGATTTAGCAAATAATGTAGAACATGTGGAAAGTGAAATAATCAAGCTATCTGTCACAGAAACAACGGCCCTCCCATCAGCTTGCACATGCATGGGTCCAACAGGTCTCATTTACTCCATGCCTGCTGCACAGTGAAGGCTATCATCGTGTGTGTAAAGGATATTCTATTCATAAATGGTAACTGTGGCCCCTTAAATACAGTTTCATTCAGTGGATTTTAACAATGCACTACTGGACACAGGATGTAATCTCTGCAGAAGGTACGAGAGCAGCGCATGAGATAATTTCCTTCTGAGTTGCCCCTTTTTCTGGTATTATGGGAGTTTGTAGATTTACTTTAAGGAAAAATATTACCATAAAAACTCCAGCTGAGTAAATGTGCTTTTAAAAGCTTGTTGCATTAAGCATTTTATTTTACCTACATTGTTACCCAAATCCTACCTTGACAGATGCAGATATAAGAACTGTGGTCTTTGAATAAGTCCAGAACTGTATTTATTGATCCCATATTTATATTTGAACAAGCAATACAGTTTCAGTAGCCTCATCCTTTGCAAACCTTGGGACCCAATGCCAGCACAAAGCTCAAACAGAAATCGTTACCATCTGAGCTTAAGCAGGAGAGAAAACTCCATCTCTTTTCAAGTACCATGGATTAATGTTGGGGGAAAGTCAATAGCACTTATTTCACCCTGAATGTTAAAACCATGGACTGCAACGGCAGAAGGGCCAGAGATGAGCTTGGCTTGCTGTGGCCATGGCTATCTAGTTCAATTAACATTTACGTTCTAAAAAAAACCCCAAAACCCCATTTGCAAGTCCTAAGTAATATGGTAAATATGGAACAAATTATCAGCAACAGCAGGGGAGATTTAAAATATGCATCTTGAGTTTGGAGTCACTCAGAAACCTGCGGTGACGCAATCACTCAAACAGAGTGATCTTTATGAGTTTAGCTGTGCCAAGAATCCCTGTGCAAACCATCTTCCCGAGGCTCCCCAGCCCGGGTGACACAGCTGCCCAAATGCCTCATCCATGGAGACCAACGCCTGTAAGTTTTCCCACATCAGGTGTTTCCCAGTGACTTAGTGCGGTGCTTTCCAGCCTCTTTTGGTGGGAAAGCCTTCAGTGCTTCCCTGAGGGTGGGCAGCCTTTGGCTCCACACGGCAAATGACACAGAGCCCTGTCTGGCGAGTGTAAGGCTCGTGGTGATGGTTCAGCTTCTGGAAGGTTCAGGTGTTTGACGCCCTGTGGAGCCAAAGGCTGCCCGCCCCACCCCACCCCAGAAAGTAGGAGACCCCAGTGCATGAGATAATTTCCTTCTGAGCTGCCTCTTATTCTGATATTATGGGTGTTCACAGATTTACTGTAAGGAAAAATAGTACCCGTGTTACCTCAGAGCCCGGGCAGCACGTGGGGGTGTCGGTGGCCATCGATGGGCGCAGAGGGCACGATCCGTGTGGGACGAGCTTCGGCATCGGGGGGTGCCATGGCTGAGTCAGGAGCCTGCCGTACCTCGTCCAGGGCTGCGGGAAACACCGACGGGGGTNGAACAAAGAGCCGCGCCGCCCCACCCCACCCCAGAAAGTAGGAGACCCCAGTGCATGAGATAATTTCCTTCTGAGCTGCCTCTTATTCTGATATTATGGGTGTTCACAGATTTACTGTAAGGAAAAATAGTACCCGTGTTACCTCAGAGCCCGGGCAGCACGTGGGGGTGTCGGTGGCCATCGATGGGCGCAGAGGGCACGATCCGTGTGGGACGAGCTTCGGCATCGGGGGGTGCCATGGCTGAGTCAGGAGCCTGCCGTACCTCGTCCAGGGCTGCGGGAAACACCGACGGGGGTCTGGATCCTACTTTTTTGGGGGATTTTGGGAAGGCTTTCCCAATCGCCCGGCCGCCACTGCCGCGGGCTGCCAGGAGGGGGCGCGGCGGCGCTGAGGGGACACCGGGGGGGCCGGGTACGCGGCGACCCCCGGGGCATCGAGCAGGAAACCCCGTGGACACAGGGCAGGGACCCCCGGGGACACCGGGCAGGGACCCCCAGGGACACCGGGCAGCGACCTCCGGGCTGTCCCCACACCCGGCATGGCACAGGCAGCGACCCCCGGGCTGTCCCCCCAGCGGGCACAGGCGCGACCCTGGGCCAGCGTGAGCCCGTGTCCAGTGCCAAGTCCCACGGAGCCTCCTCAGGACAGAGCTTTGTCCCTCTGTCCGGGCTCGGTGGCCGCAGCACCATCAGAGGCTCCGCGCCGCCGAGGTGTAAATCTGGTGTAAAGCTGCGGGACTCGAGCGCTGACCCGACGGGCGTCAGCGAAGTTAATAAGGACATACTGACACAGGCTGGCAGAAACGCATTTCTCATTCAGTGAAAAATAACAGCGTTGTGAGGGGTGTCAGGTTGGCATGGAGGGTGAGGTGATTTATGATATGTGTGGATGGGTCCGGCTGGTGTCCCAGCGCTCTGAGCAAATGTAGAATAGCTCAAGAGGACACTGAGCAAAGCAGGAGTATGTCAGGAGGACACTGAGCAAACCAGGAGTATGTCAGTGGGACAGCGCTGTGCTCGCTGCCCATGTTGCAGGAGAGTTCTGCAGTGCTGAGCAGCAAAACCAGACATGATTGAGCTGAACTGCTCACCTTTGTGAGGGTCTTCTGTGAAATTCACCTCTCTGGGTATCCAGGAGAGGGTAAGACGTGTTCTGCATCACAGTTATGCGTGAGCTTCCTCCTCGAGGCCCATCGCACAGCCAGGTCTCATTTACCTCATGGGGATGGGCTGTGGAGCTGACACCACTCAGGACAGGAGGGTAGATCAGCAGCCGAGATTCAGGCTAGGACCACAAACACACCTGAAATGCTGGTTAAACACATCTTCCCAAATTAAAAAGACAGGAAGAAGCTGAAAACTGTGCCGGGGTGCGCCCAGCTCTGTAAGACAGGGCGAGGAGCGACCGTCGCTCAGTGGCTGCCTCACAGCGTACCTGAAACAGCCCCTCCAGCTGAGCCCGGATTTACGCTCGGAGCATCTCACATCTTACATCTGGAGACAGGCAGCGTGCGGCTCGTGTGCTGGAGCCCTGCCAGGGTTAAGCCCCCAGTAGTCGGAGCTGGATCCCTGGTAGCACTCGTGATGGGAGGTCAGGCGCAATGAAAGAGCCCTAGTAGTTTGAGAAGGAACACACCAGCACCTCTCCTGATGGGAGGTCAGGCGCAGTGAGCAGGAGGGCCCCCCTCGTGCTGGCAGCTCCGTTCCAGTGTTTGGCTGGGCTCCAGAAGATTAAAATAGAGCCTTAGACTGTCCCCTCGGCAGCACTGCCAGCCAGAGCCCTGACAATCCTGGGGTTGTACTCAAACGTGAGTCCCCTGGGAGCGTGGGCTTTACCCTAACAGCTGAGGCACTGAGTAGGTCGGAGCAGGCAGGGTTGTTGCTCTTGTGACTCAGACTCGAGGAAAAGAGGGATCAGGATGGAGCCACGAGAGAGCAGGGGATCAGGACCAACCCACAAGGCACAGAAGGGCGAAGGAGCAAGTGTGCCCCAGAAGAAAGCCTGAAAAAATCCTTGCTCTGCTCTGGCCGAGCTCAAAGCACGTGTAGCCATGAGAATCGGGCATTAACACTGAGCCCAAGTTCTGATTTAGCTCCTTTCTGTCACCATTTGAAGAAAAGAGGAGATAGGAAAGCACCGCCCTTTTCCTCTTTGCTTTTCTCAAACATTTCACAAAGCAGTATGGGAAAAGGCAAAGGCCATGCAGGTTCTTGTGAAGAACCACCATGTAGGTGGAAAAGTCTGTGGTCCTGAAATGCTCACAGCCGAGGGGAACCAGAGCCATGTTCTCATACCTGTGTGAGGAAGGGCTTCAATGAAGTGAGGAGCACTCCCAAGTACCACTAAAATCAGCAGCAGTGGCAGATGTTGGTGTCTCTTACAGAGGGTGTTTCAACTCTTACAGAATTATTTATCATCACTTAGTGAAGGCTGCCACACTTCAAATGTTTTGCTTCAGGATTTTCAGAAAGTGATTACAAACAGTTCCAGGCAAAACATTTTGGCGTTGCCTTTCCCCCTTACGAAAAATCAAATTTGGTTGAAATTCCAAAGTAATCTACTTTGAAAATATCACATTGTTTCAGTCAAAAAATGATGACATCACCAAATTCAGTGATTTTATTTTGATATTTCCAGAAGAAAGCATTTATATTTACTTATATAAAAAGCTGTTTTGTCTTTAAATAACTTTAATATTGGTTTATAAAGCTTAAAAGTTACTGCTCAGTTTATTGTTTTGTTTTCATAACTGAGTGTTTGTGAGCAGAGAGCAGAGGATTCTACCTGATTCTTTTTGGTATAATAATGATGAACTGGACAATCAGAATAATTAGATGTTACTCACACAGTTAAGGAGCAGAAGTCCTACTGATTAATTAGGACCTATTAATTAATATTTATGAATTGAAAACTTTAGGAAAATAGAAACATTTTAATAACTCTTTTCTACATGAACATATATTTGTTTGAAAAGAGAAACTGAAAACAGCAGCCTGGGGAAGAGAACAGTGAAGCTTATTAATAAAGATTTTTTGTGTGTTTGCAAAACAAACAAAAAACCCAAGTCAAACCCAAAGCTTTTATTTAAAGACAGAATTAGAAAATAAGTTAATAGTTTGCTCAGAGAGATGAGAGTTTATATAGGTCAATACGTTGGAGTGGAACAGCAAAATGGGTATCTTTTACTGTCAGAAGAGCAAGTCAGAAACATGCCTAGAAGAGTTTGTAACTTCTTTCCAGTTGGTTTAAAAGCATTTCAGTAAAACAGCAGAGAACACAGAGGCAGGTATAGAACAGCACTGTCCTTTATGGCAGACGGGTTAGAAAGGTCTGGAAGAATTGCACTGCTCACTTACTGATCTTCTCAGAGACAGAAGAAATCTCAGCTTGGGGCAAGCAAAACATACAAACAGTCAGGCTCTGAAAATGCATGGTACATGCAAAATGCACCAGAGTAACTGAGGGACATGCACACAAAAATCCTGCTTTGCCTTGTGGTGTTTTTCCCAGCTAATTTCTCAGGTTACTGTACATGACTAATTATTTGCATTTTTTTTTCTTGTACTAACTTAGTAAATGTGGTAGCAATTCTGAAATTAAAAATCAGAAAGCAGAAATGACAGTCATGTTTTATCTTACATTTTAAGAATTATTTTGCTCTGCCCATTAGCTCCACTTTGGCTGTGTTTTGGCTAAAATATTGTCCATGTGTGAAAATATGCACAGATACTCCAGTAGGATGCTGTTATTCTGAAGCTTGCATTGAGTTGGCATGTCCTGGCTGGAATATAGACATGGGTCATCATGTGCTTTACCACATGTACCTGTGCACAAGCTGTGGATAATGGACTAATAATGGATGCTGACCAGAAAATCCTGTCCCTGCTCTGCCACAAGCTCTCCCTGTGACCTTGTAAATGCCATTTATTCCAATTATGGCATCATCTGATTGTTAAAATGCATTTAGCAACCTTTGAAACTGTCTGTCCATCTTTGAAACCAGGTAAACAGTGACCCAGAGCAGAAACCTTCGAGTTTCACTTCAGCATTCAAAATAGAGCTGTTCTTATTTCTGTTGCTTACATACAGAAACTCAATTCCACACTCCATCAGAAGTGTTACCTTGCTTTGCTTTTCTGTGTAAAGGAATATGGGGAAAAATTCAGTTTCTGTTGCCTGTGATGATAATGGTGAAATAGAATATATTTAAAATAACATTGTTTAAAGATTGTGCACAAGTACACGTGGTATTTAGGATCATGCGAGTGTCCACACCAGCGTTTTTTTGTTAATGAGGGAGAAGACTTGAAGTCCATAATTTTAGAGGATCACTGGGGTTGTAAGAATGCAAGAGCAATTCAAGTCTTCTAAATCCTAAAAGAGCTGAGTTTCTATGATATTAGATCAAACAAAAAAAATAAATCTATGTTAAGAACATTTTTATGACAATGATTCACTCGAATAAACTTAGATTTCTTTTACCAACCAATCTTTTTTTTTCTAAAATAGTATTTAATATCTGAAGTTATAAAAAATATTTGTAGTCTTGAAAATTATTTTTATTGTCTATTTTATGTACTATACATGCCTCTTTCAGGAATTATTAAAGAAGCATGAGTCATACGGCACTCATTTACTCTTGGCTCGTGGCCATGCTCAATATATATTTTGCTATTTTCAAACCATTTGCAGGTACATATGCATGAAAATATTGTTGTGTCAAGTCCCAGGCTCACAGTTAGCACAGCATACATTGTTCATCGAGATATTTACAAAGTTTTAAAGCACATAAAATTGTGCATTATTGTGTACCAAAGTTTAAACTTTAACATAAGCTTGGTTGCATATATAGCAACAAGTTACAATAAAAATCTGAACAAAGACAACCAATAAACAGCCAAATTGCTATGTACAAACAAGGCAGGAAGCAATTAAACACTGCCTCGCACATTTCACTTAAATTACTTTTTCTCTGAGGGGGAAAAACAAACAACCCCTCTCCCCCTCCCCCAAGTCCTCAATAACCCTATTAAGTCTTTGTTTTTATCAGCAAAACAAGTGGAACTCCCATTGCATTCAGTAGGGGATTCATTTGCATAACATGGGAGAGAAATGTGCTCCCTGTTCCAAGGAGTAGCAGTGGGTTATGCAGGGTGGGCTTCCCCCTCTGGGAGCGCAGCAGCGTGGTGGGCTCCTCTCCGAGCCTGGACCCAGCAGTCCCTGTGACCTCCAGAGGGATATTCCATCACATAAACCCTTTTTATCCTCCTTACACGTATCATGTTTTTACACCAGCATAAATGTGTTGTTCTCCCGTTGACTCCACTGGTCCAGGTCCTCAGCTGACACTGAGCCAGCCCTGAGAGCGGGTCGGGCTGTGCTGATCTATCTATACATGAAACACCTGACTCAGCTCAGGGAACTGCTCTTGATTTACACTGGTGCAAAAGAACCCGGAGTGAGGTCCGAGGGCAGCAGGATTGGGCCCAAATGGACCTTTATGTAAAGCAAAACACAAAAAGTCTGTGAGTTTAGCTTAAAATCTGCTTAATAAATTACTACAGTTCACAGTAATAAGGTAGATTAATGCTACACCAGTCCTTTTCTCCAATGTCAGATCAGTTTCACGTAGCTTTTCCAAGAAAGAAAATTAAAATAACAACGAACATAAAAAAATCTGTTGTTATTATTTGACAAGCCAAATAGGAGGTTTTTTGTAGCCTAGTGACAGCCAAGCTTAGTAACACATTACCCTATTATGGGATAACTGGTTTGAAGGCTAAATCTTGCCCAAGGTGCTGTGGTATGAAAAGACTGAGGAAGGTGTTCCAGCCTGGCTCTTGTTCACCCCAAAATTGCAGGCTGAGAACCAGCTGCTGGGTCAGAGCTCACAGACACCAGGAGCCAGGAGAGGTGATCTCTGAGCTGGTGGGATCTGTACATCACCCTGCAGTGAGGGGGCTGCTCCAGAGCCCAATCAGGTCAACAAAACAACTCCTCATGGCTTTGCAGACCCTTCCTCACCTGGAGGGAGGCTGTGGGTGCTGCCTGCACCAAAGAGGGAGGTGGGTGGGTGGGTGACCTCCTGGCCAGTCCATGCTGCCAGGGTACAACGTGCAGCCCACCTTGGGGAACACTACCCTTGCTTTCTTACAAAGAATATAGGGGGCCAACAACTCTGCCTCTCACTTCTGGGCATGATTTAGCCTTGTGAATTCTACTTCACGGAGTCAAAAGATAAGTTATACTTACAAATAAAGTATTCTAGTTATTTAATGCTTTTCTGTAGTGGAAAAATCAGAGACCAAACCTGATGAAATCTCCATTGCCTGAAACTTCAAGGCCTGTTTACTAAAAATACTTTTTGCTGATGGCAAAGTTCAACACCTCAGAGTAAGTTTCCAAGCTGTATATCCTATTTTCAGATACACTATACCCTCGTTGTTTGTAAGGCTGTATTGAAGTTTTACATAACAGTCATGAGCCGTGCATTTAAACACCTTAAAAGAGTTGACCAGCAACTTAATGCATTTCTTTATACTGCAGATAATTTAAAGATGCACCATCTCTTTCCAAAACACTTTAAATTTTCAGGATAAAATATTCCATTTCCCCTCTCTCTCTTAAATGTCTGTATTTAAAAACATTATTTTATAGAATTCTCTGTCTTACTGTGTAGAAGATCCAATTGATAATTAGTATCTACAGCAGAGAAAAACAATACAATCATGGGAAATAAATACTTGAGCCACAGATGTCTTGGGGCAAACTGTCCATGGGCAGACAGCCTTCTTGTGGGTGCAAGGAATTCTGAGTGTGAACCTTGCAGTTCACCTGTATCTCACTTCCTACCAGCAGAAACAGGAAAGTTTTTGACCACTAAGTGTGGACATATGGTCCACATTTTTTTTTTTCTTTCTGTGGAGTCACAATACTAAAGCATCATACTCTTTGCTAGTCGGGTCCAAGTCACACCTAGAAACAGGAGGAGAAGTCACACCTAGAAACCCAGGAGAAAATATACACCCTGGGAAATGCAGGACAAGGGTCCTGTGGCAAGATAGATGAGTAAGAGAGAGATGCAGAAGCTGCAAAGCCCAAGGAGTGTTTTGAGAACGGGCCTTCAGCTGATACAAAGTGGGCACAGGCTGAATGAACCATCTGCTGGCTGGAGGAAGCTCAGTGTGCTGTGGGCTCTGAGCCTCAGCACTGCCCAGCTCTGTGTGAGAGTCCTTGGAGGGGCACTCGAGTCAGCAGCCTGGAGAAAGGGTGCCCAGGAATTAAAGCAAAGGTCTGAGTTCCTAATTTTGATTCCTGACTGAGAGCTTTGACTCAGCTCTGCTCAGAAGAGTCACTCATGCCTCTGTGGAGTGGGGATCACAGTGCTGGGTTTTGCAGGATTGTTCTGAGTTGCTGTAGTTCTTGTGAAATGTGTGAGTGATCTTCCTAAGAGAACTGCAGAACTGTTATGATTAGTGTTATGACAATACTCAAAAGGCACCACTATCTACTATTTATTTATCTCTGGGTGTTCATTACTATTCTTTTATGGAGACTCAGAATACATAGGGATAGCAATTTTGAACAAAGAACACATATTTATAACCAGGAGTATTTAAACCCAGAACTATCAATTACTATTTTGACTGTTAAAGTATGTGGAATAACCTCAGTCTAGAGGTTACAGGAGCAAGGAAGCACGTCCCTTTGGCCATCACCTAAACACTGCTTCCACACAGGAGGGTTAAAAATCAAGACAGTGTAGATTGTGGCTGGCATCTGCACTCCCAGAGTCACATTCCATCTCAGCACAGGAGATTATGATGAAGTCAAGCTCTTCCTACCAGTAAAGAATCTAGTCTTTATTAGCTTCATGGCTGCTGCTGGAAAAGTCCAGCAGCAGGAGCAGAGAGCTGATTTTTACATCCTTATCTCACGAGCAGTGTGTGGTGCCTCTGCTGAAAATTTTTGCTACTTCTTGCCCTCGCTGTTCCTGATGATCCAAAGCAAAGCAAGGTGGGTTTCACTTAGGAACATCTTGTTTTATCTTGTCGCTTCCTGCAAAAACATATGGTCTCAGTGTATTGTTATTTTTATTCTTTAAGAGACAGTTTCATGGCAGTTTTACTTAAAGGTGAATCAGACATCTCTGCTTGGCTCCAGGGGGTGACTCAGGCTTTCCCCAGTCCCAGTTCCACACAATGTGTGTCCTTCTAGCTCTAAAAGGGCACTGACACTTCTGCCAGCCCTGCATCCTCTCACCCACAGGAATTTTCAGTGTGGGTATCATCCAAACCCTGTGGGAGTGAATGGAAGTCTTTCCATGCTCACTGAGCTTTGGATCAGGTAATGAATGAATATTTTTGGTGCAAAAAGTTAACTTCTTGCTCCCAAAAAGAGAAGTTACGAATGTAAATCCCTTGCAGAAAGTTTCTGCCCTTCCTATCACTGCAAAGACTCTTCTTGGCTTCCACATACAGAGCAAGCATAAAATAGTGAATAACATTTATTTTTGAATTTATGGATTGAGTTCACAGGGATTTTAATAGCGCTGGGGTTATGGAAGTGCTATTTTAATAAGGACCACAGATCATGGGCCCAAATCCTTACCTTTACCTCAAGGACTTGTAAACTCAACTATTTAACTCAAATCTCTTTATTGGGGGCCTTAGAATGTATCCACCTGGAGGCTGGAAAACTGAAAGGTAGAAGGCTGCGCAAACATGAAGTGAGGGAATTTAACCAGCAGGAATGTGGCCTATAAAATTAAACTTCAAGAACTGTTTAAGAAAAATTAAAGCTTGTGCAACAGCTGGGGTTTCTCTCTACATTAGTTCGTTTCTTAGTGACTCCAGTGTTACAGTTCTCATTAATACAGATTTCATTTTTGAGATCATCTTCTGTAGTTCTCTAAGTCCTATGGTGGTTGCAAAAATTATGACTCAGTGTGATCTGCCTTTAGACAATCCAGGATGCTAACACATCACCTCCTTATGATAGTATTTATTTGGGGCCCAAAGAAGAATTCTTAGATTCAAACTGCACCCCAAATTTCCCTAATCTGAATTGCTAGAATATCCCAATTTCAGACATGGTGATCAAATTACAGTGAAGATTCAGGAACAAAAATAGAGGCATTTCTTTCCAATGGGTGTGTGACAGTGACTCCAACATAAAGAAATGTGCTCTTGTGTGGTGGACAGAAGAGAAGACCAAATTTTGCTTCAGTCTCACACAGACCCTGCATGTTACTCCTCCAGAACCTGGCCTCATTCTGTCTGCTCTTGACCTCAAAGTTTCACCTCCTAAGCTTTTAAAATAACTTGCTAGTTACATAATTAAAAATGTAAACTCCTGAAAAAAACCCCATTGTGATAATTATGTCAGGCTCTGACAGCATTTAGAGATGGTGTTGACTACATTTTCTAGATATTGAAAGAATTTTCATTTTTTTAAGTGGCTAGAAACTCTGGATTATCTGTGTTAGACCAGTTAGGACTCCAGTTATATCCAACCTAAATCCATTCAGGAAGGCTGAGAAGTAGAAAAATTTATAGGAAATGGTGGAAAACAGGTAAATAGAAATTTAGGACAGAGTCCTACCATGAGGACACCAAGGATGTCACAGTTTCTGCTAACTTGCAGGCAGAACCACTCATGCTCAAAATTTTGCATGCTCAGAGAAACATGGAACTCAAGAGACCTGCTGAATACTGGATTTGCAGCCACAGATTGTTCTGTTATGTGGTGATTGTTACGACTCTACCTGCAAACCTGCAGTTGCCAATAATGACGCTCACATCATGACAGATGGTACCTCTGTGAGACCAGAAGCCTGGTGAGGAAGTCAAAAGGTGAGGATTCTTTTGGGTGGCATGAGTTGCCATTTCAGGAGCTGGATTTTTACAAGTGGTTTTGGAAGTACAGCCTTGTGTGCATAAGGCTCATATCTCATGGGAAGCCACGCAGGATTTGGGGCTAAAGGGTGCTGCTGAAGACTTCTGGCACAGCAGAGCCCGGCTGCTCATCTGGACCTGTGGTCTGTTGCATAGCATTGTGCACATCCGTGTGTTCTACAGCCTGTGTGCTCATTGCCCAGGGCTTGCCCTCTTCTTCATCCAGAAATGTTGTTTCATAAGGCTCCACATGAATCCTGTGGACGTTCTGCCTTGGCTCCTCACACTTGCCTTTCTCACCTTCTGCAAGGCTGGATGCCTGAAGTACGAAAGTGCTCCGAGACACATCGATGGGAGTCGGTTCTTGGGACAGATCTGAAGACCTCATGAAATGCTGCGTGTAGACCCCCTCGGAGAGAGAGCCCACCTGTGTCTCGCTGTGCACGCGCAGCCAGCGGTGCTGCCGGCTGAAGTAGTTGTAATGTTGGTGCTTCCCCAGCATTTTTTTCCCTAAAAAGCCCAGCGGCTGCTTGGAGCTGGACGACTTGTCCGTGCTTTTCGGTGTAGGCTCGGACACGGTTAGGCTGCTCAGGTCCTCTGGGCAACATTCAGCGTGGGCATCGAAGGCACCGCAGTCCGTCAGACCTGCTTTGGGAGTCAGGCAAGGCTTCATGTCGTGGGCTTGGAGGACGTCGGGGGCGCTGCCTCCCAGGCCACTGCCGGCCTGCTGGGAGATGTCCTGGGACGAGGAGTAAAGCAGGTCCAGCTCCCGGGGGCTCAGCGCGTCGCTGGAGTCGTAGTCGCTGTCAGTGGGGAGGAACACTTCGGAGCAGCCTTCCTCGTCCGAGCAGGGCTGCGAGTCTGCAAGGAGAACTTGTTAGCACTGGGACAAGCACAGGAGAGAAATTGCTTGGCTGTCATTTATGGGAGTTTTTTGGTCTTAATTTAATGAGAATCTTAATGAAATCTAATCAAAACAGATTTATTCATTTTTCTCAGCTGTGTAAAACTGCAAATTTGAGGAAAAATTCTGAAAATACATGTGTGTTTCCTCTGTGGAATTGCCATGGGTTGAGGTGACAGCAAAGACAGGAGCCAGAGAGGATTTATCAGGGACAATTACAGATGTGTTATAGAGGTGCTGGTAGAATTAGGAAAACTATAAAGGATTAATATAAATTAAGTACAGGGGGGAAATTGAAGCTGAATTGGGACTAAGATCTGAAAGGATCTGTTTTCTTTTATCTTGCTTTCACTGAATTTCACAGAGATGGAGATTTGGGTAAAAGATAATCTCTAATCTAGGTTCTGTTTTTATTAAAGGTGTCAGTTGAGTTACTCTGGATTTCTACCCCTGTAACTGTGAGCAGGGTGTGACTGTATGTGTGGTGAGAGGCACAACATGGAGGCTGGTGAACAAAAGCCACCCTTTTGCCCATCAGCTGCATGATGTGTATTCAAATCCAAAGCAGACACACATAGTTCAATTGTGAATTTATGCACCAAATCTCACACTGGCAGTGAAATCACGGTTGTCTTTTGACTTCAGAAGGATCAATAGCTTAATAAGAAGTGGCATATATGATAGAATGGATTGATGCTGGATAGTTTATATTAGATCCATGGAATAAAACATAGATTTTATATTGACTTCACTTGGAGCTGGTGTAAATTGCCATATAGCCTAGCAATAATGAATCCAGCACAGGCAGAACAAGATAATGCTCCAGTTTGCACAGTGCCAGAGCTGAGGATTATTCTGCATTCATGGTCTGTAATACAGGGGAAAAATAGCTCAGGGAAGGGTGGTGAGAATTATCACCACTGTGAAATGGAGCAGATCAAAGCTCCAGCCTCTTCAGGTTTCCTTTCTTTTAGCCTAATGAAATCTAATCCAAACAGATTTATTCATTTTTCTTAACTGTATAAAACTGCAAATTTGAGGGAAAAAAATGATTATGATTACCAAAATGGTCATGGCAGTTCTTTAATGCAACATCTGTTGCTTTTGTTTGTGCTGTTTCATTTAATAGTTGCTTAAAGACAGCTCAGCAAAATGATGGTCTATTTTGTTCTCCAAAGTCCTTATTCTGTTAGCAAAATGGGTGTTACTGTTTAATTTACTTCATCTTTATTTGTTGTGATCCAGTTTCATCAGTTTAATTTTCTGGCTATGCAGAGAAGCAATAATGGTCAGTGAGGTGGGTACTTATTTGTGTAATTCTGTGTTTTAAAATCCCTGCCTAAACCTCTGAGAACACTGAGGTATGTGAAAACATCTGTTAAATTGGACTATTGGCACTAAAATTTGCTCTATCAAAACAAAACAAGAGCAGCATAAGAAAGAATTACTGTAAAGCAGAAGAACAATCAGTCTGGAAAGAAAATGGCTGTAATGTCAGAGAAACAGAAGGTGACAAATGGAAACTATGGAAAAATCTGAGTTAGATTCTGTCAAATGCATAGAAACTATGGGGAAGAATAATAGATACATGAGTAATGAGAAAGGGTCAATAGCTTTTGCTCAGCAACTCATGTCTCATCTGTCTGATAAAACTCTGAACATGTGCACAATTAATACAGAGCCATCCTCAGAGCTCTGAGGAGCTTTTGACAAGGTTCTGTACCACAGGTTCTGCAGGAATGAAGCTGTAATTAAGATGAAGAGAAAGCTCTCTCCATACAGTAATAGCAGATGGTTGGAGTAGGCAACAAATGAAGCAGTCAGCTTTCACCATGGATGGATTTTACTGGAATTCTGGACATCCTGGAGAAGAACAGTGGTAGCATTTGTCCCTTCCAACCTATTCAGTAAATTATCTGACACAGTGAGGTGACAAAATTGGCTGATGATGAGTAGTTATTCTGAGTAGTTGAAAGCAAAAAATGATTATAAAGATTATGCAAGGATCTCGGGATACTGAGTGGCAAATGATTGGTAAAATGATTGTTAAAATACCTTGGCAGGTATGGGGAAAAATGTACCTCTTTTATAAAAAGGCATACAAGAACTGTTATAATTAAAAGTGAATTCAAAGATTGCACTTGGTGATCAAAGAAAAATTCTCTTACCACTGACAGCTTTTCTCCTCTGGATTCTGGCCTCAGGGGAAGGGGGAGGTGAAGGAAGACAATCTAGATGTGAAGAGGTGGAGCTCATTTTCTTTTGAGAGTGTTCTACTGAAAGATCCACAAACTTCTTTATGGGTAGGCCAGCTGCTGGCTGCTTGTACCTTGCATACTGCAGCGCTTCTGTGATCCATCTCATTTCCCTCCAGATCTCATCAATTTGCTGCGGAGAAAAAAACATTGAAAAAATACAGTTATGTCTGAGTATTAATTCTACCCAAGGGTGTACTTTCTTCAAGTGCCCACGTAGGTGTGCAGTCACTGCCAACAGAGAGCAGCAGGATCCCCTGACAGGACTTCAGACTGAGGTGGTCTGAACAGATTCTGGTTAGGTGCTTGTTCTCGTCCACCACTGCAGAGGCTGCCTTGGCGCCACCAGACTCTCAAATTATGCACCTCAGTTAAGAATATGTGGTTAGGAAGGGTGAATCCAGGCCTAAAATCTGACATGGAGAGAAAATGAAAATTGTCTTTTGATCAATTAGTAGCACACTTGAAAGTTGGTTTCATTCTGTATTGGAATGAAAGGACTTCTCGAACTCTGTTGCAAACCCAGGGGGGTCAAAACCAGCTCAGTTCAAACACAGTTTTTAACAAAGGACATACTCATGTGTGGAAGAACATACACACAGGGAGGGCTGAAGCACAGCTATGGGCCAAACTGCAGGTTTCTCTCTTAGCGCTGTTTTGGTCTGCATACATTTTAAAAGTACAAAACTACACAAACTCAGTTCTAACACATGCCTTGATGGCAGTAAGAGCCAAGTGCCTAAATCAATAGGGGGATGTAGCTTTGAGTATCTCTGTAGAGAGGAAAGATGCTGTTTAATGTGGGTCTGAAGAGTATTTTGATAATGGAACACTTTTACCATCTTCAATCCATTCAAGATCTTTGATGAGTGAGCAAATGATGTTGCAACCATCAAATGACAGTAGCTGTGAGCGTATTTCCTCCTGCTGCAGTGTTCTTTCTAGAACTTCCCTCATACCTCTTCTGCAGAAGGCTCTGCATTTGAAGTGGGCCAACATATTAATATTGCAGTCTTTGAGGTAAACTGCTTTGCAGTTGCACAAGCCACATTCTGCAAGAATGCAGTGAGAGCCCTGGGGCAGGAAATGGAGAGGCAGAAGTGAGAGGGACTTTGTGCAGTGAGAATTGTCAGGTAGGGGAATGACAGATCAGTGAGGAGGAGACTGAGACTGGTGTTATGAGTTCTCCAGCACATACTCTTAGCAGGAGATACTTCACAAAATGCATGTTCAAAGTGTGAAATTTGATCCCAAGGGATACTGTAGATGCCAGATTAGCTGGGGTAGTTCTTGATGAGCCATGTTGGAGACAGGATAGCCAGATCTTTGTTTTGACCTAGTATGGCCATTTTTATGGAAAGGTGAAATCCTGACTCCAGTGATGTCAGTGCAAGCCTTGCCACTGAGTTAATGTGAGCTAAGAATATACACCGATAAGAATAGCAAATGGTTCAGGGATTAATTCATAATCCTGCATCATTTCAAGACTTCAGTGTAGTTCCATGAAGAGAATGACAGTTAGCAAACGTCTCACCTATTTGATTTTAGAGATTTTCTGCTTCCTTTCTGTGATCCTCCCTCAAACCCAAACAAGAATCATACTGCATGCAGTTTAGTAAAATGCAAATCCTGTTGGTTTCCCCCCAGTGTCATTCTGCAGGTCATTTTAATGAACTGTGGTTCTTTTACAATTTAGGAACAGTAGAAGCATTACAAGATATAAAATACAGCTTAACTTCAGTTTTAGTTTCAGTGTCTATAGATTTCTTTCCTTGCTGTGTAACATTCTGGTAAAGACTTCAAGCACCTTATCTGCTGCTCCATCTCTTTTTTTTCCTAATTTTTTTTAAAAAAATAATTTTTACTTTTCAGTTGTCCTCTGACTCCTTTTCAGAACTGCATTTATATAGACTCCTTTGCTCTTTACAATGTTTGGTTTGTGTAGTGACTTCAACACTGTCTTAGATCTCGGATCACACAAATGCTCTTGCGGTTTCGTGGTCACCACTGAAGATTGCGGTATGTGGTGGGCTGAGAAATTTTTGCCAATAGGTGGAATACAGCTGGTTTTCATTTTGAGAGGAAACCTGACAAGCCTAATACACTGTCACAATAATTCAGCACAAAAACACTGAAGTTTAAAATGTTCTCCCATATTTTCCCAGCATATAGATGTGACTCAAACGCTTTGGAGAAGAAGAACGCAGAACTGTACATGCATATTAACATACATATGCTTATTTTTGAGGTGAAGGATAAAAGTCTTCCAAATTCTCCTGCACACTGGGAAAAAGCTAGGTTTTCTGAGTGTGAGAATGGGAAGGTGACAAGGAGGGAGATGATTGAGAGGTGAAATCACAATGGCACATTGCTCTCTGCCCCCCTGAAAGTTGCCAAAAGCTCCAAGTGGACAAGGCAAAGGGGGTCTGAATACAGAACAAAGAGAAATAGAAATATTGCCATCTTGTTCATCATTGTGGGGGGGCCAAACATATTGTCAATGGGACAAATGGTTGTGTTGGCCCCTGTTCCAACAGAAGATTGCTTGAAGATTAAGAATACAGAGCTGCAAACTTACCTGCACCTCACTTTTAGACAGACAGATCAACCATGTTCATAGATGCAAAGGTCATCAGCTTTATAAATGGTTTGGGAAAGCACAGGCTTTGCTATGCTGAACAGTGGGGTGTAGTTCAAAGAGCCCTGAACTGAGTAGGGGAAGTCTTGATTTGGAAACAGTACAGGAAAATCAGTGTGAGAGACAGAGAATAAGCAAATTAGACAAGTATGGGAACATTTGTGATCCTTCTGCTGTGGGGGAGTGAAGCAGTGCCACTGCAGGGTGCTGGCCAGACTCACAGATCCTTTTGGGGCCAGCTTGCCATGTGAAATGCAGAGCTGCATTCTTCAGGGGGATATTGTTGATGCAGATTGTCTCCACAGCCCAGTCTGAATATTCATTTTAATGTTTTTAATTGCCGCCTTATCGTGGTGGAAAATGTCCTCAGTTCGTACAGACAAAGAAAAACTCTTACACAACTGAGTGCCCAGACATGGTGCTAACTTACCTCACGTTAGATGGGAGGGAGTTTTACAAGCAGACTGACACATTTCTTTATAACAGTCTAGTATAACTGTCATTTGATTTTACCCATAAAAGTCCTTCTATAAAAGCAACAACTAAGGAAAGCATGTTCTGGGTTTGAATTTCATAAAAACAGAATTGCACTTTTGATACAACTGCTCTTTTTATGATGTCTGTGAATAATTCTCCATTTAGATTTCAAATTACAGCCCTATGCAATTTTTAAGAAAGCCACCTTAAAATCTCCTTGGAATAGTCAGAAACAGACTATTACCTGTATGTAGTCTGTAACTTGCTGGTGTCTTTGTTTGGCTGCAGCGACTTCACTGTCTGAAATTGCTTCCCTCAGGGATTGCTGGGTTTTCAGAGAGTCCAGCTCTATGACAGCAGAAAGGCGGCAATACAGGCTTATAAATTTCTCCTTGTAACAGCAAAAATGAACTGTGAAAAGACCAAGTGCAAAGGAAAATCGTTATATTCTGTTATGAAATACGAAATCCTTAGCTTTCAGAGCACAAATTTTATTAAATATAATAACTAGCTTTGGATGGGTTACTTTAAGCTCAAAATAAATAATACAGGCACTAATTCTCCTCTCGTTTACACTGGATTTACTCTGTAACTTCACTGATTTCAAAAGAGTCATTTCTAATTTATATCTAAGTGAAGGGATAATCAGGCTCTTAGTATGCAGCTCCAGAGGCTATCTTGCCCTTGATAGCTTTAATCAGAAAGGCTGTTTCTGAGGCTTTTATAGCTCATCATTTCTTTTATCAAGAAAGTAGTGACACGACTGGAAAATGAAACTCTTCTTTTTTTTTTTTTCAATTGAATGTTTCAGAAAGAAAGGATCATTTTGAGGGCTGATAACTTTCTCTTGGGCTAGGCTGGCTTAAATCAAGAACTTCAATGTAAATGACTCAGCAGGAAAAGCATTGCAGTGATAGCACAGTTTGGGGGAAACAATTAAAACTTCTTTAGGTGTTACCACACATCATCCTCCACAATCTCCTGCAGAAATATAACACAGAAAGTTCAGACAAGACCTCTTGCTTTGTGTAATTCGATTTTGGAGCGGCACAGAGCTCTTGGAGCTGTATCAGAGGTAACAGAACAGCTACAGTGCCACGGAGCTTCTCAAATGCTAATTTACCTGCCTTTTTCAGGCTTATTATTCCAGAACCTGTAACTGCTCAGGCAAAACTCAGCAGTTACCCCTACAAATGGCAGTACAGTACAGACATCCTGGAGCTCGCTGAGGGAGAACAAGTTTTCAGCAATACTTCCCCATTCATTGGTGCTTCAGTAAATGCAAACACACAGCATGATCTTGTTAGAGCAGCAAATGCCAGTCCATTTAGTGCTGCTGTTCAGGATTGGGTCATGCTATTTTTCAGGGTGTTTCAAGTGTAAATTGCATATATTCTTATCACAAATATTAAAAAGAGAAAACAGTGTCACATGTCTACTTATCCCTAGCAAAAAACATGATAAGAATAAGTGAGAAGAATTTCTCAAACTACGAAATCCAATTACAGAAGCATTGTTAGTGGAACAATTAAGACCTAATTTTAACATAGAACTCTCACAAAAGAGTGAAAGAAAGAATTCTACCTTCTGGTTTCAGCAATGCCCAGATATAGCAAGGATCCAGTCTGAGCAGTGTGTGGTCTTACAGTACATGTGCCATATGTGGTGGACTCTTGAGTGAATTACAGCCGCGGTTTCGGCTCCAGTGCTGAAGTTTCGAGCCTTTGTGGTTTTAAGTCAGACCCTTTAATGTTACTTTAACAAATGTTACTTCAACATAGTCTTTTGTGGTTATGCAATTATATAGTTGGTAGCCACCAGCTAATGGGGAATGGAAGCTTCTAATATTTGAGATGTGAATCACAGTCACTTTATAGAACATCAGGGATACATATATAATAAGTCATATAGAAATGTCATCTGCCTTTGGCCAGAGGATTGCTTACTTAAAAAAAAACTCTCAAAAGTAAAGTTCAGCTTTCCATACTGTTTTCTCTACCATGAACTGCTTTCCCACAGTAGGAACGTTGCTGAGCAGAGAGAGCTGCACCTGGAATGCCTTTTGAGAGATGGCTCTGTTGTGTGTTTACCTGCACCACATCACCCCAGCCAGTGTCTATTGCTGTACTGTGCCCCAGAAGTGAGAGTGACTGCTGCCTGTGGCCCGTGTGCCACATAACGAGAGTTAAATAGTCTGCACAACCTCTAGAGTGGAGATAATTTCATCAGAGATTAATATGCTTCATGCATTAATTTGCACAGCGACGCAGCAGTCCCCTCTCACCAGAAGAAATGATGTGCTCCATACACAGAGGCCAACATGCCTCAGGGTGGCAGGGCAGAAGATGAAAGTCTGGCTTTAGGGCACTGCAGCCACAGCCATGCAACCCAAAGCACCGAACTAACCCTTCATGTTTAATTACACTAGCTGTCCTTTGAAGGGGTAGCTTTTCCTTAGCAGATTACACCACGCATTGTGTGCTGTACCCCTCCTAATTCCGTGGCAGCTCAGCTGGCATCTGTCCTCCCACAGCCACCACAAACCCCCAGGGTTGTCATAGGCACCACTTTGTATGCTGTGGCATAAATATTGCTGTGCATTCCTGCCTGATCCAAATGAAATTTGTGTTGCTGGGTGATGGTGGGTCATGGCTCTGTTGTGACTGCAGCAACAAGGTCATGGTAAGACTCTCCATTAATATCTAATTATCGTTCTCCTACGTAAGTGACTCAAACAGCACTGCCACATGGGAGAGAGGAAGGTGGTGGTGGACGTGAACACCTGAGAGACATCACTGGGGACAGGGTTGCCACTAGAAGTCTATCCTGTAGTGGCTCCTGCTATACCAACTCCAGCAGTTTTGACTCTCTCTTCTCCAAGGCAGATGAAAGAAAGATACCCAGTTTTACAGGCTACAAGGAAACAGAGCAGACTGATGTGTAAGGCTCAGCAGTCTCCACACTTAAATATAATATTCTTTCTAAAAAGAACTGTTAAGTCTTTATGAGCTGTTTTTATGTGGAACCTTTCTTTTCTCTGTGGACCAAAGAAGAAGAAATGAGAAATAGAGGACCTTGAAGCTAAAGCATCCTATGCCTTCTGTGAAACAGCTGGAAAACTCTGTTTTTGGAATTCTTACCCAGTCAGCAATGCAGTGGAACAAGAGGGGTGAATCTGCTACAGCGCAGGATGTGCTCCCTAAAGACAGGGATTCAAGTCCAGTGCTTTGGCATTTTTCACAACAGCCTTTTCCTGCACCACAGCAATAGGACTGTCTCCTGCATTTTTCCAGGAATCAAAAGGAAAAAGATGTCCCTCACATGGGAAAATCTATCACAAAGCTGGGAGAGAGTCAGACCTTGAGTGGGACCGTCTGCAATCAAGAACTGCAAAAATTCTCATTACAAAACCAGTGATTATCCTCGTGACAACCCAGAGGGATGTTTTCTGCATCTTCTTTCACACTCCAACCTTGCTGCGTTGTGTGTAATTTTGGGATTTCTTTTTGCTTCTGTTTTTTAAAGACCATCATCTTCCAAATAAGCTTATAGACATATACTGGATAACTGTGGGCTTTGCTCTCTGCTTTGCATTTCAATAACGATGGCTACAGTATATGCTTTAACCGCTCTGCTCCCTCTGTAACTTGTACACAGTTATAGGTAGTGTTGTTGCCAAAGCCATCATGTGATTTACTGACTCTCCACTGGGACAAGGGGGAAAACAGATACAACTTTGTGATTTTATTATAAGGAGACTGGGTTAATATTTCTAGGTGAAGCAAGCTACTATACCGAGTTCAAACATCTGAAGAGGGAGGTTAAGAAATCCTGAGTGTGGGGTGTAAGGATTATTCTGTCCTGGGGCAGTGCAGACGTCGTCTGAGGCGGGGAGCAGGAGAAGAAAGGAGACATTGTGACCCAGTTCCAACACCTCCTGTGTATACAGACGGAAGTGCTTAGCCTGTACAGGGACACGCGCGGGGGAAGAAATAGGAGAGAATTACAACATGGCACTTATATAAACAACGTCCCAAATGATATAAAACATTAAAGAAAATTTGCACAACATCAAGCTCGGAATTTTTATAAAACATAAATATTTGGGGCGGGGGCGGGGAGGTGGGGAGGTCCCTAAATGTGGGTTCATGTCACTACATAAAATAAAGATTTAAAGCTGCAATGTTCCACATTAAAACAACACATGCAGGCACAACCCCCCTGAAAACAACATTTATGTTTCTTATTAGGCAGAAAATGATCACATGCCATGTGCTTTTCAAGATTATGATTGCATAATTATGTGAAAACATGAAAATGGATTCAATTAAAAACCTTTAAGATTCAATTTAGGGTTGGTTAAGAGAAATATGTGGCTCTCCCTCAACACAGCACTGAAAACGTTTAACAAGTGCTGCAGCAAGAGAAAATGGCACAGGCAGGAGCTGGGCTGAGGCTGCTCGGAGCCACTGCACTGTACCCTGGGTGTGCACCAGTGGCACTGTCCCTGCTCCTGTTCACCACAAAAGGGATACAGACACAAAAATAAATCTGCTGAATTAAAAATTCAATTCAGTAACATTAAAAGTTTGGTCCTGAGCCATCAAACCATTCACAACTGTGTTGAACTGCAAGGTCATGTTGATGTCTATCTCTCATGCACAGTAGATGAGCTCAAATGCTTGGCTGAGCTGCAGCCTCAGGAACATACTGCACAGTGATTTAAATGTTTTAGTCCCTAACTCTGAAAGAAAGAAAAAAAAAGATGCACAAAAGCTATAACCTCCAAGAAAATACAGTAACATAGAGACCTGTACAGAGCCCTATTGAATTAGAGTGACTGACCACAAGGCAGCACACCATCTGTCTTAATTTTGGATTTACTTGAGTCTTACTTGGCTCTTCCCAGGCTAGAAGGTGCAGCACTGATGGATTCCTTTTTAAAAGCAAAGCCTAAACCTTTCAAAATCAAGAAATGTAGTACCAGATTAATTTGTTTTAAGGCCACATCTTTCTAGCTGCACAAACAGACCTTGAAGTGAATATAAAGATGATTTACTTCTACTTTAAGATCTCGTTACCGCTGTAGACCAAAATAAAATGGAATTCATGTAAACAAGAAACAAACTTATTAGCTTATTTTTTCATGGCTCTTTCACATCATAGATTATCCTCCCTGACTTTATTTCTTCACATATGCATTTCTTGTACCTAAATGTAAAGCCAGAAGCCAGATACCTCTCCTCACACACAGCAATCTGGAAGTCTGGAACTATGTGTTTTAGATGGGCTACCTTTATCTGTGTGTAAAAGAACAGCAAAATGTTGTGTCATTTGCAGGCCTTTCATACACCCTCACTCTAAACCTTCCAAAGAACAGTCAGTTGTCCTGCTTGCCTGGAAAAATACCTATTTCTCTTTGTTGGCTGGATAAAGTTGCTTATTTGCACTTGCCTGAAGTGTCACAAATATACTAAAAGATGCAAAAGCAGGAGGTAACTGAAATTTGTCTCTTAATCCTTATATGTTCAAATGTCCAGGAAACTGTTTATCAAAGGTGTTCCTCCTCCACACACTTAGAATAATGGAATACAAAACTTCTCTGCTTTGCTTGTCTTGTAGCCCTGACACAGAATCCCTACTTGCTAGGTACAGTTTGTAGCTTTTAGTTGTGTTCTTAAGAATCACTTCTTAAAAAGGTGATAAATATCACAAAGGCAAATACCTGATGCAGAGGTAGATTGATCTGTTTGAGGAGAGCTTTCACTGCCGTCTGGAGCTCATACAAGAACAATTGAGTAGGGCAGTCTGAAGTATGATCCATACTTTCCACAGATTCTGAGCCAGAAAGTGTTTGGATCCATTCCCACTCATCTCTGTATGTTGAGTCAAGTTAAAATTAGAAATATAACAAAAGTTCAGTGCACAAACAGGAATTCAGCGTATGTGCATTTGGGATCTGTTGGTCGTTTAATCCTCATATACCCAAACATTCTAAACCTGCACAGTCTCGATCGTTTGTGGCTAAAATTATGACTTTGAAAAGTTTTATTTTTCTAGCACATGTACATCACGTTGAGCATTCCTTGCAAACCTCCGAAAGTCCAACTGCCTTTGAAATATTTCACCAAGGCTTCTCAGTCCAGGTTTTCTCCTTTGTATTCTTCATTCCCTGTCCACCACAATGCTTTAAAAAGCATGAATTGGAAATTACAATAATTAGCAGAAAGTTTAATCTCTGTGATGGACTCTCTTCTACTCACTGCAGCCAAAGAACTTCCTGCATTGCTCGACACATATCCACTTGAGACCTGATAAACATAGGAATCATCTTTCTGGATCAAATCCCTAATTCACCCTGCCCAGTATTCAGGCTTGAAAAGCAGCCAGAATCAATCATTCAAGAAAAAAAAGAAGTACAGGAAACCTCACTACAAGATGAGTAATAAATATGGTACAATCTGCTCCTGAATAAAGATCTGATCTTAAACTTCACGAGTCAGTGATTGTTATAAACTCTGAAGCATTAGGCTTTATATTCCTTCCAACATTGTTGTTAGTATTAACTACTACATTCTGGATATTCTTGTTATCCATGCAGATATCCAATTCCTTCTTCCGCATGCAAAATTCTCAGCTGGTTACTGAAATGATATGGGATTAAAAAGCTCCAGAAAAAAAGCCAATAAAATGTGTTGCCCACCATGCAGTACAAAAAGTGCGCTTGCCAATGGATTTTGGAAGGAGTGGACACAGGGAAAATGGCTTTCCCAGAGCACAGCAGTTCATTGTCTGGGTGCATTTGTGAATATGGTTTTTTGTTGCTGTGGTTTAGAGTGACAAAGCAGGTATGGCACAAGAGAACAAACAGGAAAATGCCTCACACCAAGATCCTGTGGGGAGTGAAACTCCATAGGAAGGGTGGCACTGAATCCAGCAGAGGCTGAGTCAGGGCTGAGGGCTGTGATCTTATGAACCCCTGAGCTGAATTTGAACAACCACCCAGTACCATCCCTAGAAACCAATGGGCTCAGTGTGTTCTGGCCTGGCCTTCAGACTGCTGGGGAAACACAGGTGCATCTGTTTAGCTCAGAGCTGATCTCTGGGATGGCCCACACCTGAGCCAAACCTTTCTGCCACACATCTGATCCTAACTTGGTGCCACCTACAATTGTGCAGTGGCAGAATTGCCTTGGTGTTCACATTTGATCAGTTGTTTCAAACTTAAATGTTCTCTCTCTGTGTGTAAATATATAAATATATATATTCACTTACTTGGAGACGTTGCTGTTGTCTCGGATTTTAACATGACACAGGACATTGGGCAACTTTTGCAGCACAAGCACTTTGATTTGATCCACAGAACTGCAGAGTTTAAGGTAACCCAGATACAAGCCGGGAGGGAGGCGTTGCTGACTTCGTTTGTGATAGGAAAGTATGTCCTGTTTCAAGGGAAACAATCCTATATAAAAATCTCATATTTTTTTTTTTCCACATAAGCAGAAGAGTTTGAGATCAAAAAGCAACAAATGTTTTTACAGCCCTCTTTTTGTTTCAAGTGTGTTCCCAATTCGCAAAGCATTTAAGCACATGCTTAAGCATATGAATAATCTCTGGTAGTTTGGATGCACTCGGACAGCTTCTTGCTTAAAGCCATACACAGGATCTCTAAGCTCTCCATGTCATGCAGGAATTGGCTCCAACAACCTGAGGTTTCAACCTTCTACAACTGTAGTGTTTAAACTGGCTTAAATAACCCCCACCTCTGCCTCCTGTCTGATCATTTCAGCAGTGAGCTGGGTTAGGGAACTGATTCATCTGAAAAACAACTTGGGAAAAGAAGTCGTTGTTTTTCAGCCAGAGCAGTTCCCTGGTTCAGGTTTGGTGTGTGGCTGCACAGGCAGAGCAGAGCAGCACTGGGGAAGAGCTGTCACCTGGGGTAGGTCCCCAGAGAAATCTCAGCCTACAGCTCTCCAAAACCTGTATCACCTGCTGCCAACAGGCGAGCATGGGGATTGGTATTTTACAAAATTTAATTAGTGGCAGCATTTTTTGAGCAAGTATCTTTAGCTACAAGCAGTGTATAGGAGAAATGAGTATTGATGGTGCATTTGCTGAGCCAGGAGACATTTTTAGGGCTATGGATAGCAGCCCTCCAAAACTACCCAAAAAGTGATGTCTGCTGCCATCCTGAGAAATGTGTGCTTCTGCAGTGGGTGAGGATTAAGACACCTGGCCTTATGCCTTTACTCTTGGAACCATCAAATTATCTGCCAGTGCTATGCTTGGCTCTGACCAGTGCAATTAGACCCTCATTTTCACAAGCACTTCATGAACAAAATACCCATTCGATGATTAAACAAGTAATAGAAGAAAGGGTGGGCATTAGATAGGAATGTGTAAACCATTAGGGGAACATTTTTTCCACTAGGATCTCTGTGGAAATCTGATCAGGCCTGTATTTTGCTTTTCCTAATATAAAACTTTTGCCCAGATTGACATTTTTCTACACCTTTAACGCACTTCAATACATTAAATCTAACATAGATCAGGTAAGTTTTATTGTCTTTTGGAAATTTTTTAACGTTCCTAAAGCCTGGTAACGTGTGTTTTGATTGCCTGTCACTTCCTGGTATGAAAAGCAGAGTCTCTGCCCAAGAAAGTGCCTCTAAATTCAAAAATTAACCACATGGTCTTGTTGAGGGTGATAAAAAAGGGACTAAGACAATGATTTGTCTTGTATTTTGGGTAACTGTGCAACTGAGTTTTAGGGAGATTGGCTCCTGATATACTGTGAGAAATAGGTTGCTGTTACCTGCAGAAAACATGGATTAATCTTAACATGAGCTGCCTCTGTTTCATGTGAATTTACAAATACCCCAGTTCTTGAAGGGCTGAACCCCCCCTGGCTCTCAGTGTTGGCAACTGAACTGACTATGCCAAGCAACTTCCAAGATCAATCCTTACCTTGGTATTTTTCTAATTGTAAGTCTAGGAGCACGTTATGCAGAAATTAAAGGAGGGTTATGGTCAGTAAAGAATTCTTTAGCAACTATACCAGGCTCCAAGGAACTCTGAACCCCACAGAACAAGTTTATTAAGTAGAACAGTAAAGTTTAAAACCTAGATTTAGTTTTCAAGGTCGGATGGAAAAATCTTATGGAGTGTAGAAATTCTAAGTGTCTGTATAGGTGCTTAAGAACATCCCTGAGAATTTTAAAGCTTTTTATATCCCTTGCTACAGAATTCCGTGGCCTGGTTTCCCGAAACTGATAGAAACTACTATTCTCTGCTAGGACTTTGAAGCAATTTCTTTAGAATCTCATGGATATTTTGCATATTAAGGATCTGATCCCAGGCCCACTGGAAGTAATATAAGTCTTTGCTTTCAATGGGAGCCTTGCCATTAATTTTATTGGGCACTGGACTTTGGCCTAAAGTTCTACAAGATGCTTCCAAAAATCAGGGCTCTGGCACAGGCTTTAGAAAAGCAAATAACATACAGTAAGAGAAGCAAAGCACTACCTGGATTGTTATAAGCAAGATGTCTAATGCTGTTGGCTCCTCTGGAGTTGAAAGGGATTTCCTCTGGCTTTGTAGTTTGGATACCTGCATCCATTTGCCATTAAAAAATGAATACAGACTCTCCACTTCTCTTACAGTAACTATCAGCATATTGCCATGTCGGTCCTTGATTGGCTCATAAAACACTCTGCCTAAGTTGTGAGTTCCCAGCAAGTTCTAGAAAACAAGCAAATTATAAAATAGAAGTTATTTTTCATGTATCAGGAGAGTAGTTTTTTGAAACTCAACTTGGACGTAAGTCCAATTGACTTAAATAAAAACTAGACACACAGTGTTTCTCAAACCCTCGCCCTGCAGTTGCATCATTTGCAGTGGCAAAAGAAAAAGCTTTTCCCTAAGTTGTGTTTGTGGATTGAGTTGTGGGCCCTCCAATATATTTGGTCCAGCAGGGCTTATTCCAGTGCTTAATGGAGAACAGCAGAAAGACTATTACAAGCCGATGCCTTTGTAAAAGGAAATGCTGCAAAATACTTCACTTATTTGGGCTGAACTTCCTATCTTTGCTCAGTCATGTAAAGGGGAAGGATGCAATATTCAAAAGCACTCGGTTGTTGGTCTAGTGGTGATTCCTATAATTCGAATTTACTGAGGAACTTGGTGCTTATCTGAACCTCTCCAGAACCAAATGTCAGAGATTATGTAAAAGTCTTCCTTTTCCCCCAAATCATTCATAATGTGTTTCTCAAATGTTTTCTGCTGAGGTCATTAACTGTAGTCTCTGTTTTCTGTTCCCTGTTTTAAAATTATTCAGATTATTTTCAGGAACAAAAGCAAGAGACCCTCATATTTGTGTTGAATGTAAATAATTCTGTGGAGTGTGTTTGTGAAGAAACACAGGATTCAAAAAGACACTTTGCCTTTTACTTCAGATACCAAGAATGTGCTAGACAAAACAGGCAGAAACTAACAAAACTACCAGGGTAAAGCTCTCCAGGAAAATATGTGAGGATTAAAGAAAAGTAATTTTAAAAGACTCCACATAAAATACATATTTTGGTCAAAATCCGTTTCCTCACACAGTAAGGCATCTGCTTATAGGTGCAAACACACTCAATCCAGTGACCAGCCACTGAAGAGATTCCCAGATGTCTTAGAGAAAAATGCCTAACATTTAAAATATGCTCATTACTTTGTGATTTTTCAAGAGATCTACAGTAAGCTGGATAGGGAGGGGGATAGTTTCAAATGAAAACCTGAATTCACAGTGATGCATATTGTATGTTTAGGGAAGTGCTGTACATTAACTTAATGGCATTGTAAACCGATAGATTGCCCTGAAATTATTTATCTGCATTTAGCAGGCAATATTTACTTATAAACTGTATTATTAAATTGTTTATAAACTCCAGGGAATCAGCACAGTGACTGCCCTTTATGTGGCATAATAATTTTAGCTTTATCTATCCCTCTCCAGGGCAGACTCTTGGTGTCTATACAGCACCTCCCCTCTGCTTTTCCTGGTGCCTTTTGAGGTTTGCCTCCATCTCTGATTAACACTGGCTGTCTTGAGTGTACATTTTGTGTTAATCCATGTGTCTCCAGCTGGGATAAGTCATTGCAGCAGACGCAGCCATCTAGTTGTCATATTAATCACTGCAACACATGAATGTGCCGAGATGAAAACAAACAGTTCTTTACTGTCACTGAGTGTGTGTTGTGAATGGATTCCAGCACAGAGAACAGGGGACCCACTAGTATCAATATGGGACTGATTAATACACTAAAAAAGTTTTGTGTCTGCTTAGCTTGGCAGCCCATCACTTGTGTTTTAGCTGTCTAGTGGTAAAATTGCAGTCCCTGTTGTCTCTGAATCCACACTGATCTAGTCCCTTAGCAGCTGTGTTGTCACTGATCTTTTCCATTCTGTCCTAAATTCCTGGGGAGTCAGTCTATTAACTGCCACAATAAAATGTATTCAACCATATAAACTTTATTGAGATCCTTCCATTGGTGGATCCCCTTAGGCCACACACCGTTAGAGGTTGGCAGATCAGTGACAATCCCCGTGTTCACCAGGGGACCAAGCTAAAAGAACAGACATTAAGGGCAATAAATTTGCCAGAATTTCAGCAGAGCAATATACCACATGGACACATTTGCTGTATCTCAGCACTTTGCATCCCTGGCAACAAATAATAAACATGATGTACTGGGACTGTTGGTTATCCCCAAGTGCAGTCCATGCAGCTTTGCTAAAGGGAATCTTCACAGGGGGAATGGAACTGAGCTAACCCAAGGAATATGTGCTACCTGAGCTGTGCCAGCCACACCAGAGGGAATATTCAGCAGATATAGTTAAAACTTTCACTAGTGACAGCTCAAAGGACTGACAAGCAGCTGCTGCTTTGCACGGGTGGTCCAACCCATTACACCCTCCAATAAAGGTGCAGCAGGCTGGCATTCCATATATTTCGGGGCACTTTGGGGAAATCAGTCAAGACAGGTGGTTGCCCAGGAAGGCTGATCTCCTGTACAGCGTGCTTTGCCAAAAGGTGTAAAACAAACCCCCACATGGATATTCCTAATAGTGGCCCCCACGTGTGTGGCTCTCAGAGCTGCAGTAAAGCAGGTTATTGCTCTGACTGGCCATAACCCGTGGGATGATGTGTGGCCAACACGTGGCCAGCGATGAGGATCTTCATTAACTCCGTACCACAGAGCTCTGGGAAGCTTTGGTGGCTCCACTTGAGCAAAAGGCAGCAGAAAGCAAGGCCTGGATGTACTTCTTCTGTAAGAACTGTGCACACAGTTTTTTGAAAATGTCTTTTCCCATAAAAGCAAGTATTTTAATGAAAGCAGTTGCCATGGGTGAATCAAGAGCACTGTTTTGGCAACTTGAGCAGTGTTTGTCCTTCCTGTCAGGGACAGAAGCTGCCTAATGCTACAGGTTCCCATATAGCACAAGGGAGTGCTAAATCCTGCCCACAGTTTAAATGCTTCATTAATAGATTAATAATTAATAATGAATAGGCCTACAAGAGGCTTTTGTGCAGCAAATATTAGGATTATAACTCTTGAGTTCCCCATCTGCAAACCCACAGGCTTATCTGTGGTCATAATTTACTGGCTCATAGCTGTTTATTTCTTCATCTGCCACTGTTGTTTCTTCCCTTTGCTTTTCCTACTCTTCGCTTTTAATGCAACTCCTTCCTCCCAGCTGGCAGGAGAGGCTCAGTGCCTCATTGCACTGTAGATGATAATGCTGCTCCAAAGAACAGGCCAGAGGGACAATGGGCAGCACTGCCCCTTGGAGATCACAAAGTCCCCGAGTTAATAGGCAGGAACATGCAATGGAACCCACCTGTAGCTGTGCTGCTGCTGAAAGCATCTTCTGCCTGGCCTGAAGGGCTGTTGATGAGGACACAGACACAGCCATATTCTGCCTCAGCCACCTGATATCATCCCACATGCAAGACAACTGCAAAAATATATCCAGTTCAATCAGTTTTTGTTCTCAGCATTTGGGAAAAAAAAAAAGCAGAAATGAAACTAAAAAGCATTTTAGACTTGGAAAAGTTAGTGGATATTGCTGATTTTGAGTTTCTGTGGATGCAAAGAGCTGCCTGGATAAACATGACACAGATACTGACTCAGACACAGAAGGTGTTCTGTAAACATCATGCACCTGTTTCAATTGATTTTAGACTATTGTGCAAAATTGATTTACTATTCTTTGGGCTATAAAAAAATAGTGTGAAGACAACTTGAATGATGGTGCAGCCACAATACCAAGTTAAAAACTTTTAGTTATTTCTTTAGGCTCTTTTTCTAAATGCTCATAAAACTTTTGTGTACTCACACAGCAATCACTCATGTAGGATTGTACATTTAAGAGTTAATTGTGCCACTGTCAGTGACCCGTTCAGAATTTAATCTGCATAAATGGTTTGTGAAAATTGCATTTAACATGAGTGATAAAGCACTTCATCATTTAGCTTTTTAATGACATCATTTCATATATTCAGAATGATGAGCTGAGGCCTATGCATTGCTAGCAACAAGTTTGCAGAAGCAATATATGAAATTAGACTCCCATTACCTTTGTGAACCACAGGAAATCCTGCATAACTGAACTACTGTGAGAGTCATCGATTTCCACAATTGGGATTTGATCTTCATTGGTTACTAACAAATTGTCTTTGTAAAAAAGTATAACACATAAGTAGAGTCCCCTGAAGAGAGAAGGAAACACTATCAAACACCTTTCATGTCTATTCACATCCATGCCAAATTTAGTCAAAGAATCATAGATGATAAGTTCTGAAGAGACAAATAGAATCATCTGGTGTTCACTTCTGTGTTATACAGATCATGCAACTTCAGCCAGGGAATTCTAAAAGGCATTTGGGAAGCTTATCACTTTCGATGACATGAGACCACGTGAATCTAAAAAATTATGCATCTGTACAAGCCATTGACATTTAGTTTTAGTGAGAATTTTGCCAGACTGCACCGTACATAATGGAAGCTTTGTGTCCTTCAGAAATCAGAAATTCTACTAAAACTTATCATTAATGTGCTTAGTTCTGCCCTCCTTTACTTCAGAGCAAATCTGAAGTAACTCAATTGAAATCGGGTGGGTTATTATGGATTTACATTAGTGTAATTGAGTGTAATTTGGCCAACATATCTGCAAAACTGTTTATAGAGATCATTCCTTTCAATATTTACCCTTGCAATTAGTTACATATGTTAAGTAGTTGCCATAGGGAATTTAAAGACTCTGGAGAGCTCTTCTGAAAGAATCAAACTCTTATCAAAATACAAAGAAGAAAAAGCAAACTGAACACTCCTGGCAATGAAAGTAGAAATAATCCCTCATAAGCAACTTCGAATTGCTAAAACAAATTATCAAGGCTGAGGGTTGGGTCACACTGGCCTGCAAATCTAGCTGAGGGTGTCAGAGAATTCTACACGTGTAGCTTGTTGCCAGCAGACTATTCAGATGTGTTATCTGAGCTCCACACTTTATATTGTGAATGAAATAAATGTCATAGTTTGGTTACTGAGCAGCAACAGAGGCAGAGCTTCCCAAATACCTCAGTAGCTGCACTTTGTGTTTGCACAGAGTATTTGACTCTGGTACAATCTGAATCCATTTCCAACAGTAACAATGAGCAGTTTCTATTGATTTCAGTCAGGGCTGGAGTTTTATTTCCCTGTCAGCTGCACCAGCCTTATACCTGGGTGATTTTATCAGGTTCGTTCTGACTGATTGCTCTTTCATCCGTAGTGGCATCTTCACACAGATTTCTAAGGTGCTTTTCACTATTACAGAAGAACAACAACTGCTAAAACTCAGAGTGTCTGGGAGATAAAATGAATGACAAACCGTTTCAGAGTCTTCACAAACTTGTTCGATGAATGGAAAAGGTGCTTCAGGCTTCTGGAAACTGATTGCTTGCGACCAGCATTTTGTAATTTAGAACTCTCTAAAATGGAAAAAAAGAACAAACCAAACCCACCTCTTAAATTTCAGTTAGTGCCCCATAAGGGACCTTTGTTTCTTGAACCAAAAAACTAAATTTCAGTGAATGTCCATTGTATTACTTTCAAAAAGCAATGTTTAGAAATTGCCCAAATGTAACCCTTTGATTGTCTTTTCATTTACTTAGTGATACTCACCAGTGATACTTCCTTACTTGCAGCAGCCTCAAGCTAGATAAAAATGTTTTGCTCCTAGGCAAAGTCTAGCTTGAACCAGCACTATGTACTCTTAATGCTCAGAATGGATGTGAATTTTACAACTAGTCTCAAAAACCCAAGAAGAGATTTGAACCATCAGTCAACATTTTAGGGCGCTGTAATTCCTCAGTTTCTGTCCACATATAGTTTAAGCTTCTAAGAATTGGTGTCCTGGCAGTCATTAACATCACAGCATCACCAGCCTAACCTAAGGGAGAGCTTTAAGGAGACAAGATCGACCCTCATTTTAATTTGTATCACTTTAAATGTATCTGCTTTTGCTTGGATTTTTTTCCCCCCATCACAACTTCTACTCACCTGTATTGCCTCAGAGCTGTCACAGGTACCTTTGCTCTGCCCGAGGTGTTTAACTCATTTGTTCACTCCATGGCAAAGCTCAGACCTGCTGTGTGCCTGCCAGGACCTCTGCACCAGTTTTCTCAATTAGAAGAGTTTTATAAATTCAAATATTGTTCCAATATTCTAAAATACGTTGTCAAGTTTTTATACGTTGTACTCTTTTCCACTTTGATGAATTTGACTTAAGGTCTTTCCTTCTCTCCTGCACGGCCTTGTAAGCCAAAGAAATCTCTTCCCATGGGAACTGAACCTCACAAAGCCTGTGCAACAGCTGTGAACACCCCTGTACCGGGGGGGGATGCCAATAGGTGGCAGTCAGGGACATGCAGGATTGTGTAATGGCCTGTCAGGTGTCCACACGTGGCATTTCAAAGCAATGGGCACTGAACACTGATGTTTTTTTGCAGTGTCTTTTGCAATGTCTTTCCTGTTTAATGCTGCTGTAAGAGAAACAGCAGGAATATTTAATAAAAAAAAGAAAGAAAAGGGTTAATTCTTCGGCTATTTCCTGTGATATGAAAAGAAAGGCAAAAAGAAAAATGTAACTGTGAAAGTGTATCTCAGTTTTCCAGGATCTGAGTGTTTATATGGATGAATCATGGATCCCCATCCAGATGGAAGTGTGAAACATTTTGAGGGACACCCTTCTCCAGAGGGGGAAAAACATGACTCATGAAGATCCCTTTGCTGAAAGCTGCTGATCATCTGCTTAGGTGTTCTCAGAGTTACTTATTTCCCACTTACCTCCAGTGCAGAATGGGAAGTGTCTGTCTGTGTCTCCCTACCGAATTCTAAGTTTGAACATTTAAAGAACATCTAAATTTGCTGTTGTCAAAACCCCATCTGTGGAAATGCTCAGCGTATTTTTAAATGCTGAATAAATTTGCACCATAATTCACACGTTGAAAACCCCAGAAAGCAGACACATTGTTAGCAATAATTACTGCTCTGCAGAACAGAGAGTACAAAGAGAACAAGGTTCTATTGGGGGTGAAATCATACAATTCAGATGGATGAGACTTATTAGATCATCAGCTCCATTGTCTTTCCAGTGCAAACTTGTTCTCCATGGCACCTTCTCCAATGCTTGGTTTTAACAGACTCATCCAAATCCATGACTACTCCTTTGAAGCAACTGACCTTTGTTTTCTTTGCCATTTAAAAATATTCATTTGCATTTCCATCCATATCTCCTCAGATAACTGTTATTTTACTGTGAACATTTTCAGTGTGTTGCAGTAATGTAAACCAAATGTTACATGAAAACTCCTGTCTTACTATTTCCTTCTTCCAAGGTTAAGACCAATTTAGGAATATAAATTTCATTCTAATTATTTTCTTCTATATTCCCTCCATCTATACAGAGGGAGTGGAGGAGGAAATTGCTGAAGGCAAAGCAACATAATTCTGTGTAAAACTCCCAGAGACTGCAGCATTAAAATAAGAGGGCACATTACAAGTGAAATATATGTTATTGGGCTATTCAGTGGTTTGGGTTTAGTCCACAGCTTTGCAGAAGCCAACAGCAAAAGGAATAATGTAAAACGAGATGGAGCCTGTAAACTCTCCCACACTGCTATTTGCTTTGTTTTACAGTATCGTGTGTCTAGGAGCCAGAAAACATGGAGCAGAGATTAGAGGATAATTTGGATCTGCAGGAAATGGAACCTTGTCCATTACTTAATTAACTAATAAATAACATAGAGTAACATTCATAGAAAAGCACCAGTAGCAACACAGTAAGTTTATGGTAATAAATGATACAGCAATAGAGCTGTGAGCTCTTTTAATAGAAGCCTTGCAGTGAACACATAGATGAGAGAATTCCAGTGATTAGATTTAGATCAGAAGCATTCAAACCTGGACCGAAATGGGCAATTAAATAGAAGATGTGTTTATGGCATTGGCAGCCTTTCTCTTCAAAGGTAGGTTGTATAAATGTTTCTTTGCAGTTTTTTTACGTAAATACAACTAATACTTAAGAGCAACTTCATGGAAGAACAAGAACCAGGTTGCCCACTCATGCTCGTGTCTGTCTGGGGTCTCTGCCCTCTGTGCCACGTCTCTGAGGAGGGACACCATCTGGAATTCTGTGTGCTGTCACCAGACAAGTGGGTGCCTCTTCTCAAGTGGGGCAGATGTGAAGTAAATGGAATTACCTCAGTGCGTAATTATCTGAGATCTTAGCCCCACAAACCAGGCAGTGTGTGGAACAGCTAAATATCTTTTGGAGTGACCCTGGATAGGGAAGCAAAGTAGCACAAGATGAGCTAGATCTGACTGAAATCTTAGTGGAGGGCAGAAAATGGGGTTTAGAGTTATCACTTATCCTGTAACCTTATGAAAATACACTGAGTGGCTGGAAACTTCCAGATAAATTCAAACCCAATTTAAAGCTGCACATTTTCAGCAGAGCAGACAGCTGACACGGGGATAATGTGCATGGAGACATCATTCCACACAGAAATTAAAGGCATAAGTAGTGGCCAGACACCTCAAGGGCTTCAGGCCATGGTAGGTCCTGTACCTCATGAAGAAGCCTGGCAGTCATATCACTGAGTGGTATCTTTTGAATGACAAAGGCAGGCTCAGCAACTAAAATTGTAACTTTTTAAATTCCCTACCTGAAATACTCAGGCTATGGCTTAGTTCTAAAGTCTGCTTTTGTATATTTTCACAAATAAGTATAATCTAAACATTTTAAATGCTCTGTGGAATCAGAGATCCTTCTCTTTGTTAAATGCAATTAAAACTTTGTGCTCTGTTTGTGAATCAAATTACAATTAGAACATTTTTATTTCATTTCTGATTTGTCTAGTAAAATACATTTCAGAAAGAAAATATCTGGTAGGAATTTTACTGTAGAGTTGGGTTCCTTTCTTAATGAAGCATCACGCAATTACTTAATCCACTCAGAATTGTTTAGAAAGAATGATCTACAAGAAAAAAAATACTTAAAAAATATATTTGAAGTGTTGCCAGGACATACAATTGTAGTAACTCGGTTATGATAGTCTGTAGCATGGTATTATGAAGACAAATGGATGACTGTTGTTTGTAATCATCAGGGTTTTCCAGAAGATTAAACATATGAAAGCAAAGCTTCCTAAGTAATTCCCTAGGAGATTTCATCGTATCACAGAGCAGGTTCAAAAGCAACAGCTGATCTAATTCCAAAAGCTCTTAAACTCACTGTACATTCCAATGTATTCTTCCTGGTATTTTTGTAAGCTTGTTTTGCTCAGCCCCTGCAATGCAAAGCACAGGGCAAAAGGCAGAGCCCGAATGAACAGACTTGGGCAAAGGATCTGTCTGGAATTCGGGCAATGTCCCCTCCCAGATCCCCCCGGAGCACCAGCACACAGCCTTGCCCTTCCAGCTCCTCCGAGTTCTGAGGCTTTTTCCAAAGTTATCCAAGTAATTTCAGACCTTTTAGATGGATTACCTTCAGGTTTTTCCATCTCCCTTGCACTCATCCTCCACTCTCCTTCAGCCAGCCTGAGCGGCATGAGTGGGATATTCCACATAGGAATCACTCCACGAACACCAGGTTTGAGTTCCATCTGTCCTCACTGAGCTTTAATTCACGCAGAGTCTGATCCTGCTCTTGTTTATAAACCACAGACAAATCAGTGGTTGTGGGCACATTCAGGGATGCTCCTCAATGTCCAGCTGTTTACTGACAGCTCTAAACCAAGTGGGACAAACAGAGATCACAGCACTGACATCCAACCAGAGTTAGATGAAGGAGTTATTAAGGGGGAAGCATGGTAAAGATAAAGGATAAATGCCTGGGCATGTCCTTCTATCCCTGTCAGTCAAATCATGCTAATTTACTTTAATTAAGAATCTAGATCAGGCCTCTGTATTAAATGAAATGAAACCCGTTATTTGGGCTTTTCAGTCGCTCATGCAGCAGCTTATCTCGGATCCTTGATCAAGCTACTCAGATTCCACCAAAGTTGATAAATATCAGAATCAAATTTCAGAGCCAAAGTGATGTCATAATTCTTACTTCTCCTGCAAACTTTGCCTCAATTCCTTACCAAATCAGTGAAATACAAGGCATGGACATCAGTCATATATTTAAAGCAAGTTTCAGAGGTTCTCCTATGATGTTGCCATCCTGATTTATTCAAAATATATTACTGTGTAATGCTAGCATTACAAGCAATTAAGAGATTTTTATTTGGTTGGAGGCAAGGGTGTTGCTCAAGCTGACTCCACATGTGGTGCTGCCCCATGAGAGCTCCCACAGCCTTTTGGGCATAGAAGAAAATGTTTGGAGCTAAACAGATTTTTTTTTGTATTGTTGTTATTTATTATTTAAGGAAAAGGAGTTAGGAAATCAACAACAGAGTTGTCTGTGCTCTGCTTTGAGGCTGGGGTTAATTTCTGGAGCAGTGGAGTTTTATAAGAACCAGGCACTGGTGTCAGATTCACAAAAGGAGGGATTTTCTGCATGTTGTTTATAACTGCTTCTGTTCTGGGCTGGTATGTCAGTAAAACAGTTTATACTGAGAATATTTTCAGGTGTTCCATCACTTACTCCCTGTTGAACAGGAAGGTGGCCTGAAAGACCTGAGATAGGCACTAACTCCAGAAAGGAAAAACTGTACCATGGGAAGAAAAAACCCTCTTTAATAGCCTGAAAAAGCTACGTAAGAGATAGAATAAATCTTCCGCATTTTCAATACCAAGACCACCTGCAAGTGATAATGCTTGCATGAATTTTAATTAGGGAAACAACATTTTCTTGCAGAATCTCCTTTCCCTTTCCAAGCACCATAGATGAATAGTTTAAGTTGCTATGGTTACAATGGGTTGTGGCAGACTGTGGATCATCGTGATGGTGACATATTTGCACGTAAAGAATAAAGGCTGCATCTTTTCATTTCAGCCAGATGATTTTAGCCCTAAGTATGATTTTAAATCAATTGATGCAGCTTGACATAACAGTCATAGTAGGTGAAGAAAAATGAAAACTTCACGGTAGTTTAACTTTTCAGTTTAAAATAAGTCCCTTTGCAATGAAGCATTATTCCAGTTAGAAGTTTATTTTAAGAAAATAAATAGTACTTTTCAACAACCCGTATAGAATGGGAGTTTTTATATATGCTTTAAAAAGAATGCCAAGCTGTTGCCTTGGCTCTTGAGCTATTAAAGGCACAGTCTGTTTCTCATGAATGAAGTTTGGCTGAGATTCGAACTCTCTCCTAGTTTTGATCCATTCTATTTTGAAATGTAGCAATCTTATCTTCCCGCTGCATTGTGCAAGTATTTTTCATTATGGATTGGCATGGCATCCACTGGAGTACTTAGTGTCTTCCATTTGGAGGCAGCCAACTCCCCTCTTTTGATCCAAACCAGTTGTTAACTCTCTAAAGCTTTTCTTTATAGCAAAAAATAAAAGAGACATCCTTGAAACATTTTAGTGGAACCTTGTGTGAAACTAATTTGTAGGGAAAAACAAATCAATAGGTGTGTAGGGTGCAGAGGGAGCAAGGGTGTGCCTCTGTGTGTGCATTCTAGCTTTCAGATGTTTTCATCCAACTAATTTCAAGGGTTAAGAGCCAGATAGTGTGCTAAAGTGATTCCAGATGGGCCAATATTAATATCTTTCTTTTCCTGATGAATGAGAAGGTATGACCTAGTTAGAAAACTGCTAAAATTACAGGCGCCACAGAGGCTTCAGCTGGTGCCCTACCACATAGATATTTATCCTTACCTCTGCAATTATAGTGCTGATGAGCTGCTCGAACCTGCTGAAGGAGGCGTTCCAGGGCCTCAGTGTGTCCCCTGTGCCGAGCTTCTCTTCCACTGCAGTCTTTCCAGTCTATTGAACAAAGGAAATAAACAGAAATGAAACACAAAGGTGCGGGAGAAGGTCTAAAAATATTTTCTTGCCTCTGGTACTCCTTGGCTTTAGAGGAGTTTTATATCTCGGCAGGCAAGAGAAGCTCTTTTTAAGTCTGCTGTTGTTATTCGTACACTGAGTTTTCTTTGCCTTGTGCCAGCTGGATAATTAATCATAATGATTATTAACAAAGAGCTCCCAACCAGCTCTGAGAAGCTCCTGTAGTGACTGACTAGACAATGACTGTTTCTCTTCAGTACATGAATGGGCTCTGTTGCTGCAGCCCGAGCTGCTCCCAGCCTGTCCTGACACTCAGCCCCTCACTAAGGTCACACTTCTGCTCCTTCTGCCTCTTCTGCAGACACCAGGGAGGCTCAATGACTCGACTCCAGTTTATAGGAAACTGCAAAGCAGAGACTGAACATCTTCCTACACCCAGAGCTTGCTCTGCAGCCAGAGAAACATGTTCTGTGTAAAATCACTTCTGGAGATCAGCTCCCAGCAGAGGCCTGAAGGAACGCTGGCAATTCCTGGAGCCCACGGGCTGCTCAGCACTGCACTCCTGAGGCAAAAAGCTGTGGTTTCTGGCCCACATACCTCCAGCCTCCAGCAGACTTTGTTTTCACTGGTTTGCTGCAAGTGACAATCCCAGTCTTGATTTTAAAAACCAAACTTGTCGCAAATTGGAGGAAGAAACGGTGTGTGCCAGAGGGGAGCTTTTTAATTCCAGACTTGGCTATTTTCATACTTTGACTATAACGAGAAAAGAATATTGCACCCATTTTCTGACCCAAAGAAGCGGTGAATCAAGGTATTAAGAGATCTGTCTGCACAGGAGACACGCTCCCATCTTGCTGGCACAGGGGCCACGTACGTACTCACAGCCACCAACAGTTTGCTCACTCACTAAATATACAGATCTAATTTCTAGTGCAAGTTTGGAGTCAAACATTCCTTCCAATGGGCTCACTATGCCAGGGATATAAATACCTATTTATTTACATTTAGTAGCAGCTAGAGTAAGCCCGTGAAAGGCTGGAAAGAAAAGACATTTGGTATCCTGATAGCCTGTGGGCAGTGTGACAGCTGCAAGGGGACTGTCCCCTGTGTTGTGGGATCCAGGGCCAGCTGCATTTATTGCTCTGTGTGGGGGTAATGTCCTTGGATCTCCTGTGAGCAGCCAAGAGGGACCAACTGGAACTCACTGATCTCAAAGTTCTTGGGTTGTCAAACTGGGGTTTCTTATGATTTCTCTATCCCAGTGCTTTCCAAATGTTTTGAACCTCCAGGCTGGTGACTACCTTGAAAATGACATGGAAACCAGACCGCTTTCCTTCATTGTTCATCACTAATGAGTAAGCCTAGAAATGTTACTATCTGCTGTGATTTCACAGAGCAGCTGCACAACATTGGCCACCACCTTCCAGGCTGCTCCTGTGTCTGTGGGAAACAGGAGGACAGTGGCAAATGCTCATTGTCATGATACACAGACACATCTCCAAGGATGTCACTGATCCTTGATGCTCTGGGAAGGATCAGCATTAGGCCCTGAAGCTTTCATTTCCCTTGCACATACTTCTGGCTGCTGTTACAGACTACTTTGTAGGGTATTAATGTAGTCAAATTTAAATTTTAGCTTAGGGCCATATTTTGCTATGCAACACTGGTGTAATGTCAGATTGTTGCCTTCTTGCCAAGCACAAAGCTGCTAGTTTTTAAAACCAGTGGTGGAGGCAGTCATGTGGGTAAAGAAGTTCTGCCCCCAGTAACTGCAGTGGTAAATAACATCTTGTCTCTCTGGTATTACTTAATGAAAGAATTTGCATTTAGGCTCTTCTGGTCTCACTTGCTTTAAAGCTTAAGCTTGTGCCACTAAGGTTATTTAATGAAAATACAACATTCTTGCCAGATATCTATACCCAGTGAGCTGAGTCTGCCTAATGCTTCTCTGTTCATCAACAAAGAAAACACACACGTGTGTGGCCATGAAGAAACATGTCTCTTTGCCATAAGCTCACAAAAAATATGTGTCAAATGACACTTCTGCTTTCCTACAGAGAAATCCCAAAACTTTCCTTTGTTACCTTGGCTGCCTTTCAGACAAACACGCCCCTGTGATTGTCCCAGGAACCTCAGGAGTGCTCCCATGGATGGGTCCAGGGGCTGCACTGAACTCTGAGCAGCTGCACGACAGCTCGGCCCTAAAGCAAGTCTAGAACTTTATGCTGCCCGAAAGACCAGAACCCCTGAGAGAGACACTGTACATGGGGAATGAACTGAATTATCTGCATAGCTTTTGTGCTGATCCACTGAAATCTGCAGGAAGACTTCCCTTACAACCCAAAGCCTTGGAACTGGCCCATATTGTCAGATTTCAGAAGGTTAATAACTGGACTATAGAAAGGGAAGGCAATGCAATATGTTCTAAGCAAAATTCACATCGTACAAAGGTGCAGTCTTAAATGGCACCTGTCTTGCCAGGAGTGCCCCTTCTTTGGGGATATTTAGCTGGAGAACTTGCAGTTACTGTAAAGAGTCTGTGTCCCAGCTGATGCAAAGTTTTGGTTTGTGGAGCCAAGTCCTGTGTGGTTATACCTGGCTATAGTCAAAGTAATTGCACGTCACTGAGTTATTAACTTATTCACATTGCCAAGAGGAGATTTTTGTTCTGTGACGGTATCACATTTTTGTTCTCAAACAGAATATTTCTTTAGCCTAGTTCTGGTATTATTCTGGGGCAAACAAAAGCAAAATTGAAGCAAAATGGAACAGTGGTACTGCAAGAGCCTTATTTATCCAACCCTCTCCGTTATGACTAGTGAGAGTAGGTAGAGCTTGCTGTATTTTCTCACATTAGCATGCAAGGTTATTAAATTGCTACATTAGCCTAATAAACACTAGTGTTAATGCAATAAAATGAAAAGTCTCACTTTACTGCATTAATCAATACAAGGGGAGCTGTAATACACTGAGCCAGTTTGGCAGGGAACACCAAGTCTGGAAAAGCAACTAACAATACAATGTGATTATAATAGATTAAAAATTACAAATGACAAATCATGGTTCTAATGGAGTCTGAGAAAACCTGTCAGAGGCTGGAATGGGAAGAAAGGCTGTTGGACATTTCTGGAACATTTTAGTGCTTACAGGCTAAATCCTGTCAACATGTGTGTCCACACTAGAGATTTTACATGCTGTAAGAATGGCCCAGTGAATGGGATCTGTAATGCTACAAGGCAGAATACAAAATTGCATGAGATACATGTAAGTGTTTTGCTTTTAGCGGCTCAAATTCAGGTTTTGATGCATTCTGTACTGTAAAATGAAGTTCCATATATCAGAACTCTGTTAAGAGAAATAAAGTCAAAATATTTCTCATTTTTTTTAGGGTTAATGACTAGACAACAATGTTGTGTCAAAGGATTGGAGAATAAAAGACTAGAATAAAAGCTAAGACATAAATACACATATATGATTATTTTGCTCATTTTGGGGGGAGTTTTATTTATTTATTTCACTCCTAGAAGACATGACAATTACATCATGAACTTCAGGCTATCTGTCCTTTTCTGTTCTTTGAAGAGGGACAAGTTCTTACAAAGCAAAATCACTAATCAGAGTAGGATGGCAGACAGACTCAAACCTACTTGAAGGAGATGCATATTCAGGAGTAGATTTGCGTGGAGGTCCCCATCCTCTCATGTTGTATGCTGAAACATGGACATAATACCTCTGGCCCTGCAAGTGGAAACAACTGGAGTCAGAACTATCACAAGGTTCAAAATCTTGGCTGTAATAACTTCAAAGCAGCCCCTCACAAAGGTGTTTTCTTTGAGGAACTTAAATAACTTCAATAACTCCAAATGCACCATGACCGATTGAAACACAGCACGAAGATTTGAGATTAGATGATCTGCTCAGGGCTATCAGAACACACCAGTTCCAGCTGACACACCACAGTCTCTTCTGCCCAAACTGAACCCTGGGAACTCTGACAATCAGACTTCAGAACAGGTACTCACTCTCCTTTCCCCTCTTGTACTTAACAGAGTCTCTCTACCAGCACAGCAATAGGAGAAGCTTCATTTGGCTGCCACTGAAATCAGTCAGACCTTTAGCACTGATTTTGATGCATAAATCGAGGCCAGCGCAGAGCACTTCTGGAAGTTTAACTTTTAATTTAAATGGTACATACTTTGGAGAGTACAGACAAGTACACAATTAGCAGTGACCTTAACATGTTCCTGTGGAAGTGGCTGTACAAACTGATTTGATTTCAACTTAAGGACAGTTACTCTGTTTTGTTGCTAGAAAATGAGAAACAGAGGAAATGCATATTGTGGCTCAGCTCCCCGGAAGACCGCTTCAAATCACAGATTTCTTCAGATAAAAGGCTAGGAAAAAAACCAACAAAAAAAGCTCTATTCTATTCTGTTCTATTCTATTTATATAGTGCCCATTGCTTACTCTTTAGTTTTCTCATTTTGAGAGCCTGTTTTAGGACATTGTCCAAGGGCCACATCCATACCTCACCCTACTCTAACTTCGTAGGTCTGATTCAGCATGCAGAGGAGTCAGTGGAAAGGCTCCAGCTCAGTGGATGCTGCATTGGCCCCTCTGATGCTGTTTCTGCTGGGAATACCTGTATTTCGAGCAAACTTAGTTTTCATGAAGTATTTTGTGGATCAAAATTTGCCTGTACAAATGGTCCTGAACAGCCTGTAGGAAAAATTATTCTGCTTAAGAATCTATATGAGTCTTCATCAGTTTTCTCCACTGGTGACCCAGTTCTATCAGTGTAAAACAGACATACAAAGATAAATAACGAAAATTAAAATAATTGCCATCAACATGTGTGTTCCCTGGAAAGGAGAAGAGAAAGGGTTGTTATTTTAGCTGTTGGTTGTCAGAGTCAGTACTAGATCTCTCAAGAGCTTTTGATCTGCACTAAGATTATCCTGGGATCCAGAAAACAGCACCTTTCACTCCACAATGATAACTCATAGAATGGTTCATGCTGTCTTGTCTATTCCTTTGTGACTTCTGGATTATGGATACCAGAGCTATTGTGCTTAATCACTGGAACCTGCTGCTCCAAGAAAGGCACTGCAGTGATTACCAGCAGGCAGGGATGCAAATTATCTGTCTTTGTATCACTGGGGCCATCAAGGTCTAAATGAGTCCTCTGGCACTTACTGTTCTGAGACCTGTGATGGAGCACCTCAAAGACTGAAGATTATCCATGATTATTTCACCAGCCAAAGGAGAAAAGTCTTCTGAAGAGCTCCATTCCACTAGGAACCAAAGAGCAGGAGAAAATCAAATCAGATACAAACCCAAGCAAAAAGCTCAAAGGACTTGAATCACTCAACAGGTTAACTTTGATCCCAGCAGTTTCCCAGTCCATGTGGATACTAAAAGTCATGTTTAACAGTAATGTTTAGCAAAGCTTTACACTGTAATTAAATTATATCTCTATGTATGGGAGACAAAAGCAGAATATTGTTCAAGAGCTTTTCAGGAAAGAATGCTTAAAATTAGACTGCAATACAAATTACATCCAATCACCATTTGCCCTCATTTAGACAATTTTCCTTTAAAAAAAAGAGCAGGACTGGAAAAGAGAAGGTAGAGTAATTGGACCTGTTACTGCCATTTGGCACCCAAACCAACCAAAAGCACTGGTTTGCATTGGATCTGCATGAGCAGAGAGTTCTTTTGGCTCCACAGAACTTTCATCACCTACCTTTGGCTAATTTGGATAGAAATATCCTCCTTGGACTAGATCTGACACTCACTGGAGCCTCGTCATTGGTTTCAGTGGGTTCTGGCTCTGCTGTCCAGGCCTGGTGCTCCTGTGGTCACTGAAATTACAGAGCTCCACAAGGACCTATTAAGCTGTATCCACTTTCAGAGGGAATTAAGTGGTGCTGGGCCCACAGATCCCTCCCATCTGCCCTGCAGCCTGAATTACAATGGGCACCTTCACCAAAGTGCTCCTGTCACTCATATTCCTGCTTCAGGGCTTATGGAATTAGTGGTCCTGCTGTCTGTACTCTTCCTCAGTACTTGCAATAATTAATGTGCACATAAAATAGTATCAGACCATGAAAAACTACTGGATGATTAAAAGAAAAAAAAAAAAAAAAGAATATATGCAAGTGGGGACCTAATGGCTGCAGGTAGAAAACCAGCCTTTTTCATTAAATTATTCTTTATTAATGACAGGTGCCATGGTTAGAGGTAAGGTTAATCCTGGAATGATGCTGCTGGGATTTAGTGACTTGTACCTTCAGACTCAAACTTCCATGAAAACCTATCAAAACCATTGTGAAATTAATCTCTTGAGTTATTCTACAGTAGAAACTGGGAGATCTCATTAATTTCCTGGNTTAAATTATTCTTTATTAATGACAGGTGCCATGGTTAGAGGTAAGGTTAATCCTGGAATGATGCTGCTGGGATTTAGTGACTTGTACCTTCAGACTCAAACTTCCATGAAAACCTATCAAAACCATTGTGAAATTAATCTCTTGAGTTATTCTACAGTAGAAACTGGGAGATCTCATTAATTTCCTGGATTTACACCAAAGCAGAGAATTCCACACCGAAGCAGAGAATTCCACACCAAGCTTTCCTTTTAAGATTTACAGAATAGTTTTTCAATACTCTATTTGCACATGTATCAGTATTGGAGTAAATAACAGAATAAATCAGATCATACAGGTATTCTAATTTCAGCATGGGGAATTTTCATCTTCTGGCAGTGTCGTACTGGTATTTTCACATTTAAAGATATACATATACATATACAACATTTAACTGCCAGCACATTTTTCTGAAATAGCCAAGTATCAATAGCACAACTCATTTTCCCTTCTCCCCCAGTAGCTCCTTTCCTATGATTGCAGTTTGTGAATGCACAGCATGCTCTGCAGCATTTTTGTGTTTGCTGCAATGAAAAGAGTATTGGTTTTGTCTGCTGTTTCTGAACTTTTTCGCTGTGTATTTCTCTAGTTTTCCATGGGCTTTAAATACCTAATTGCTGCCACCTTTAGTGGCAGCTCTCTCTGTACATCAGTATGAAAATGTAGAGACTGATATGGTATCACAGTGTATGGTTTTGTTGACAACCTAATTATGGGAATACTTGTAATGTTGAACTGTCAGAGTTTCCATTGTAAACCGTGATTTTCAAGGTTTCTGACTCCACTTGCGGTAACTCATTGCACACACTGTACACATGCTGCAAACTGAGACAGGTTTTCTGTTTTCCAGAAGGAGAAACCAGAAGGAGAGACTTGTTCAAACTGCTGAACATGTTGTCAACGGGTTGCAGTCACTTCCATCACCATTTTGCTTTTCAGAAATTCATGTGGAGCAAGACAGTGCCACTGAAGACAGATTGTGCCAACAAATTGTGCCTTTACTGGAGTGTCCCCTCTCTGCGAGGGGCAGTGGGAGGCTCGTACTTCAGGCAGCACAAAACAAAAGCCAAGGGTGAAAGAAGTGGCTTTAAGCAGCTTTTGAGCTTCCCAAATTTTTAACTGTTCTATGGACACTGCCCAAACATCAGCTGGTAGTTCAAGAGGCATATTTAAATTTGGGTAGCTTACACAAATAAACATCGCAGCCCTGTTTTGATGTGGGTCTCCTTCTCACCCCTTCCACTCGTATTTGGCATTTAGCAGAGTGCTCTGGTGTTTGGAGGTCCTGACACGCTGCCTGAAGAGGAATTATCTGCAATCCAAACAGGATTGCAACCCTACAAGCCCGTGAGCAGCAGAACACCATGATGAGGCGAGCAACAGCATGGCAGCTTCTTCTCAGAAACAGTCAAGGACCACTCAGTTCAGAGAGAGGAGCTGATTTTCCCAGGGGAGAACAGGCAGACACTTCCCGGGAACAGCGGGGAGTGGGTTTTGTGACACTAAATGACAGCTTTGCTCTGCTGTTCCAGGCCAAACTACTGCCCCAACTTGTGCTGTCAGTGAACCCCCACGTGCAGGGCAAGTGCCCTCACCCCCTTGCTGGGTGACACCGCGGTCTCCCAGTCCCTTGAAGGACAACGACTCCCTGCTCGTCCTGTCCGAGGTGCTGAGGGTGCCACCCCTGTGGGTGCCCCCCAACCCCCTCACCCAGCCCAGCCTCCCCTGCCTGCCCAGCTGTGCTTCTCATTACACAGCCAGCACTGCCAGCATTTTGCACTTAATTTATTTTAGCTTACCCTGTGGTGGCTGAGACCCATGGAATTGAAAACATAGGCATATGATATTAACCTATGGATCAGGTTATGGTTATCATTATGATGGAGAACCCCCCCCTTTTAAGGGATATTTGCCTAACAAGATGGTGTATCCAAAGTTACTCAAAACTTAATTTTCAAATATATTTATCTAAAAAACCTTACTTTTGGAAAAAAACCCATCCCCCAGTTTCAATAAAAATTTCCATAACTGAAAAATAAATATTTTTTCAACAGCTGTGTTGGAATAGTGCCTTCTTTTTCCCCTCATTTCAAAGTATATCTGTTGTAAAGAAACTCATAACAAATTCTGGAATTTTTTTGCTTACTTTTGATTTTAACAAACTTTTTTCCCCCCTTGATTTTTAATGATTCAAGTGAGAAGAAGATGACATGATATAGCTTTAAAGAAATGCAAATCCACTGAAGTAATTTATCACTTAAGTTTGTATCTTCTATACATTAACAGATTTCAGCTTTCTACCATAAGTTAATCTAATAATAATACATAATATTCTGCTATATTCATTCATTGGGTTATACACCTCTTAGAAGGATGGGGATACCAGTGTTCCTATTTCATATATAGGAAAATGAAGGGAGGAGAGGTAAAGCATCTTGTTCAGTCAGTAGGCCCCAAAACAAGGGGCAAAAATCCCATGACCTGTGTTACCTGGATTAGGCCAGCGTTGCTCCCACTCTCTGGCTCTGTGGGATATACACAGGTCTTTCTGGTCCCAGTACAAAGCTACACATCCATGGTCTTACCTGTGTGATTTACTTGGATCTAAAAATTATGTCATTTGTGCGTGGCAATCCATCAGAAAGATTTAGCTAATTCTTTGCCTCTTTTGTGAGAGTGCTTGGAGACAGCTCTGGTAGTAAACAGAAATTACCAACCACTTGTGTCACACTAAAGTACTTGGGACTTTAAGAAAGAACAAAAGGCTGCCTAACCTTAGCATGTAAATGCTGAATATAAACATGCTCAAGCATAGAAACCTGAGGATGAAGAGGGTCCTTTATAAGAGCCCAGGAACAGGAGCTGGTCTTGTAGACTGTACCAACCGTGCTGTAAAGGACCTGAAAGCTGTTGGGTGAATTAAGGATGGAGCATGTTCCAGTCCTGTTCTGAACACCCCAAAGGGCTGCTTTGTTGTGAACGCTGAATGTCTTTGCTGTTGCGGCTTTCCATCTGACACTTCATGTTATGTCAGAGCAGGGGTTTTTTGTGTGTTTAATATATTGGTGACTATGTGTTTTAATGAAGGTGCCCTGTATTCCAGAGCTAGCAAATGCACGATGTGTTGCTGCGGTCGCCAAGATAAGTAGTAATTTTTAAATAAACAGCAGTATAAACAGTTACATAAAACTCATGTAAATTGCTGGCACATAATTTTAGACTGGCTTAAGTTATGTAACTTACTTGTGGCCAAGTTTTTTTTCCTTCTTTTTTTTTTTTTTTTTTTTTTTTTATTACTCAATTCACGCACTTTATTATAAAGGGAGAAGTTTATTTTCACCTGTTTCTTTTCCACTTACTATCTTTCTGTTATACTGAGCACACCTTAAACAGTGTATCAGAAGATGGACAGACAGACAAAAGGCAAAGGGAAGGCACAAAACACCTCCTGACCCTACTGTAGATTTGTTCAGGAAAGCACCTTCTCCTGAGTCAGGTAAATAGCCCAAGCCACAGCAGAATTTGTCACTTCTCTTGATGTTTGTTTTTGCTTCCCCTTAATTTACTCACTGAATTGCTGAGGGGATTCATTAGACCGAGGGACACGAGTTCTGTTGCTGCTTGTTGGGGTCTACAGAGCAGTGGATGGAGCTGGGGTTCTGGGTTTTATTCTTGCATTTGCTACTGACTTGCTGTGTGACCTCGGGCAAAGCATTATGCCACTATGGCTTTTAACACAGGCTTAAGCAGCAAAGATTCTGTCTCCTTCCTCTCCTCCCCATGTCCAGGGCTTGGGCTGAAGGACAAGGTGCCCTTGGCTTGTGTTTCCAAGGGCCTCCAAACAAATAACTCTGCTGTTCATTAGCTTCCTTTGAAATGTGAAGCTGAAAGAGAGCACCACCAGAAACCACTTCACACCATCTTTTTCTGCCTGCTGATCTTTAAAAATAATTTTAGTAGTTTACACTTACAATGTCTTAGCAACTGGATTTAAAGACATTAAACACTGGCATTTGTGTGAATAAAATCAGGATGAAAGAATCTAAGCAAATATTTAGAAGTGTAGAACAAGTGAAAAGGATTGAACACTAGTGAAAAGCTACAGGAATCTGTTGGTGTAGAGCATCACCAGCTCACATGGAGAACACTGCAGTACTTGGTCAGCTCCTCCTTGGTGCATTCAACTGTTCTTTCCAGCCTGATTTAAGAAAGGAGCCTAATTTTTTCAGAGTTGAGTTCAAGAATGATAGCAGAAAGACAAGTCATGCCAGGGAGTCCGGACAGGGATCCCAGCATTATTAGGAAAAAACAATGTTTGGCACTGAGGAATTTGTGCAAACACTGAAGTTATAACAGAGTAGTCATGGCCTGGGACTGGGATTTCTAGGTACTGCTTATATTAAAACCTGAGCTTCTAACTGCTCTAATTATCAGTCTTTATTATTTTGGACCTTATCTATTATTTCAGTTATTTCTGTAAACTTATTCAAGGCTCTTTGTAGCGGGCCAGTAGAAGCATCAGTAAGGCTGAAGAGGAATGAAAAAAGATGCAAACAAACAGCTTTGTGCCCACCTGAGGCAAACAAAGCTCTGCTGGGGTGCAGTGGGAAAGAGCTACAGGTGGGTTGAAGGGCCTTGCATGAGAACAACAGTGCCAGGCAGAGTACCAAGAAAAGCACTTCTAGACTATTTCTAGAGAGCACATCTTCATTTGAAACTTCCATGGCTATAAAACTTCATGATACTTCTTTCAGAGATTTTCTTTTTAATAATCAAATACTTTATTTGCAGTAAATCTTCTTCCCAACAGCTGTGGGCTCCTTTACATTTTACGCCCACTAATAATAACCCATGATGTTAAATAACCTTTCTTGTGGCCCTGTTTCTGGATGTTCCTTTGACCTGGGCCAGAACACTCTATTTTATGTCTTGACGTTTATGGGAACCATTATGACAGCAGGCTGGGTGCCAGAGACACATCTTTGCTTGATCATGGTTTCACTAGTTCATCTTATAGCAGATCTATGCTATAGAAATGATTTACAAGATACTATTTTTATTTCATTTTAATAAAATTCTCACCAAGAGAAAAAAAAATTACTGACTTTTTTTTCTCAAGCATTTGATTAGTATTTTCTAAATCCTAGGAATTCTTTATCTGTTTGCAATAAGGTCAGCTATTCCAGTACAAGAAGGAACTTTATTCCTCTCTGTTAGTGAAAATGATGTTTCTTACTAACATTTTATAAATAACTAAGAAAATGTGCCATGTGGGTGCACATTGCTTCCCAATGTGGGCCAGTGGTTAAAAAGCTACAATGGATTATCATAACAGCCAAGATTTGTTCCTCAGCCCTGCAATGACAAACATATCCCACTCTGGCTGTGGAAAGGAAAGTGGGAGAAAATATGTGTTAGAACTCTGAAAAGGGATTGGGAATAAATGGGGTTCTTATGCAAAGGCTTCACATCCTAGAGAAGCTTGGCTTGGATTCTGCAAATTTCCCCTCCCAGTGGGTACATTTGACTCCTGTAATCTGTGCAACCAAAGCTGGGGGGAAGTTCATGGGCCTAAGGGCTACTCATTTGTGAGAGGCATGCATGGGTTAGGCCCAGCTTCTTCACAAAACATAACATTAAGATCTAATTAATAATGAGCAGTTGGAAAAATTCAAACAAAAAGTAATCTATCACAATGTAAGAGGCAAACCAGAGAGTAGTGAACAGAGGCAGGAAATACAGACACTAATTCAAGTAATCCATTTAATGGGATTCCACTCCTTTTCCTTATATGTCTTTATATTACAGTTCTCCTGTAATATAAAGAGGGACTTTACTGCACTGATGTTAATTAATCATATTTAAGGCTTTCATTTCTTTATAAACTGATCCCTATAGAAACTTAAAGAGCAATGCAGCCAGATGTTACAGGCAAAACAGTCTTGATTTGGGGATCTTTTACTTAATTTAATTTATTGCCCACTAACATGAACATCTAATCATTCATTCAGCCTGAGAAGAAAGAAAACATAATTAAACAAACATTCAAGCGAACACCTTTGCACCAGCTTTCCCAGACTGAACTTAAGCCAGACATGTCTCCCGTCTCTCCTACTGTCAACTTCCCTTGTCTCCACACCGGGGTTACGCTCAGTGATGGAGTTTCCCACCACATTGAGATGTAGCCAGGCCAGCTGTGACCAGCCTCTCCTGACCTGCTCCCACCCCTGAGGCCCCTGACTACTGAAACCTGCCATATATGCCCAGCACAGCACTAGGGAGTGAGCCAAGTGGGTGCTCAGGCGTGAGCTCATCGCGTGCTGAGACAGGAGCTAAGAGGGAGCTCATGTGTGAGCCAGCTGGGGGTTCATCAGTAAATTCAGTGGGTGCTCATGCCTGGGCTGAGGGGGTGCTCATGCACAGGCTGATGGGGTGCTCATGCATGAACTCACTGGGCACTCGTGCATGACAGCAAGAAACTCTGCAATTTATGCTCAATACATGAGGTAAGAGCTTGAAGCAGATCCAAAGGCCTGATTCCAAATTTACGTTCATGTATCAGTTCTGAGGGTCAGATCTATTTATTAGAACAGCATCAAGATTTGGAGTCAAACTAAGATTTAGATCTTTTATGCTTGCAAATGGTCCAGAAAAGTCCATGATGGACCAGAGAAGACTGAAGATGCAGTGAGCAGGGAAACTTTGCCTCAAACCCTATGAAGAGATTCTTGTTTTAAGTCTTCGGTGAAGAAACATTCCCAAATCCATGAATCAAAAGATCTGCTAAATCAGGAATGTCCTTCAGGCTGAAGGTCTTGAGTTCCAGTCCTGCCACGGACCATAAGGAATTCACCTCTGCTATGCCATACCTATGGACTGTCGCACTTAAACCACCTGCAACAATTTAAAAAAATACTTACTAATTTTGGTATGTCAAAGCAAATGCAAAAGGGAAAGTAATGTCTAAAATTCAACAACATCATGATATGAGCCTTTCTCCTTAGACACCAAGGCAGACAAAAGCAGAGCCTGTATGTCTGGGTTTTCTCAAGAGCCATTCTTCCTGAGCTGCTGCTCAAAATCCTTATAAAACACAAAGCAGGAGGAAAGAATGATTCAACTGAGTAAACGCTGCCTGATTAAGCATATTAGTTAATTGCACCATCATTTAATATGTGATCCATGTTCAATGGTGATTTTAAATACATAGCAAGCTTAAAAAATAGAAGTTTTAAAATTTTATGTGAAGTTCAGCACATACTACAGACATTGACAAGAGCTAGAAATAGAAAAGTTTGTTTTAACTTTGATACATTTCTGTACTTGCTAGGCATAAAAATAGAAGTCAAATTGCACAGTCCTGTTAGCTACCAAAATGTAACGTGCAAATAAAGTGCCCAGGAGACCTAATAAAATGCCATAAATGAACTACTGTAAAAAATATCAGACCACACCTATTCAGCAGGATAAATTCAAATGTCTTACAAAGAAATGCATTCTCTTTTCTTTTTATGGAGCAAGAACTGTTTTGAGGAAAGAAAGAATGAGTTTCAAAATATACAAAGAAACTCTGAATAATAAGTGAAAAGGGTTTCAAGACCAAGCTGAGTGCAGAATGATATTCAGTTTCCCTATAGCCTGGGCCAGGATCAAGCAGTGACACAGCATCCCCTTTAGAGAGATACAGAAGTATTAATATTAAAGCACCACATTTTCCAAACATGAAATGTTGACTTTTGGTAGACAAATCAAATACAAAACTACAAAACACATGGTATATGCTGTAGGTGCTCACGGGGACAAGAAGAAGCCTGTGAAAAATGATGATATTATTTGGTTGTGAAAGGATTGCCCCTGAGAATAAAACATGCAGAATCACACAAAATCTGCATATAGTTTTTGTAAAATCATTGAGGTTTTTCACACTGAAATTTTCAATGAAAATTTTCCATTGACACGGCAAGAATTCAACTGAGAATCTCAAATACAGGTTTATTTTGAGCTACAGAGCAGATATCAGAGGGTCAGGCTCCCTCATCCCTGGTCTCTGGTGCTGACCCTGAGTGCAAAGGCAGCTCCTTTGGCTGAGAATTCCACTGACAACATCAAAATGTACCATCCTGTTGTGGACTATAATCAAATCATTTCATGCAGCCACGTGACAGCAACATCCTGTGGCTTCTGCTTACCTAGCCAGGACTGAACCAGTGATTTAAAGACAAGTCAGATTATTCTCCCCTCAAAAAAAAATTCTGAAATGAACCACAAATTGCCTTGGAAGGATGGAGGCAGGGAATGACCTTTGCTCGAAATTTAAGCAAGACATAACTCCTTTCCTGATCTAAAGTAATGCTGGGTTTTTTTAAAAGAGCTACATAAATAAAAAAAATCTTATCTCCATCCAAAAGAAATCCTAAAAGGCAGCTGGGCAATCTTGACAAACATGATATATTCTGCTAAAATACCAAACTAAACAAAAAGGTAACAAGGGCTAAAGTGGCCTAGACAGCTTAGCATCATTATCTGGAAAATAACTTGGCATCCAAGTCTGCAGCTACATCCAAACAGAGGGAAGATTAGCTCTGTTTGCTACATCAAACATGTCTCTCTTCCTCTCTCTTCAAACATAAATAGTTCCAGGCTCTTAAATAAATTAGCTCAACTTGGGTTATACAAGCTGTTTCATTTTTTTCTCCAAAAGGGAATATAGATGTTTGTTTAAAAATTGTAAATAAAATATAAACAGAGATTTTCCATTGCACAGTGATCCTTTCCAGTAGGTAATGATTAGCACTATGTTCATTTTTCTCCCTTATCCTATACATTGGGATCCCTGCATTATTATGACTACTTCTGATGGCAAATGGATGCAAAAAAATTATGCAATAAGAGGAGGTTTGTCTGTGCTTATTCACCATAAAAGCAAAATAATAATCATATTTAAAATGCACAGAAAGCAAGTGCAACAAAATTGCTTACAATTATTTATAATTTTGTTCTTTAAAAAAACCTGCTTGCTTTCTGTGGCTGTGTTGTCTGGAACATGTGAACCCTAGAAAGGCTGATTAGTGAAAGACAACAGTTCTTAAAAGCCCTCCAAGCACTTGCCAGTCTGCTCTAGTGGGACTGTTCCCAGGAGTCGAGTGGTGTCTGTCTGGAATATGTTGCTGTGGGATTTTTCCATCGAGATAGCTGCAGTGGTGTAGCTCAGGGATAAGGACCCAGCCTGCAGTAACCACGTGATGGTGTAAACAGAAAGCTCCAAGCTGTGGCAAGTTCTTTTGTACATCGGCATGGAACGTTTTGGTGGTGCTTTCAAAGACGAGAACCCACGGCAGGTCTCAGCACTTCATGGTGGGATGTGAAGTTTGGCTCTAGGGCACCGTTAGCCAAGGGCACGGGTTTTGCTTCTCAGTATTACAGTGATGCTTCACATCCCTTCGAAAGCTGGCTGGGGTGGGGTGTCTCTGGCTTTGAGTCCTTCTCTAGCATGGAGCAGATTATTGCTGTTATTACTGATTTATGTCAGGCCTGTCTGCTTCCAGCCTCAAAACACTTTACTAAGTTACAATATACTTAGGAATCATTTCACATCAGCCACCACCACGCTGTAGCTTTCTCGGGGGGGAAGCTGAAGGGAGCCATTAGGATGGTGCCTGCAACATTAAACAACAATCCAGGAGAGGAAGTCAAGAATATTCTGGCTCCTTAAAGCAATGGTTGAACAGAATGCAGTCACTGAGCTGCCATCCAGCTGGGACACCAAAGTCAATACCCATTCACTGTGTGTGGTTAAAATTAAATCTCCTAATGAAGTGAGATGGTTTTAGTGGTTAGAGAGTGAGTGCAAAGTATTATTCTCCTGTATTATTATTTGTAAGTTATACAGCTAACAAGGGAAAAGATCACACACAGGAAAACAGCAAGACAGTTAGATAACGATCCAAGCCCAGTTTCTAAATGACATTTGGGCAAATACAGCTTTGGAAAAAATATATTAAAAAAAAAAAAAAAAGATGACACAGAAAAAAAATGGAATTGGCAGTTACTCACTGTTTTTAGGGAACTAAACTAAACTGAGCAGAATTGATGTCAGTTTTTATCCCCTGTAGTTCAGGTCCAGAGTAAAGAACATTATTAGCTTCTGTTAATGAGCAGGTATTCCCTAAACACTGCAGCAAATGCTCCTGAATTTTAATTTGCTTAGAAGAAGAAATGATAAAGTATTGAGAGGAAAAAAAAAAAAAACAAACCTTGAAAGCCCTTTTTTTCCCCCCCTTTTTTTTTTTTTGTCATCCCTCAATTAGCAAAATGCTTCGATGGTTTTCTGGACAGGAGGTTTATATATCTGCCTAAAAAGATCCTCACACAATGTTATCAAGCTCTCCTTTCAGGGCTAGTAATTGCTAGCTGGTTCTAATCATTCTTGCAAGTGATCATTTGAAAGGTTCATTTTATGACCCCTCGAACTAGCACAAAGAATCTCACTCCATAATGTAATAAACAATTCCACAACCAGTGCTTAATTAATTCCCGAAAGTCACCAAAAGGAGCTATTAATGATCTTTCTTTTTATCTAACCATAAATATGCAAGTCCCCCGGGATAAAGGATTTAAAAAGAACATTCTGGCAAGACTAACTGTCAACCTGATAAGGCATAAAATGATCACCAGTGAGGGTAATTCAAAATGGGGGGCAATGCTACCTGGTCTGATTAGAAAGTTAAGTCAAGTTGGATTAAATTTCTGTCAATGTGGTGCTTACCAAAAAAAGGTCAGCACTGACATGGTACAAACCAGACTCAGCCCAAATGAATAACCAAGAGAAAAATACTACAACTTTTAGAAAATGAGTTTTAAAAATTAGCTCTCTTTGAAGATTTGCTCTCCTGTGAAAGTACCAACAATCACTATAAACAGAGGGTAGACAATATTTCAAGGTTGTTTAAAACACATGTATTACAAAAAGCAGATTGGTATTTTCAAGAGAAGTTTGGTGTTTTCGGAGCCCAAGTATTGTTTTCACAATTAAATCAGGCAGTAGGAAGCCCTTAAATGAAATTTAGTTTCCTGGCAACCCAACCCATTGCTGAAAATGAGATTTAGGCTTCTAAAGGTCTTTGATGTTTTTCAAAATCACACTTCCTGCAGCACTGCACAGCTGACCAGGTGTAATACAGTAATTTGCCTTCTACTGAGGCTGTCAGGAATAGAATCACTTTGATGGCTTCAGTGATGATGGGGTGGTTGGGTTTGTTTCATAGACTGTAGAAAATTATTTCGCTGGGCATAGGCAGTGATGAGTGGAATCTCTGACCAGAGGCAGGAGGAGGAAAGGAGAATCTGTCTTTTCCAGGATAAGCTCATGTAGCCTTTTGGGTGCTTGTGCCTGATGCCAGAGGAGCCTGGGCACTGGCCTGTCCCACCTTTGGAAGAGCTCCATGAGCTATTGGATCATTGATGGGCTGGGTCTTTCTGGATCTCTCCTGTTGAAACCACCCCTGTGACACCCACCCCTGGAAACACGGAACAGACTCCCCACCACACAGCCAGGGGTGCTCTTGCTATGGAAATCTAAGGTTCAAGTACCTCTGAAATGAGTTTGTAACCATTAATACAAAGAAACAAACACAACAGGAAGCCTTGAGGGGAAAAACTGGGGGAAATAACTGAGGACTTGCAGGCTCCCCACTCCTGACTCCCCAGGGCAGGGCAAAGAAAGGCTCAGATCCTCAGCCCCTTGACTTGTGGGAGGACTTGGACTCCCACTTGGAGGATGGAGGCTGTGCATTGCTGTGCTCAACACTGAACAACTTACTGTTCCAAACATTTGAGAAAACCTGGAAGTTCCTTTAAACAGGAAATTTTAAAATTTCTCATTTTTGTCCTAATCTTCAGTGTAACTTCCCCCCCCCACCCCGCCACCCCTTTATGTTGGAATTTCCTGTGGAACAGAAATTCTGTTTTAAAACCATTTCTATTCAACAGGGTTATTCAGATGGAAGCATTTTCTTATTCATTCCACTTTGCAACTAACTGGTGCCACCCCAAATGTATCGCTCTTCCAAGAATGATGTGGCAGCCCTGGAATAGCTAATTAGCTGGGCTGTATGAAGCCTCTGCCAAAGGTTTCAGCTTCCAGAGGCATTCCTTTAAGGAATGGTTGTGTGGGTTTGGCTTTTACAAGGATACACATGGTTTCAGGAGCCCACAGGCACCAAAAGTTAGTTTGTGTTTTGTAACTGCTCATCTCAACCCAGTCATTGAGTTGATGTCCTAACCACAGTGAGTCAAGCAAGCTCCTTCAAAGCACTAATGGAGAAAGCGTTTGGTTAATTTCTTTTTCTTTTTGTTTAATAAAAAAGTCTTTGGGAAATCTTCTGAGAAAATTCCACTCCTACAGCTATTTACTGAGGAAATAATTAAATTTAAACATTACATGCATCGTAATGTAGATAAATACCTGTGTCACTTAGCCCTCAAATTTTTGTGCATTGTTAAGGCAAAAGAAAGATGTCTAAATCCAGTACCTTTATACTTGGTCACCACAGCTGAGTTGACACTCAGAGGTTCTTGGAAGGTGACAGTGAGTGATGTACTGCTTGTTACCATGAGACAGACATTGGTTGGCGCCTCGGGGGCTCCTGGGAGAGAAGAGAAAACATCAGCTCTTCAGCACAACAAATCCTATTCAAACAATGTTTCTGAGCCTTCAAAGAATCCACTGAAAATCACCCTGCAATTGTGAGCTTTGGGTTGTAGGTGTTTGTGTTCTCTGCCTTTTGAGCATTTTAATTAGTGCCCCTGCTAACAATATCCTGCAGACACCATTTGTTTCTATCATGGTTTTTGGCTCCTTTCAGTTAAAAATATCTTCCTGCATATATGTAACCCAATAAAACAGATTCATGCTAATTATGTCAATGAAAAGCCCCTATAAATCTCTTGGGGTGGATAGGAGGAGAGAGAAAGGACAAAACCACAAAGAGCTAATTAAACCTTTATGGTTCCACTAACAAACTCAAATTTATCAGAAAACAGAAAACATTTTTACATTATTGTGGTTCAAAAATTGAAAATTTCACAAATGTTTCAGTGTAATAGTTTTGAAATACTGTTACCAATTGAAGCCTAATATTTTGGTTTTAAAAAAAAAAAAGCTTAATTCACAGAATATCAATCAGACTAAATTCAGAAATCAAACACATAATGTCATGACTTACTGCTGGGACTGATTTAAAAAATCAGTATATTAACTTTCACTAGTGCTGTATTTCCTGTATTTAGTATCTAATAGAAGGAGCACTACATCTGTCTTGAAGAAGTAACCTTAGAATACAATAAATTTGGGACAATTATTTGTAAGTACATTTATATAAAGATGGTTGTAAAAATGTTAATGGCAATGATTGTATTTCATCAAATAGGATACAGCTAAAGGATCTAAATGTGAAACAATTGAGTCCTGTTTACTCCTTCCCATGGGCCCAAATTCCCATTTACTGTGGGTACCCATTCACTTGTGCAACTGTTTAAAGCCACTCAGTTTGTGACTGTGCTGATGAAATGGATACCAGCATTAAGATTAGTGGTTACCAAAACGAAAATTGAATTTTCACCACATTTTAATGCAAAATGAAATTTTGTTGTTTGATCACATGTTTAGAACAATTCTGTTCTGAAACAGAAAAAGATTTTTTTAAAAAAAAATAATCAAATTGCAACAGAGAAAAGGACAACATCCCCATCCCTCTTCCTGCCTATTCATATGTTCTTTTATAGTCATCTGGTTTTAAACTCTGACCATGTTAAGTGAGATCCAGGAGTAAACATGAAGAGAGGTAAGCAGGACAGAGCTGTTACATCCTGAAGCAAGAATCTGAAGGTCTCATCAATTTATGCAGCCCATCCTGAGGAGATCAGCGCTTCTCGCTCTCAGATATTTGGTCCTTTACTATTCTAACATCTTCTCGATCTTGAAAAGGCCATTTCACCCCATGCCTGGTTTTCCCACCCTGCCATTGTCACGTTATGAGGGTCAGTCAGTGGGAGCATCTTTGCTCAGCGAAGGCACGGGAGGATTCTGGCGCCGGGTCTCACTTACGGGCGTGCTCGTAGCCGGCCTTCATGCGCTGGTACAGCCGGCACCGCCACTCCCACGCCTTCAGCTGCTTCTCCCTCTCCGTGGTGTCCGTGCCAAGCCCTTCGTTGCCCACCTGAGCAGACAGGTCAGTCACTCTCTGCTGGGCTTCCTGGACCAGCGTGCTCAGGTGCACAGACCTGCTCTCCGTGTCAACAACTGCCAAGAAAAGGGAGGAATTAGCGATTCCTTGGTGGTGACAAAGTTCTGGTCTTACGCGAAACACCCGTAAGGTCAAGTCGTTGAACGCTCTGCTTTCCAGTAGTTATCTTGTCATCAAGTGGATTAGAGCCAATTTATGCCACTTAAGGAGCTGGCCACTTAAATGGGTTTAAGAACATGAATAAATTTGGCACAGTTTTTCTGCTGTTATTTCTCATACGCTGAAAAATGTCTTAATTAGGCTGAAATTGCATATGTGTTTTAAGTTGGTGGAATATGAAAACCAAGCTAAAATAAAAACCTCTCCCTCTCCAACCCCTATTTTGCCATCATATCATAAGCTTTCAATAAAACAAGAAAATTGTATTGGTTATGAACACATACAATATATAAACCTTTACAAGCCAATAGAGATCTAACTGGCAAAATCAAGAACGAGAGTGCTGTGCCTAAGGAGCCATGGCTGGTAGAGAATGGATCTCTTTCCAGGTTTTCTTTGTGCCAGTTTTGCCCCTGTAATACCTAATTAGTCCTCTGAACAGACAGAGAGCAGCTTGACACATGGAGAGTTTTTTTTCTCCAATGCTCAGAATAATTTGAATTTGACCTTTAGCAGTTAAGACTGCCTGCATAAACTACTGTTGGCTACATAAAGGTGAAAATGAAGATCACACAGGTTACAAACTAAAATAGGATTGATTTTAGTCCAAGTCCACAAGACTACCCTAAACCAGATTATAAAACCTCCGTGATTATACAGTGAAATGTAGTGAAGCAAAGCCTATTTTCAGAGTTGCTGTTAGCCTAAAAGTGTTCAAACAACTTGCAGTGTAGAAAATAGGACTTGCAAAGATGTTTACTCTCAATAGAAATGCAATTACTGACCTGATGTTCGATATGCAGGAAATAGTGTACAAGAGAAGGCACTTGAAATCATAGAAAATAACTTTAGTGTCTTATATTTTTGCAAAGAGCTCTGAGATAGTCTTAATTTAAAATGTCTCTGTTTACCAAAACCAGTGCCCTACCACATGCAGGTTCTCTTAGCAGTGATGGGGAGTTGCTATGTAGGGACAGCTCTTGGTTTCCCCAAGGTTTTTACAGGAACAGCAGGAATCTTGCACTGTAATCATTAACTTACACAGGCCAGACATTTCTGAAAACATCAAATTGTACCATATAAAGCACCAAGACTCTGACAGGTTTTTGACATCAAAACACCACAGGAGCGAATGTGTCTGCAGATATGAATGTGTTATTTCTAAAGTGGGGTCATATGGGACAAATCAGATTGGACAGGACCTTCTCTAGTCCAACCATCTTGTTCAAAACAGGCTCAGCAAAGAGGTCAGACCAAGTTACTTAAGGCATTATCCAGTCTGCTCTTGAAAACTTCCTGTGACAGATGAAGACTTCACAATGACTGTTCCACTGCTTCAGTGTCCTCATGGTGAAAAAGGGGTTTTATCCAGTCTGAACCTCTCATTTTAACTTTTCCCTCTGTCTGTCATCATTGACAATCAAAGCTTAGCAGAGTCTAAGAATAACCCTACAGACTGATGTGAAAAGTGCCCTGGGATCTCTAAAGCCACAGGAGGAGAGCAGAGAATTACTTGACACCTCTGACATCCAAAGGGTTGTTTTTGGAGAATGTCTGTCTCTAAGACTTTGCTTTCAGAAGCTGGCATGAAACCATCCTTCTTAAGTTGGATCATTCTTCATGTGGACATCAGGGACATATGGCCAGGCTCTCTGGAATCTCCTGGTATCCTCAGAACTCTTGTTTACTGGGAGGCCAGAGAGATAAGGTTTCCTGGATCCATGCCTACAATAAGCATGCAACACATCTGATAGCACAACAGGACTGGGGAAGAAGATTTTATGTGCCAGAATTTCAGGTGATTGAGAATTGGCATTAGTTCAAGTTCTCACTAAGGATCTGGCTCTAGCTGTTTCATGAAGATTCAGATCCACATTTGTCAGGTCTTGGAAACTTGTCCAATCAGGCAGTGAGAATTTTAATCTTATTTTTATTTGGGTTCACATGAACAAGCCAAACCGTGAGTACATGATGAGTAACTGAAAAGATAACACAGTGGAATTTGCCTCCTTCCCAACTAAATTAGTCTTTTAAATGCTGCGTTCTCTGACTTCAGTTACTTTGTGTTTCAAAGATGTTGGGTTCCAAGATTTATACAATCTGAGCTCCATGTGGAGTTGAAGATCACAGTTTTACTTTCTATTGCTTTATCTACTGCTGTTTCTGTTCCAGGCAGAAATCCAGATGATACAGATGGAAGTTATCTGTCCTCCAGATCTCTTTTTTACAGCATTATGTTAGGGGCTATAATGAGATTTCAGCTGGATCCCTACACCGAATTTAGTGGCAGAGCAAGAGCCTTCTCCATAGGAAGTATTTTGTGTGCACTTGGAACAGGGAATTCCTCTGTTCTGCAGCCTCCCAGCTCTGTGCATCTGTCCTACACAGTTCGGATCAGATTAAGAGATGCTTATGTGCACTTCCAAAATTGGGTGAGTCAGGATTTTACCCTCCCATTCAGCTCAATTGCCCACCATAGAGAAATGAAAATGCTCCTGCTGGGTGATGGATGATGTTCTTGCAGCCCTGAGATGATACAGAGCAGATTTCATTTGAACAGGGTTGGTTAAGTACAGAAAGCAGATAGAAAGTGACTCATATCAGTCCCAAAATAATGAAGCCACATACAAAGATGCTGTAAATCCCTGTTCTGAGGGCTGAAAATATCTTTTTGCATTTTTCTCTAAGTAGCAACTGCAAACCTTTCAGGTAAGGAACCCAAATCAAACAATCGTTGGCTTTTCATTGGGAATGCTTCATCCATTATTTCAATCAGAAAAGCTAAAAATCAAGATAAGTGAAGTGGAAAGTTGGTGGGTATATTTTGAAATGGAAATGAGGTGGTTATATATTCATATTCTCTGTGTTCATAGGCATGTTTGCATTAATTACAGGAAATGAATACTAATTTATGATTGCCCCTGCTCGCCATCAGACTGCATTTATTTACAGATGAGGTCAATGAAAAATTAGTTTAGTCTTTTTTACTGCTGTTTAGAACACTCAAGACTGTGTTTTCCTCTAGATTTGTCATGGTTAATGAATGTTGCTTCAGCAGTCAATCATGTACTCTAAATGCTGTCACACTTTTTTTTAAAGCCTCAGTCATGAACCATGACAGAAAAATAAACAAATAAATATAAAACTAAAAAACTCTTTTCACTGAGCAGCTACACTATGCAAAAATCTCCAGGGAAGGTTAAAGGAGGCCAGAATAAATGATAATATAAGTGCTGTGGATATAGAAAAGCAATAAAGGTGTACCAACACTGAGGGTCTGGCAAAAAAACTCAACATGCACATGCACACACACTCTCCAGTGAAAAAACTGGCAATGTTAGTAGCCTCAAGGTGCAATTTCCTGGAGCACTGAGATTGACATGCCAGCACTAAATGTTGTTAATTTAACTAACTTCAAATTAATGGCAGAGTCTGCAGTGGCCGGACCCCTCAAACACAGTCTCATTATAGCCTTGCTGGGAATGTCCTAAATATAGGCATTGACAGTTTAAAACAAATTCTCATACATCAGTGTATTTTTAGACCCAAGTAAGGCGTCAGAGTTTGTGTCATGGTATAGGGTTGATTAATTGGGTTGGTAAGTCACCTTCCAACCCACAAATTGTGCATAAAAGGGCCCATGAAGGAATACAAAGAAGTTTTATAACTACAATATGTAGTTATAAGCAATATTGGTATTTCAGTAAGGTGAGAAGTTCTGTTTTGTGTTTAGGTTTTCTCTGGTTCTGTAGAACTTTGAAATCCTCATTTAAGTGGGATTTTAGGCCATTTGAAGACCAGGAGTGAGGCATCTACGTGTAATGAAAATGATAGATTTCAACACAACTGGTCTCCTGAAGGCAGCATAGCCAAAATCAAAAGGATAATCAAAATAAACCAAAGTCTAGACAACCCATCATCCTTTCATTTTTGATGAGAAACTCTACATTCCAGACCATAACCTTTGAATCACTTAGTCTCTGTTTTCATATTTTAAAAGATTTTTTTCCCCTCAGTATTAACTCAGCTGCCCCAGTGTTAATCACATCAGAAGCTCAACCTGGTTCATCAGTTGTTGTATCTGAGATAGAGAACTAAAAAGATCTACTGAACACACCTTCAACAAGCAAATCTCCTGACTGTGCTGGTGTCATCATCCTTATCGTAAAACCAGGCAAATTTTGTGTGTCTTGTAATTAATTTCCCCAAACAACAGCAAAATTGATCTCAGACAGGCAATTATCCAGGTGAGTTTGTGTTCTTTACTTACAGTGTGGGCTTTCCTTCGCCCCAACATGCAGAAGGGTCTTGGCAATGGGGACGTTGTTTGTCAGAATGGCAATATCCAAAGGAGTTAGTCCCTCGCTGTTTGGTGTGTTCAGGTCCAGTTCCTCCAGTGTGTATTGGTAAAGGAGAATCTGAACAGCATCCAGATCCTGCTGTTCCACAGCCTCAAACATTGCTTCATTGCACTGGAAATTCTGTGTATCAATGAAAGCAGAAATTCAGAAAATGTTAGTGCTTTAAAAATAAATTAAAAGATTTGTGTTTTGTGAGATAGAATATTGATCCTCCAGCCCCAACTTAGGCTCAGCTGGAACATAGCAATTGTTTGCAGTGGAACTGAGCTTGGTCTGTTTGAACTTTCTTCAGGTCTATTGGAAGATTCAAGTGATATTCAAACTCATATGGAACAAATCCAAGCTTATTTAGACATCTCTCCTGTAATCAAATTATATGAGCAACATTGTAGGTTTTCAGTGTGAAACTGAATGATACATTATGATTTTGGCAGAGTCTTGCACTGCTGAGTTTTCAAATTCAGAATTTAAAGTAAAAATCTACAAACTCAAGTGATCAAAATCCGAATCAAAAAAGCTCTTCTGCAGAAAAACCTTCCCAGTTCCACTGTGAACAAGCAATAGGTACTGATCATTTTACCACTTCAGTCATTTATAGGTGCTCTTATGATTGTGCTGAAATTGTAACTAGAAGAAGCTCTGAAATATATAGTCCTTAAAAAAATGAGACTGAAAAAATTCCCTGTCCAGTGTGCACATCTGAGCAGCAAAGAGCACGAACAGCCAATCCCAAGAACATTCATGGCACTGACCCTCAGGTAGGGAGAACCACTGAACCTTTTTGTCACCAGCATCAAGGGGATAAAAGAATGGTATGATACAGAGGCACCTATTGTTTCTTAACTGAGCTGGGGAGAAGCAGGTGCAGGAGAGTAGCATGGCCTGCAGGTTTCTGTTATGAGAACATCCTTCTGGAGCCTACAGTAATGACATGATATTTGCCAAGATTCTTTAAATTCTCTCCCAGTGTCTCATTGCCATAATTACCCAGTAGAGTTTTTTCCCTCTTTAGAATGAATAAGTAGGAGCAAGAGGCCCAGCCAGGCAAGGAGGGCTCAGCACGTGGTCGCAGAAAGGAACTGAGATCTACATAGACATGTGCTAATGGGCAGGACTAGAGAAATGCACAGATCAGAGAGCAAGGGATCCAGGCCCATGATGTGACCCAGCACTTTCTGAAGGAGCACTGATGTGCCGGAACATCTTTTGTCTCCTAAAATTCAGGGGCTAATGGTTTGCAAGCAGTTCTGGAAACCAGAGTCCACAGTTACACCTTAGAATTTAATAGTTCTAGAGGCTTTTTTTAAGTTGTGCTCAAAGTTAAAAGTGTCTTCAGGAATTTCCAGGCCTGACAGAGCTTTTCTGGTCAGCTGTTTTGCATGTGAAGTGTTGGTGCCACACTAAGAAATCGCACAGGTGATGTTATATAAAAGTTTTAGTATGAACCCCACCTATGCTGAATATTGGGGATCAGCAGAACAGGAAGACAAATGTACACAGGATGACCTTTACCCAAAATTGCCAGTATAGAGAAACGAGATCCCCATTTTAGATGGAATCTAAGGATGAAATGAAAAATGCAGCAATAAAGCAAATCTGGGACAGCAGTGCCAGCTTGGGAATCTCCTTTTTAGACACTGAAATACAGGACAGCTCATGCTGGAGACATAATTTTTCTCTAGACTTCCATGAAGAATAAAAGATATTACGTAAACATAAGTGCTAGTCATGGGGCCCTGCCAAATTCTTGGGTTTAGATGCTTCTCTTGATTGTAAGATTCAGGTTTAATTTTATTTATCAAACACTTAGATCACACTTTAGTGTTAGGTGTAAGATAAAAATCTCAGAAAAAAGGACAGGTGAATGGAGAGCAGCTTGATTTATCATTCTTTATCCAGCCCTCTGTCCAAGAAAAAAAAGTCTTTAAGCACAGACACTGTCATTAGTGAGAGCACGTCCAGAAAAATTTAGAAAAAAAGACAGCACATGTTTCTCTTATTATAAGGTAAAACTTAAAAAATGACTGAAATTTTTACTGCAATGCAGCAATATTTCTTTTCCTTCCAGTGGCTTCACACATCTGATGTCTTGCTTATATAACCTCTTGTAATCTTGATATCAGAGACCTTACTCTTATTCTGGTGTTTTGCCCCTGTTCTGAAGAGATGAAGTGATCTGGCTAGATAGTAAAAGAATTTTAAGCAATTTCAATTATAATTACAAAATATTTTAATTAATGGTATGATTCTGATACTTGCTGTGTGTTACCTGCTCCCCACTACTGATATTGGAACTTCTTCTCTCCTGTTGTTTATGGAAATACAGGATAATTATCCTTCAGAATCGTCTGCATTTTGATCCAATCAGAAAACAAGCAAAATCATATTACTCTTGTAACTGATCCCAGCTAGGAAAATCTACTTATTTAGCAGTAAGTTAATCAAGAGCTTATTACAAAGTGAATTGGTTGAAGGAAACTAAATTACTGCATTAGTCTGCATTTCTTGTAGTTAAGTTCATTTTTGGAAACAGTCTGAGAGCAGAACAAAAAGGTAACGCTGGTGATATTACTGAGTGACAGGCTGTGCTCACTCAGGACAGGGAAGGAGTTATTTCTCTGTTCACATTTTCCTTTCTGTGGCACTGGGTACACACATGGTTTTCCCTTTTTTTAAAACCAGAGTAGTAATTCTCTTTTAATTGGCTTTACATATGTGCACAAAAGTTAAATGAGCTAACATTTGTGGAGTGCTACCCTAAGTGCTCAGTACCATTATTTGGCCTTCATTCCAACTTGGTGTGAAACTCAGGAAATCTTGGGCTACATCTCAGGAGTTTCTTGCATTATATAAAACAAAATTTCCCTAGTACATAATAAAAAAAAAGAGAGATGGTTGACTTTGGTATTACAGCTGAAATTAACTCCAATTATGGCTGGCAAAAGCATTTGGTCCTTTTCAAATATACACACACACTTTAGCAGATTTTACCTATCTGACTGATTATTGTAGAATTATTTTAATAACTTCGATTTTAATTGGTGGGCTTTTTTTTGACTCAGTTATCAACAAGATTTAGACGTGCCTAGATGCCCTTAAAGTGCATCCTTGGATTTTTGCTTGCCAAGTGAAATACCTGAAGTATTTGTGAAACTTTGGCCCTAAGTAGGTTGCTTAACAGAATCTAAGCACATGTTTAAGTTAATTTGTCATAAACACTCTTGCCAACTAACCTGTTGGCAAGACTGTTTCACCAAAAGGGAGAAAATAAAAGCAAATTTCTGTTTTTTCGTTTCATTAGAAATCTGATTGAAAAAGCTGCACTGATTTAAATGAGAAACAGAGCATGAATATTATAAGCTACTTCATCCAGTTCAAACAATTACGAGCCCAAATTGCAAATATCAGGTTTTCCAAATGAACAATTCAGACACAAGCAAGAGGCTGAAATATGTTGGCAAGCCTTGTAACTTCAAAGAGTGTAAAAACACGGGAACTGTGAAATGGCCTTTCTAGCTGGGCACGTGTGCATCTCTCATGACAGAGCAGGGCACAGCTAACCATGCTGGACCTATTTCAGACAAAAATCATCCTGGAGAGGCAGCAAAATACCTGCTACATCTTCAGCCCTGCCAGTGGACTGCCCCGTTTGGAAGTTTGCATCCCTCCCAGGCCTCCAAGTCAAGAAAAGCACGCTACACACCTGACCAACTTTCCCCCAATTATTTGCTTTCACACAGAAACCAGAAATATATTTGAAGATCATATAGTTTTCTGCAAAAAGCTGGTCATATTCCATGTGAAAGGCTCTCCAGTGTTGCAGTGTTTTTCAGACATTGCAGCCGAGGGCTAAGAAATCCAAACAGGGGTAATATCTTCAGACCCATGTGCTCAATTTTAGTCCAGCTGGTATTGTCACAAATACCAACAAGAGCCTTCTGATTCCTGCCTTCATTTACATTTACTAGATAACTTTCTTCTGCTCTGAAAGAACAAAACCGTTGAATTCAAAGAGAAATTGAGTCACATTTACAAGCGATTGGGAGAAATTTAGGAGCAGTTTTTACATTGCTTTTTCCTTGACTCAGTCCTGCAGCCTCTAATCATTAGCTGGACAGCTGTGCTATGTGATGAATTTATGTAGGTGTTACTCTGATGCACAAATGTATATACTGAAAAGGACTACAGTATTGCTTTGCAGTAAGCAATAACCATGTTCCAGTAAGTGATTCAGTGCCAGAGTGTTTAGAAATGCAATCTTATGTAGCTTAATTAAAATGAAGTGCCCCTTTCAAGCTATTTGCTCTAGGTTTGACTGAAAAAGTCCACTATGTGCTACTGGAGTTGGAAAAAGTGGTAAAGTAGTTTCTGCAAAGACTTGTTTTGATAAACATGAGTTCAAGAATAAAGCTATTTTGGGACATTGCTATGTCTGCAGCAAGACAACAATTTACTGAATGGAAAGTGTTGCACAGCAAGAGAGAGTGGAAAGAAAACTCTTCGCTAGCCAAAGCTGAAAGAAAACAAATTCTGTTGTTCATTTGTCTGGAGACATGATTTTACTCATTGACTTAGCTCTGTGGCTCACAAACTCAACAATTAGAAAACACATCAGTCAGCAACTTGACCTGGAGTATTTTCACCCCTCGCTATTTATGTCTAGGGAAAACTGGGAAAACAACAAGCAGGATGGATAGAATGGGATCCAAAGCCTCCGTTCACTGACTGTTGTGGGCACCAGCTCAGAGCCCAGACTGGCAGGACCTGCAGGTACCTCTGCTGGCTGTGGGTCAGCAGGGACAGAAGCTGTGACACCCCCATGACAGTGGGGTGGGCTGGGCAAACAACGGGAGCACAAGTTAAGCCTGTATTCCATTAAACCACCACCCACATCACAAGGTAGAACTGAGTCTCCTAACCATGAGGACTGATGGAATAGGCACTCCCACCACCTGACAGATTTGGAGCAAGGAGGGACAGAAGTGAGATTGTAAGTCATCGGCTCAGCAGAGAACCCGACCCTCAGCAACAGAGCCCTGCCCCTCAGTCTTCTGGCTGGGCTCTTTGGCAATTTCTCTTCTCATTAGTTAAGTATGACAGAAGATCCCATATTTGAAGGCATATGTAATTTGAAGTGTGTATTTAGAGAAACACTGGTCAGAAGATACGCTGACAGACTGGCATTCATTCAGTCTGCACGTCAGTCTGCTCTGGCATGGTCCCCAGCACTAGTTTATCCTCCTCTTTCACTCAGTCACACTCAAGCTTGCAATTAAAAAAAAAAAAAAAAGGCAGGAAAAGATAGTGGCTAAAAAAATCATCTAAAGAATCTTTTCCCACAGTTCATACTTTGACACCCCAATTCAAATCAGCCCTACAAACTGAAAAGCATCTGGAAACCCACAGCCTCAAAACACAGCTGTTGGCTCCTGTGCAAAGGCTGCTCTCCAGCTCTCAAGCACTGTTTGAGTTTCAGGCTTCTCCTGTAAAATAAGAATCTAATGGCTCTGGCAGAGCTGAGAGGAAGTTGTGATGATCCCCTGCTTCCTTCAGGTCATGGTCTTTCTTCACAGGAGAAAGACAACAGTCTCCATGGGTCATCAAGGTCCTCTGTCTTGAAGAAAGGCACAATCCTCAGGGATAGCATCTGCCACTTGATTTTGAAGTAATTTTCAATTCCTGCATTGATTCATACAGTATGTCTCATACATAACAGATTTGTGAGTGCTAAAGGAGTCTAGAGTGTGCTTTTTCCTTCTCACAAAATGCAACATTCTTGTTATCTGGCCCAGCCATACTCAGAGTTTAGTCCTGTATTGTTAAGTATCTGCCCTAGTGCAGATGAGTACTGGTTCCGAGAGGCATCTCCTGGTGCATTCACAGACACTGTCATTAGTCATTGCTCTTCAGAGGTGGAGAGGAACTCTCTCCTTCAAAATAATTCAGAGAAGAAGTTGAAGGATGTGTCTGTTCTTCCTACTTATGGAAAAGGGGAATTTATTTTGTTTTTACAATATCAACAGCAGGTTCGTCTTCCTTCAGCAGAAAGTTCTGTTGTGCACTGAACTTACATTGTGCTGTTATTTCGGGGACACAGTCCAGTCTTCAAAACGTGTGCTGGGGCTGTGTGACTTCACCAACACTGGCAGAAACAGGAGCCCTTGTGAGGGTTAAGTTCAGCAGGTGATTATATGCTTTGCAGTGCTTGGCTGTGATTTGGGTGGGGTAGTCAGGCCAGACTGTTCCATACCTGATCTCTTTCTTCCATGGTCTTACCTGGTGACCATCACCACAGTCTGTGAACAACCTCACATTTATCTGTCAGGCCTGCAAGTTCCACTTGCTCTGTTGTTTGGAAAAAGGGAAACTTCTATTTAAGCCACCCTCAGTTTTCTCAAAATACTTTTTATTCATTTCTTGTTAGAAAAGCACTTGCATGTATAGCTTCAATTCATGTTTTGTCACATTAATGCCGAGTTAAGACCTTACTCCTAAAATAAAACCTCATCACTTGCGTAAGGCAGCCTGGCTTTAGCCTTCAAGGACAGACTTTTATTTTCATAAATGGTGAGGCTGGGAAGAACACACAGCACTGGTGAGGGAACAAAAGGGAGATGATGAAAACTGTACAGATTAAAAGCAAACTGATGAAGGGCATTAATAGGACAGTAAATTGGGAAGTTGATAGATATCAGGTAATTACCATGGAGGTCTTACGGAGGCTGAGGCGGTCGGAGCGAGCTCTGAAATACGCCTCGTCAAAGGACGTGTGGCTGCCCTTCAGCTTCTCCGACAGGTTCCGATACAGCCGCTTGGCCGCGTTGGGAGAGGATGGCATGCTGTTCTTCTTGGTCTGCAGGAGACTGAGGTTGTGCATTTGCTGTGTCATGTTCAGCTGGTAGTTGTCTAGAAGGAAAAGAGCAGCTGTTTGGAGAGGTTTTGCGACATCACTGATCGGAGCTGTGTCACTGACACACACATTGCAACGCTGCTGTGGCTGAAAGCACTTTCACTCACACGGTTTATGAACACTCAGAAGTGCATTTTGGGGCTTTTTCAATTGCTCTGTATGGAATTAGGCCCATGGATGTGTGTGGGGAGGGAGAATTAAGGGTGGAAAAATAAAACAGACCACCTCAAAATTATTTGCTACTTTGTATAAGGAGAAGGGGTTTCAATTCATGAGGAAAGCAGCCCTTTGACAGAGGGAGCTCTGGTATACAGGTGTCAGAAAAGATGACACCCAAATGTAAACGTTTCTGTTTCCAGTTTCATACTGAGTGGTTTCTTCCTCAGTTAGTGGACAGGCACTATTTTATTTTATACTTTGTATCACTTTATCCTGCTCTGGTTTTGCCCTATCCATTGAGCCTACAAACCCTTCCAAGAGGGACTGCTGCCTCTGACTGCCTACCCTAGTGAGATTTCCATACTATTTCATAATTAAATAATACTCTCTGTGCTCTATGATTACAGTAATTTTTCCATATTAGGAAAAATTGAATTAATATTTAACTCTGGAGGTACTTTATGAGGGAATAATTTTGCTTTTCTGAAGGGAAACTAAGAATCAGGTTTGACCCAATTGCAAGCACAGGAAACTCTTCCCAGGGATTTCTAAGTGAAAAGGTGACAAAAATGCACCATTTCACACGGACAGTAGATGGCCAGAGCAGACCCCCAAGACTGACACACATGTAAGAAGAGAATGGAATCTTTTATAATCTCATCAAAGTTGCTATTAAGTCAAGAGCAAGTGAGTCTACACTGTAAAAACTGCAGCTATTCAACAATAAAGCAGGTGGCATCTTTGCTATCCACACAGAACTGGGGCACCACAAATGACTTGAAATAGAGAAATGTTTCCTGTATACTCACCACCAATATCCTGAACTAGTGCAGGGAACAAACACAGAACAGTAAAGCAATAGCTGGAATAACGTAATGCCAATGAACTACACTTTTGCACCATTGTACTGAAACAGTGAAATGCAAAATGCTACTGCAGATTATCATACTTTCTAGCATATTTTCTAGTCACATACAATGTAAGAAATGAAAAAAGAAAGGCAAGTTGCATATTCTGGAAAACCTTCTGGAAGTGTGATATTGTTAGGCTGTAGAAACAACTCCCAGGAGAGCAATGTGAATGAGATAGGGGCAAAATCATGGGTAAAAACATCATAAGAAATAGGAAAACAGCTCAATTCACCTGATTCTATGATGGTAAGCATAGGCTTTTTTTGGATGCTGGCACTTCGTTTATACAGACATAAACTATTTCATGAGAGCAGTTTTAGGCTCCATTTTAAAGTTACTAATTTTGGAGTATTTTTACAACCAAATCCTTGCCTCACCAATCAGGTGAAGTCCTGAAATGTGCATTGTCTTGATTGAAATAACAAATCCCCAGCTGAAAGGCACTTAGCCTCAGGATAAATCATTGCCACAACTAAAACAGTTACAGCACATCAAATACTAATGATTTAGGAACAGGAGATGTCCAGAAACTGATCCATTTGATTTTTGCCTATAGAAGCCTCTGCACAAAGCTGACATGGGTCAGGATGAAATAAGAACATCTCCTTATGGTTTGGAGGAGCCCTGTGTGATCCAACTTGTATTCCCACAGCAAGCTGAGAACTGCAAGCAGCACAGCACAAGGTTTCTCAGTAAAAGGCAGAACTAGACAGAATAACAACAGCAGCTCCTCTTACGATAATTCATAATTAACAGCAGTTTGCATTTCCAAGAATTAAAACCCACAGAAGTCTTAAGGCAGTTCTCTGGGGAAAGAGTTACTGCACAACCCTGGAAATACCCACCAGACCAGTCTCATCTGTGTGCCTGTCACCCTGTGTGTACCAAACCAGGCACTGAGGGCTCCCAACACACATTTCATCCTGCACATCCTGTAGCTTAATCTCTGTGATCGGATTTCTGCTTGTGCTTCTAAGCACTAAAGTAACCATTTTATCCCCCAAAATCAGGATGCTTTAAAATTCAAATACAGATGAATAAGAAATAGTTGCCCTTATAAAATATTTCTCTTTTTCTAAATTGTTATTTATTGATCCAATATTCATGTGCTTTAAAAAATATTACAGAGAGAGGAAAAAGCCACCCTAAATTACAGATCACTCTCTGTTGTCTGTGGCACATATATGCTACACTGTACAGACAGGTGCACTAGTAGGGCACAGCATAGCTGTAAAAGCATTAACTTCAGATTTTAGGAAAACACAACAGCTGAGAAACCACTCCACACTATATGTTTATGAAACCATCTTATAGTTGAAACTAATAATTAAGAATATATGCATTAAAGAGTTAAATTTGACTTACCAGCTTAGGCTATCCAAGGCAAAAGGTGAGCAAGTTGCTGGTAATTGTCCACTGTCTTCATTCAATGAATCACATTAGCTTTGCTGTCTCTGCTGGCTCAGCCTCTGGGCAGAATGAGTAAACCTCTTCCTTATACTGCATGAATGATCAGATATGGAAAAGCTTATTTCTAGTAATTACAGAAGTCCAAGACTGCTGATAAAATCTCAGAGCACAACAGTATTTAAAGCAAATAGTGTTGTATCACAGGTAAAATGTTTGGTGCCTTAACTCTAATATGAGTTACCTGTGCAGCTATAGGGGTGACTAATATGTGAATCTCTTGTCTCCATGTCAAAGATGCCATGACTTCTGTGTGCTTTTAGCTTCTTGTAGCCTTTAGAAGTGATCAGCAGCCCAGCGTGCGAGTAGAAAAAAAGAATTACTGCCAGAGTAAACAAAACTGCGACTGTAATTAATTTGCCATGAAGTATGAGCAAAAAGACACTAATGCAGCCATCTTCAAGCAGTTGGGTTTGTGTTAAAACAATAAAAAAAGGAGGGGGGGGGATCACAATGCTACCCTCAGTGCAGTAATGCTTGTTGCATGTGATGTATTGTTTCTTCTTTCTTGAAGCAGCTACCACTACAGCTGTCTGCAATCATAGCAACAAAAGCAGCAACCATAGCCATAGCTGTGGGACATCTGCAGGATCATTGGAAAGCTCCCAGCCTGAACAGGTTACGCTTAAAAAAAAAAGATTATTAAATGAACAAGAAAAACAAACTCTACTGATGCGTGTGTTTCAGCTGAAATAGACCCTGTAATGCCTGCATTAGCAGCTTCCAAAAGAGTAGAATGGTGATATTTCAAAAGGTAATTTTTTTTTTTTCAATATAGGGCAAAAAATGCAACTGCAGGATCCTACAGAAACCCACAAAAATGTTACAAAGTCCAACATGGAATAGGCACACACAGACTTAAGATTCTAAATATAGTGTAGGTGATAATCAAAGATAAACAACAATCCAGAAAGTCATTATCCTTCTGGACAGTCCACTGGGTTAAATTCATGTAACCAGAACACTCCTGTGTAACATCTGGCAATAGAAAAGAATTAAAACACACTAATTCCTGTGTCTCTCATAGTCAATGACCAGTAATATCTGCAGCAAAAGTATATTTTATTGTTTCTAAGGGGATATCAGAGCTAGTGTTACACTCTGCTGAAAAAATTTCCCTGGCTTTATTCAGATGTGATGCTTGGTTTTTTTGGGGGGAAATGGTGGAAACCTCTCAAAAACTGGTGATCAGCCTGATTCTCCCACCCTTCAGAGCCCAGTTAAGGATGCTGTGCCTCATACCAAACAGCATCCTTTTGCCCAAGTAGCTGAACCTAAAATGCAGTCCCAGGCCTGGTGTTTATATGCCATGGAACTTGAACTTAGTCTACAATTTTAAATCAATCTGGATACAGATCAAACCATATGTGTGTGTGTGTGTGTGTGTGTGTATTAAGATGCACATGTATGTATTTCAAGGACATAACAAGAATGTTTTACTGCAGCAGAGAATTGCAAAGTGCTCTGGCAGTATAATATGCACAACATTCCTTCTCCTGTCCTGTGAAAATCACAGGCTATACGTGTACAGGATTCCCTCTTTTGTCCTGCCTCTCCTAAGGATCATTATCCAAAAGGGAGCAGGACAGCTGACTGAGGTCACTGCTCCTTGCCAACAGGAGGAAATTGGAAGTCTTTCAGAAACCACCAAATACCTCTCTAACACTGAGATATTATCTAGAGAAAAAGCATGCTGAAAATCTGAAAGGTCTAAATGAGTTCAAATTGAATGTAAGCCTTAAAAAATCCATTTTAAGTGCTGTGCTAAATAGGCATAATTCTTTTGAGTCCAAATCCCCGACTATGTTTCTTATGGTCTATACAGACCCCATCTATGGAACATGTGAAGGAATTCTCAATTTCCAGCTGTTTTCAGGGGGAAAAGCTAAGGTGAGTTTATTGAAACTAATCTATTCTAGAATGTATTCTAGAAATCTCTCATTGTGGGTCAATACTCCTCCTTCACTCCTTTGCTTTCTCCCTTCAGTTTGGTGGAAAGTAGCCCCTTTTACAGTTGCCATTTCAATTTTTATAATGCTTAGTATTTTTCTATTGTTACCCAAACAATAATTATTAAATTAGCAAAAATCAAGCTAGTTCTGTGAAAGACAATTAGGGTTTTTTCCTATCAAGTAAACATATTTATGATCTTCCTGACTTATGAATATAAGTTCATTATTAAGCTGTTCAAAAGGCAGAAGATGCAAACCAACACTCAGTAAGGTTAAGTAACAATAATTTTACCAAATGATAAAAACATTAAATTGGTTATTAAAAATTATTAATGAGTGTGCACAAGTAATTGCAAGAGCCACTTATATCTAGTTGTAGAAATGGAGAAGACTGAAAGACCTACAGAAAGCAAACACCTGGGTTTCTGATAAACACAGGGAAGCAGACCTGTTAGTCTGATCTTGTACAGAAGCTTGTTTTTCTCCTCAAGCCTTTGATGCTTCCATGAGATGACTTGGACATATCAACCATTTATTACTGCACTTGCTGACATTTCACACTTAACATTTGAGCAGACTATTTTGCTGGCTGTACTTACACTACTCACTTAACCTATTGCAACAGATTTCCATTCCATGACTGATGACTCTCAACGTTCCCTACCTGCAGTGCACACCGTGAGCTGATTCCACAAGTTGTCACTGTCATTACTGTTGCTAAAGTTACTATCATTACTATTCCACAAGTCGTCACTATCATTACTCTTGCTTCATTTTAGTGAAGACGTTTGTTTAGTGGCACATTTCATTTCAAGCTGGCTGGTTCACTGTCACCAAAGCCTTCGCTCTGTGTCGTTCTCAGCTTTACACCCCACAGATAGTTTTGTTGTTGTGTTGCACATTTGCTCCATTCAGCACATTCTGTTTCTTCCGGAGACACTGGGGCATTGCCGGGCTGAGGGCGGAGAGGGATGAGGAGCTCAGCGCTGCTCCGTGTCCCAGGTTTTCGCGTCCCGCATCGATAGGTGGCGGCGTTCGCCCAGTTCTCCCAAATCCCGGCGTGGTCCCTGGAGCAGCGCCTTGTCCCCAGCACGCGATGGCCAGCGCTTCCTTGCAGATGGCTCTCCAGTAGCCAGCACGCCCTCCATCCATGCCCCAAACACGCCCGTGTTTTGTATCGCACGCACTGAGTTTGTGAAAAACATCTGGTAGATCAATAGTCTGGAAACTGGGTGGGAAGGTTTTGGAGCAAAGAAACTCACATGGAGCCTGACTTTTCTTCCAAATGAGTCAATGGCAAAGCTGTCACCATCATAAGAGACAAAGATGTGGTTTAGAGTGTTCATAACCTCCCCTAAAAGAACAAATATTGCTCAGTTGTCAGGTCTGATGTCCCATGCACTGTCACAGCCAGGGTCGGGTACTGGAGCCAGGCAGACTGGATACCTGGGAATGGGATCTCCAGACACCCCCCTGAAGTAGCATGGTCAGGATAACTCTGTCTGGCATCTGTATGCTCTCTCATTTTGAAAATCCATTACTAGAAAGGTGGTTAAAGTGACTCTGCTCCTTGAAACAAGATATTGGGGTGTTTTTTCATACGCTCAAAAGTATTCAGTGGGAAAGGTAAAATAAAAACAAAACAAAACCTCCAAAAGCCTATAAAAGCATACCTTTCTTTACCCCCACACTCATTATTTCTTGCAAGCATTTATACATGTAAGGTACTGTAGTAAATTCCAGCTCTGGTTTTGGCATTCCTGCCTCTCTGGCTCCTTGTTTACCTATCATCTTTCACACATACCCCCTTGCCAATCTGTTAATTCTCTGTACTATTCCCTGGTTTCTTGTGTTTCCTCAAGGACATTGATCTGAGTCTTACTGTTTCACTAGTTCCTTTAGCCAGTGTTCTCGATCCAAATCCATAGCAAATAACCTATTATCCTCAGAGACACAGAAGCATTCAGTATGCTTGTAAAAAAAGACAAATATTTCCCAGTTCATCAGTCATAGACATGATCAAACTCAAGAAATTCTGAAATTGTGAGTGAAGAAAAAAAATTGTGTTTGGACCAGGCTTAGAAAATTTCCCAATGAAATAATTTTCCCGAGTGTTTTGAAATATTTGAGACGCCCGTGATGTAAGTGACTGAATGGAACTGAGCTTGGCAGCCCCGGCTCCTCCAGGTTTCCTGCTGGAGCCAGGGCTCCCAACCTGTGGTTCTCTCAGCACAGCCTGGATTTCAGCATGCCCAGGCTCTGCTGCAGGGCTGAAGTTGGCAGATGCACCAGCACCTGGGGCTTGCAGAATTCCACAGGAAGGGATGAGGAGCTCAGGAGTTCTCCAGCTTTGGGGCAACCTGTATGGCAGAAATGCCTTGGAGCTGTGGGCATGGTGGTTGTCTCAGAGTATGGTATTGGTATCTCCAAACTGTTTGGTCAGAAGTCTTTAAAGGTGTTTTTTTGTACAGTCACAGTGGTTGTTTCCCCCCCTCCCTAGTCTTTTTAATTGGAAAATTCCTGAGAATAATAACTCCTGACTGCAGTGGAATAGAATCAGCCCTGGAGTGTCTGAGCTGCAAAACACCACTTAGTCATTGGAGTGTGAGTTAATGTAGACAGAAATACCTTGGTACAAGAAGTCCATCACCTTCCTGTTTGAACTAAGGATTCAAAGAGCAGCTGCTGTTACCTTAGGGATCCACATACCTGCCAAGAGGTGTGCACCAGCCTTGCTTGATGGGAATGCTGCCCTACTGCAATACCAACACAGAGCTCACTTTTTGCTGATGGTTCCTGTAATTGTTCTCCAAATTATGAAAAAAACCCCCTAAATTTGTGCAAACACATCCATCTCCAGAAAGCATGTAAAAGTACAGAAGGCCACTGGACATATCTGAAGATCCTTATCCTCCTATAAGATAATTTGTTCATCAGAAACAAATTACCCAGCTGAACATCATAGAAATAATGAAGTTGTCAGCAACAACAGCTCAACTGTGATGTTTTGTCAGCCTCCTGTTGATTATGTTATCTAGTCAGGCACTCCAGATAGAGATAATTTATGCCATGTATTGTTTGGCCATGACTACTCCCAGCTGCACTGCATTTAATTCAAGTTACAGCAGAACATATTACAAACAGAAATTAACAGGCTTTTCATAGCTGGCAATTTCTAGATTAGGGTAGAATAAAGAAAAAAGAGAATTTACCAGTGTTGAGCATGGAACAAAGCTGAACTGAGGCAGACACACAGTTCCAGAGAAGCACCTTTTTTTTTAGGCTACAGACATTTTTAGGGTTGTGACACAGTCATTTGAAAGCCCCAAAAGAATGTAGATAGGGATCATTGCAATTTTTGTATGATTGCACCAATTAGCAGTGTGCTTACTAATATAAGGCCTATTTCTGAAGATTGATCTCCCTTTTATTCAAAACTTGTTGTATAAGAACATCTGTTAAAGTGTCATTATTTTTCATACTGAATAAAGAAACAACTTTGATAACAGAACGATTTCCTACTGTTCTATGAACACCAAGCACTATTTATTTCACTAAACAGGTACTCCTTAAAGAGCAGCTTGTTTGCCCTGATAAAACCAGAAATCTGTATACAAGCAATGATTTCTCTTTAACAAATTAAAACCAGGCATTTAATAAGAAACACAAAAAAAAACAAACTGAAAAAAGACCTACCAAACCAAAACCCCAACAAACAAATAAAAAAAAATCCAACCCAAACCTAAAAACACCAGGAGAAGGTACCATTTCATGAAAACTTTGGTACTGAGGACAAGGAGTAGGAAGAGGGGGGGGGGCTATTTTCAAAGGCTAGCATTTAACTGGGGAGAGTAATTTGTCCAGATCCTGATGGAGACAGATTATTCTGGATAACAACAATCCAAGCCAAGAGCCTATTTGTCTGAATTATCAGAGGAAGAACCACAAGGAGATCTGTCTCACCGGACCAGCTTTTGTGAACAGCCCCGCAGGCCATCTCTGTAACAGTGAAGCATCACAATTCCTGGCTGTGAGAGTTTTCCACAGACTGGATTTCATACTGCAATCACTTTGCCTGATGTGGCTGTTCATTTACATTCGAGTTAAAATGAAAATAACTCTGAGGGATTCCAAACCAGTGTCTCACAGGAGCAATACAAAAACCTAAACAGAATAGAAGCTAGTGCTGTGAAGTAATTCCAGATTTTCCAATGCCATTCTATTTCACATTGAGTTCAAAAGCACATTTAAACATTCATTTTTTTACTGAGCATTTATGACAGCTTTCATATCACGAAGATCCAAGGTTTAGTGCCAAGGCAATGCACATGGACATAGCAGTTTTTGTTAAAACCTGTTTGGACTTTAGAAAGATAAGGACATATTATTGTGTATACTTTACAAGGGGTATGGGGCACAGCAGAATTAGTGGTAGAACTGAAAATATGGGATTGTTCTTTCCTCAAGTGCAACATTTCAATAAAAGTGAAATTAAAATGCAGGAAATGCAATGAAACCTCTCTGTAACATACTTTGCCAAAAATCATTACATTTTTGTTTCAGTGGAGGCTTTTATAATATGTAGCAGTGAGAATAGCAGTTCATGAAAATATCTTCTCATCACTTTCCTTAAGCTCTAAAACTGGTGGATTTGTTCCCTTTCAATCAGTCATGTCAGTCTCTCAGTAAGCAATAAACACCAGCACTTGGACCCATGGGGTTGCCACAAGTCCCATCCCCACCACCACAGACAAGATCAGAATAGAAAGTGATCATTGCTCCCTAACAAGCACATACTTTTTGGATGGATACAGCTCCCATCTTCTCTTTCCATTCCTCTGTCTTGTTCACATCCTGATTTACTGCATCAACCAACACCAAAGGCAAGAACTTAATATGAAATAAACTCCCACTTTTCATGGCAGGTTGCAGCAGGCCTTACTCCAAAAGGTCAAAGAGAATCTGATTCAGACCATGATAGTCTTGGTTTTACTTCCCATATTCAAATTCTGACCTAGCAAAATCCTCGGCATGCAGCCTTCAAGCCAGCTACTGAAAAGAACCCAATCCCTCTTCAGGAGGGGTTGTGGTAAAGGCCAAATCCTGAGGTGTTAGCAAAGGTCTATGAACTTCCATCCTGTTCACGGGTCCACTGGGACATCTTTACTCATTCTCCTAATCCTCACATCAGAAGGAACAATGCTGGTTAATCTCGGGGCAGGAGGTGCTTCCAGCACACAACAGGACTCCAGCAAGTGCTGGGATCCAGAGGGCAGGACAACTCCTGGTCTGCTCCAAGTCACACCCTGAGCTGGTTCAGTCTCATCACCTTTTGTTCTTCAATTCATAGTAAAATACTTGTTAGCTCCAGAGTACGGAGATGTTGGCTGGGAAAACCCTTGGGATCTCAGGCTCATGTACCCTAAAAGTTTCCAGTATCAAGAATGTTTTGTTATCTACATGTTCACTTTTGTTTCAGGCACATGTGGCAAATTGAAAATATTAAGAATAAACTTCAAAAAGGGTAAAAAAACCAACACCCCAACAGCATACTATATTTTTATAAATGAAGCACTTCAAAAGTGCTTGTACATCACCATCCAGATATTACATTCATTAGAGCTGTCACAGGAGACAGATGGGGAGTATAATTTGCTGCTGTGTTCAAAGATTGAATATTGATTTGGAAACAAGGACTCATGGTCCAATGAAACAACACTCTGCAGCCAGAAGTGCTAATCTGACTTCATCTGAATAGTGTTAAAAATATTTGCAAACCCAGGCAGCTTAGGTGGCTTAATTAAGAAAACATTTGCTTTTCACCTTTAGGAATTAATTTCCTTTAGGGTCAGCATTTGGTGGTCTTACAGCTATCACACAAACTTCTACACACTTTGGAATGATTAATGATCTCTGTTCAGAAAAATTATGAGGTGCTATAAGGAAAAATTAACTGAATTCACACAATGTGAAACGTCTCACTGAGTACCTTTTCTCTGCATGTTTTTCTTTCAAAAGGGGCTATGATGTGTTTGCATGTGTGTCATAGATAACTTGTGTGTGAGTGCCCTCAAACCTGCAAGGAATTCTCTCATGTGGCAATGCACCTGATCTTTTCTATTGCCTGTACCTTCTAATAAAACCGTGTAGTTTGGTTTTAATTAGGGCCTCTAATTAGAAAGAACTTGAGCATTACCAACTGTCGGTATGCAGGATGAATTTGTTGTCTTGCTTCATCTTTTATATAAATTTGCTGAATAACAGAAGGTTGATTTGGTTATTCCAGCTGCACTTGGGAAGAATCAGTGTTAAACATGACTCACAGGGCTCCTTCTCAGAATTGCTGGTGCAGATGGCTCTGCTGCCTGCTGTGCAATACAAACAAGGTGACTTTTCTTGAGAGAAATACTGAACTACAGACGTGGGGGGGGGGGAAGTCAAGCTGGTATGAACAAGTTCAACCTTGAATCACAGATAAGGAGCAACCATGAAAAAAATTTAACAAAGGAGTTCAATGGCAGAGTAATTCCTTTTACAATAGTCTGTCAGAAAAGTGAGATACAGTTTGGCACTGACTTCAGTACAGAGATTGGTGGCTTGTATTGGAATTACTGCTGTGAGTCCAAGCACTGCATTCCATGGATTGCAAACAGATGGATGGAGAAAAGGAAAGTAGCAAGACTGGTTTGTCTAATGGTTCCTCAGTGTACCTGTGGCAGAGCTAGAACTGGACATTGATGTTGTTCCAATATTTATACCTCATCATATGGCTTAGCAGAAATGCTGGAATTTTGTCCAGTCTTGGCTCATCTGAATTTTATCCCCCCCATTCAAGAAGTTACCATGGAACTGAATTTTCACATAACTGACATGCTACATTGGTACTTGTGTTAGGAAAGCCCATAGATTAGATTACATAAAGCTGGAACAGAATAAAGCCAGTGGCCAATGAATTATTCCTTCATTTTTCTTTAAATGAGACCGCTTTAAAAACCAGCTTAACACTGAGAAGTGAATCTGTACTTCAGCAAAAGCCAAAGCATCACTATTTTAGTATCATAGAAAAGTTTGATTGCTGAACCCATTATTATATCACAGTCTCACAGTTTAAGTACAACTGTGAGGCTGTGATATATTGTTATATTACAGTTCTTCCTATTTCCTGAACAACATCCAGACACTCCGAAAAGCACATTCAAACATGTTTAGTCCTTTAAGAAGGATTTTTGAGAAGGGTGAGAAATCCAAGACTAACTACCAGCCTCCTGAAAATAGGCAATCTAAAAGTGGAATGCTCTGATATATCAGCACACAAACTGCTGGGAGAATCCAAAATTGTGGGGCACACAAAAAGACAAGTGAAGCAGTTTTGTTTTCTAACACTGGAACAAGCACAGATATAAGCTTATTAGTATCAGTCCACCACCACAAAGATTGTCTGGACTTCCCTCTATTTGTACCAGAATTTATCTTTTAAATATAAGTAGTAGAAAAAAAATCTGATTCATAGAATTCCAAACAGTTCTAAGATGAGTTTAAAGGAATAATGCAACCATAGTTACACACTGTTAAAGCCAGAAATTTTGGAAGGAGTTTTTCCACAAACTTATCTGTGAACCACTCAATGTGATTTTAATATGCAGCATCTTCAATAATACAACTGGTGCTTTCAGCCAGGATCATTTATACAGCCCTCATGAAAAATAAGGATTCAGGCTTTAAAGTGAAATGAATATTCCTTAATTTTCTGTAAAGTTCTACTGCTCGATGTAATATGATCTTTATTCCACAATGGGGGGTTTTATTTTGTAAGCAAATAATATCCACCCCTCTAAGTTACTGCCTTCTGGATATCTCCTAAAGATCTGATGGTTTGTCAGCTCCTTTAGATCTTAGGTTTGGATAGGGAGAATCTCTCAATAGGTTACAAATATGAAATCTCACTGCTCATGAGAAATATTTACTTTTTTTCAGCTTCTTCAGCCCTAAATTCAACTACCACAAACAGAAAATCCCAACACAAACCCCAGCCCTAACAAACCTTGGCAGTGCTGAGCTACTGCTGTTCCATGTTGTCAATCAGTTGTCAAAATGTAGAAGCAAACTGTTTCTAAGTTCAGACAGTATTTCCAACTGTGCACATGGTGCTCACAGTAGATGACAGAGTAAGACTTAAATGTCACTTGCATTCCAGAAATACTTTTGAAATGTGAGGTGGGAAATAAATGAGTGATCACAAGTATACAAGAAAATCCAATAGGATTGCAGTGGTAAGTTCTGAACTTACAGTAAAAGCTCTTGACCTGCAAGGTGGGACTTTTCCAGTGCCTGCTCCAAGGCACAGTCAGAGCCTTTTGATTTTCTTTGTCTATCTGTCTAGACAAAGCAGCATCTCAACTGCATTTCTGAGCAAACAATAATAAAAAACTAGATGTCTTCTCAGAGATAACTCATGGAGTTTTCCTTTCCTTGAAAAGCAATGCAGAAAAATAAGGAATTGCTGCACTGAAAATTAATACATCCATATGTATCTATCTAAAAAAAAAAAGCAACGAACAGAGTTGAATATATTAAAAAAGAAACTATGCAATGCACACAATGAGTTTTTTAGACATAATTAGAGAGCAATTGTATTTCCTCAAGTATAACTACCAGGTAAATAATTTTCTGTAAATAGCACTTTGAGAAAACTGCTTGCAGATGATTTCCAAATAAAAAGAAAGGTAAAATTCACTACAGCATTTGCTTCAAATTATACAATCAACTAATTATCACGTAGTGTCTTTCAATAGGGAATAATTAATACAACTGATTAGTGTAGACAGATGGGTAAGAAAATTGGGCTTATGAGTGAAATATGAAAGTATGGAAAGTCTGAAAGTAATTACAGTGGAATTTTATTCCATTTTCTCTGTGTAAAGAGTACTTTATATTAGTTCTATATAAACTCATTTTCACCTCTGTCTCTGAGAAGACAAGCAGAATACTGTTACACATTTCAAATAATGCAGGATTTTACGTTTTTCTTAATCCAGAAACAAATGGATAAGGAAAAAAAAAATCAAAAATTGCCTTTCTTTACAATTCACAAGTCATGATTAAAAAAGGTCTAAAGATGACATTTGAATTATCTGTCTTGTTCTGAAAATAACACTGTACTGACAATGAATGATGCAAAAATACCTTCAAAGAACCTCAGCAAATGAGAAATGAAGACAGTGAGTTAAGGATCAGAAATTACCATCCAAATCTACCGACCACTAATAACTGCAACAGGCTCCGAGCCGCTCGTTGCTCCAGGAGTATGTTTGGCTCGGTTTCCTTCTTTGATGGGCAGCACAGAAGAGGTGGAAGGCTTTTCTTAGCCACAGGTTGAACATTCTGCAGCTTGTTCCTGTCACCCACAACTCGTCTGTCTTTGTTCTTTGTTGGCATCTTGCAAGGAATCTGAACACCCAAGCAGGAGCCTCTTTAACTTGCACTGGTATCACAGCAGCTGCAGGGGAATCCAGAGGTGCAGCACCCAACTCTGACTAGTTTGGAGATAGATTTTTTAAAAAAAAAAATCCTGAAAACACACTTTGTTTTAAAATTGCAAAGGCCTAGAAGTCATAAAGGTACTATTGCCTCCACAACATTCCTCCAAGATAACGTTTAATGCAGGAAGACACACTGAAAATTAGTTCAGTACCAAGAGATAGACAAAGGATAGATTATACTGAACCCAAAATTGATTGAAGATTAATTTCAGTGGTGGAATAATCCCTTGTTTTACAAGTGGCTGTACTCTTAGATAAATAATTCTCATCAATTCAAACTGATACAATTTTAGTAAGCTATTTTAGCAAGCTGCTGTTTTGGTAAATAATTTTGAAAGTCTCAATAGATGTGTACCTGGATCATTCAATGTGAGAACTTTGAGAGAAATAGTCCAGGATGTGTTAAGATTTATCTTTAGAATGGATTTGTGACAGGGTTTGGGCAAGGCAAACATACAGGGGACTTCTAAGAGCAATTTCTGATCAGAATCCTGCGATTACAACCGAGGTTTGTAGCAGCTGAAAAAATAACACTCCCTTTCTTTCAGGTGTATTCTGTGCCAGAGGAAAGAGAAATTTCCTTTTCCAAAAGGTAAATGAAGCACAGCTACAGGGACCCTATGTAACAATAAAAGCAACACCCTAATTTATTAGATCTTGAATGTATAAAGAAACAACTTAGGATCTCTGCTTGAGTGTGTGTATATATTATCTCAAGCATTTTGTCTTTCTAGAGAGTCTCCACAATCTCAGTCACTTGTATACAGGGGGATATAAATGCTATCAGCTCACTGAAGAGAGGGATAAAAGCTTTAAAGTTATCAAAAGATATTTTATAAGAAGAAATCTGTGCAACTGCTCAACTTTCTGTTTTCTGTTGCAATTCAGCAACTGTTTGTTACACTCTGAAAATGCTCCAGTTGTTCTCCTCTGGACTGTCTGGTTATAAGGTCATAGAAGACTCTTTTTAAAAAGTTGCATCAGATTTCCTAAAGCAAATATTTAGATAACTGTTAGGTTATTTCACTCTTTGAAAATCAGGATCTTGATTTTCTCACTGCTTTGATGGTCATCCTCATGACAATGATCCTGAGAAGTGCAGTGCTTCAGAGAGGGATTGGGGCTAAACTGCTCCCATGGCAGTTTTCTTTATTTATTTATGCTTTATGTTGAAAAATCAGAAGTGTGGTGCATTCAGCAAGAGTTGTCAGTCTGTTCAACTCACGCACACTGTTACTCATCAAAGCTGGCTGTTACCCAGGAAGATGTTGTACTGTCAATTTGCAACAAGCTAGTTAATGAAAAACAACTTAATGACAACCCATTATATCCAGGAACTCATTGCAATAATGAAATTGCTTTCTTGTATTTGCAATTATAACAAAGCATTTTTTTAAAAATACAGGAAAACATTAAACCATCTTTCACACTAACACTCTACTATAAAAGTAGGAATTTGGAGGACTTGCAAAATAGTGCAATGATAGCTTTGATCAAGCTGCAAAGTGCTGGTTAATATCTCATTAACTCTGCTAATGCAGGTATAAACCCTTCCTGATCAATGTCTTTATTATCTCATAAACAAACCATAACATAGTAATTTCATAAACACCGGTGTATTTCCATTCCCTCACAGCAGCAAAGAAAAACTGTTCTCTCACCTCCATTCATCACTCTTTAAATTAAAAGGGAAAAGATATTTGTTTGATAAATATAAGAGCCACATTCATGACAAAATAGACAAAGTTATCAGATCATAAAGATGTTACACATAAATGGTGTCCTCAAGCATCTTTCTGTAAAGCTTCTTGAGTGTGACTTAGAACTACCTCAAAGATGAGTCAATTGAACGTATTTTTGCACAAATTTACATTAAAAAAATTCATGCAATTGCAAGCAAGCCTGCTAGATTTTTAAACAGCGAATTTAATAGTTAAAAGACACACTTTTAAGTTTCTAATGTAGCTGAAATAACTTCCATTCTAGGAAACAAAATTAATAGAGCGAATCCTGCTTTAATCTACATTCTCAGACTTTTATTGAAGCTGCTTCTTTAATGTATCCTGAAACTGCCTCAACTTTGCAATGGCAAGTCATAGACCTACAAGCAAGCCCAGTGCCACCAAAACAGGGAGGGCCTTTGCACACACTGACACTCACTGCTTTCTAAAGCTAAATTATATTAAAGCACTTCCACAGCCATTAAAGCTCATGTTTGCCCCCTGCAGCCCCTTCAGCAGTGACCTTAGGAAGAAACTGTTCTTTGAGGACTTCCCTAGTGAATGAATCATTTTAGACTTTTCTTTATGATTACTCTTGTTTTGCCCACCCACTTACAACATCAGCTATAATAAGGCTATTTATGGTAACTACTACAAGATAAATTAAACCCACATTTTTGATATGCACACGCAAACCCAGCACTCCAATTAACAGAACAACCCCTTTGGTGCCTCATGAGGGCACTGAGTGAGGTGTGACTGAGCTGGGCAGGTCTGCCATTTGAATATGCTCCTCTCCAGCCTCTTGGTGGGATTCTTGTGGCACCCAGCACAAGGCATTAAACAGTGACATTGGGCCACACAGCTGGTCCGTGGCATCAAGACCAATGAGCCTGTCAAAACATATCAAAGGTGGCTCCTTGGTCACGGAAAACACTGTGATTTCCAGGATGGCACTGGGACTCACAGCGCTGTCACTGGCACTCTGGAGACCTCCTGGAGCTTGGTACAACTACAAGCTACATTTATGGCAGACTTTCCACTAAATTTTATACCAAAATATATCCCAATTCATTCAGGCCTCAAGAAGGCAGTTACTTCATTCAACACGGGATTTATAAGGATGTGTTTTTATAAATATTGAGAAAAAACTAGTCTGAGGTTACAAGCAGCACCTCAGAAAGTTCAAGTTGACAAGCAATTGTTTAAAACAAGAGGAGCAGTTCTGACAGGTTGGACTGACTCTGCGCTGTTGCAATTAGATCACTAACTTGGGAAGCTCATTCCCTCCTCTCCACCCCAGCCTGCAGCCTGGGAGTTTTTAATTGGTCCTTGATATGCCTTTTTCAGAGAAGAAATCTAAGTATGGACTGGAAGATCACAAATCCAATGTACAGTGGTCAAAGTTTCCAGTTCTTACATTCCTTAGTCAGAAATCCATTCCTAAGTCACTGAAATTATTCAAGTGTTGATGTCATTATGTTTTGGGAAAAGCTTCAATTTTTTAGAAAGAGCTTTCCAGTGAAAACAGTACAGTGAGAAAACCTAATTAGCTCCTATTTAGTATGGTGTGAATGCACCATAATGACCACCCTCTGTTTTGTGCTTGAAACCAGCTGAAAGAAACTCGGTATACGAAATACAGAAGCTTGGAACATTCTGCAGTGTGCACAGTAGTTTGAAACAGGGAAAAAAATGCTGCTGAAATCTTTACAGTATTAAGATATGAATAACTAAGATAAACATATACTACATGGTGAGTAACAAGCATAAAGCTTTCATCTCTCTTCGTGGGAAATCCTGTGGAAGGTGAATAAACCCATAGAGACCATTGGAACTCATATCATACCATTTGAGAAGGCTTTTTTTTATCCCAGTAGCTGACAACAAAGTATATGCATTTACAACAGATTTCTTTTTTTCCTGTAAATCTGCAGCTAACTGCAACTTTAAAGCCCCTCATTTGTTTAACTACCAGGCTTAACAAGGAAAGCTGGCATTTAGAGAAAGAAAATAAATGAAAATTCAGTTAAATTTGGCACCTTCCTTGTTCATTCTTCCCCAGTAGTCTTAACTTACGAGTGGTTATTCTCCCTTCTCTTCAGATCCTTCTCTAAGCTCTCTCATCAGGATTTCAAAGTTAGATGATCAAATGTGCAGAGAGGCACCTAATTTCTCACAGGCACTTCTGAAAGCTCCTGACTGGGTCTACAGTGAACAATTTTCTTTCTCTCCCCCTGCCCCCACCTTTTTTTCTGGCCTTTGATCTTTAGAAAGCACAAATGCCATTACAGTGAATAAAGTCATAGCCCTCAGAGTCAATCCCCTACTATTTACCTCTTTCCTCCCTGCCCCCCTTCCCAAATCCAGCACAGCCAAGCCGGCTCAGTTGGGCTCAGATGCAGCAGCAGGTATCATCAGCACTGTGACAAATGAGGATGTGTGTCAGGGGAGACTGTTTAAACAAACAGTTGGATGCTTGGGAACACAGACAGAAGACCTAAGATCTTGCTCTTTTTTGCCCCCTCTTTCTTTCTCCCTCCGTCTTCAAAACAGAAGATTAAGTTTGCTGTGAACATGAGCTGATGAAAAGAATTCAAATAGTGCTTTGAATAGTGCCACTGGGAGTGTCACAGGAGAATTACAAATTGCTGCTGGAGACACCAGTCTCCCTTTACAGAAAGTTAACATAAAAGTACACATATCTTCTTTCTATAAGGTACTAACTTGTAAATTAACCTTTAATGGAGTATAAATGATGTCCTGAAAGAACGGCTTATGCAGCTATATTTATGATCTAGAAAATTGCAAATATTTACAAGATTATAGGTGTTAATGGTCTGTCAAAAATGTTTGTATATTGTACATACATTAAACCTCAGTTTAAGACCACCCTGCTATAAAGACCACCCCATTTCTTGTCCCATATAGAATTTCACTTTGATTCCATATATTCCATTCCTTATAACGAGGTTAGGCCCTACCATACACTCACACCACTCTAGACAAGGAACTCCATAGGAGACAAGGATCCTCCGTAGGATCCACCACGGAGGAGAATGCGTTTTCCTCTCTGTTCCCAGATGGTGTGTGCAGCTCTGCCAGCCAGTGCTACCTTTGTCACCCACCCCCCATGAGAGACCTGGATTGCTGCTCCTGACACGCTGCAGGGGCAGAGCAGAGCGGGAGGGGGGTCAGGCACAGGCTCGGGAGAACTGACAGAGCGACACAAGAGCACTCCTGCCTCAGTTTCCCCCCTGGGATACGAGCCAGGCACACGTCCCGGCGAAGCATCCTCAGCATCACCGTGTCCCGCTCTAAGGAATGCATTCTCGGCTCCAGCACGGGTCAGCAGCAAAGCAAACAGACAAACGCCAGCCTGCTGCCGGCTGTCTCCTCGGGGCTCTGCGTGCGGGGGCTGGTGCCGCTGTCCCCACAGCAGGTGTACCCAGCGCTGCCTTTCATCTCCCGGGTAGAGCATCCCCTCTCGCTGACCCAGCACTTCCCAACCGGCCCCTATTCCCGCAGCTCTCCTCGCTCTCTCAGCTAAGCTGCTTGTTGTTCTTTTATCTCACCACCTGGGTGCAGCTAATTAATCACATGTGGGGCTGCACACCCGACGCCTTCGGACAAAGTTCTCTCGCTCTGGCGCAGGAAAATCCAAACTTTTCATTTGCTACGTTCAGATCTCCGGTCTGAGCTTCCTTTTTTTCCCCACTAAGCCCATTATTGAAAGTGTAATTTTCCCTAAAACAATTTTTACTTGAGGTTTTTACTAGCGCTACAGTGAAATACAAAGAAAATATCTCCTTGTTGAATTAACAGCAAATTCTGTATTTGTTTCTGATTTACCTTTGTTTTGTAAATAATTATTGCTATATCTTTTCTGGGCATAAGTTATATATATATATAAGACCATAATTTCAATACAAACTAATGAATGGATTTATTCCTCAAAGTGAGAGATCAACTTGTCCTCTGATCTATTCCAGTATCTTTTCTGGGCAACTGAATAACTTTCCATGGCAGAAATCTGTTTCAAACTTCTGAATTGAAATTTCTTTTTCTGCAGACCTTGTCAAACAAAAGCAGTTGGAACTTGTCAGTTGTGATAGCGAAATTTCAGAAAGGTCAAAGTTTGGATTTTAAAAAAAGAAAAACTCTTTTTGGGGGGAACATGCATAACTCAAAATATTACATTTTTTCAATACTTGTTTTCCAAACATCACTGTATTCACGCATAAATACAGCTGGGGAAAAATAAATATTTCAGGAACAAATACTTGGGCCTCTGCCCAGGTTTTATTGCAACAGATTATTTTCTTTTGTAATTTATCATTTGCTGTACATTACCTTGCTCAATGACTGAAAAAAAAAAAAGTTCTTATTTAGGATAAAAAAGTCAAAGGAAAACTTGAAAAGGCTCTGTCCTCCCTGACCTCGTGCACGTTTTTATTGATATCAAATTGCTCATATTTTTTTGCCTTGCCATTTTCATTTTTATACCTGCTGGGTCAGATCTTCAAATGATGTAAACTGGCATCGACCTAATGGTTTCCATGAAACTATCAGAGCTGAGGATCTGGCATTAATTATTGGGGATTTTCTGCTATCCAGTGAGATAATGGAAAAGCAGTTCCTCTCCAAACTTTGAAACAGAGCAATCTGTAAGTTGACTGCAGAGATACGGCTCCAGTGAGCTATCTTAGGAAAAATTATCTTCTGAGATTTTACGTAGATCTTCAAATTATCTAATTATTTTATGCCATAATCTGTGTCAATAACTAAAGTTAAGCTTCTCACAAATTGTGAAACACTTAATTTTCTTAAAAAATACGGAATTTGCTTGGATAGCTCAATAAAATGAGGCCAATTGAAATTTAGTGTTGTTTTACACAGATTGAGCTGGCTTGCATCAGTTTGGCTGCTGATAAGTGGCAGAGCAGGCAGTAAAGCTTATATATAATTTTTGGCTTTCAGGCATTGTATTTCAGCTGGGTTTTTTGGGTGGTATAACCAGACACATTCCTCTCATTTTGAGTGCATAGTTTTAAGGAGTATTCTCTCAGTCTTCTTCTAAAATTGTTCAATCAAAGGGGCTTTTTATGCAAGTCCCTAGAAAAACTTCAGAATTTTAGTTTTATTGGGCTATCTCCTGGTTTTGGGGATATCCGGAGTGGAGATCCAAAGCCCAAGATCTCCCACAGATCAGTGATAGGTTTTGTTGCAGGAAAACATTGCACATGCCAAACAACTTCTGTGCTTCCAATGGCTATTTGCCCTGTTAAACAAAAGCAATAATTATAAACTATGTATTTCTAACTCTGCTGCAGAACAAACAACCCCACCACAGCACGATTTCTCTGGGACAATGAACATTGAAGTCTCTCCATCAGCTTTCAGGGACAAACACAAAACTCCAACGTCTCTCTGACCGGACACCTGAGACACCTCTTATTTTTCTCTGATCATCAGAGCACTAAACTACACATTTCCATGGCTATAGTTGGGTTTCTTGCTGCCAGTGCTCATACTGGAAGAGTGTTTTCCACAAACAGATGGTCACCTCCTGATTTGCCATATGACTGATTATGTATTTGGGGGTAATTTATAGTATGTTAATTTTGCCCAGTATTTTTGTTGGGCCATGTGTATCTAACTTGGGTGGCTTCCCTCTTGTTAATTTTACAGAGAGTGATCGTGGACCTTGAATCCATTAGGTGATTTCAACAGCAGTGAAATTCTTTAAGCCTTCTGTAAAGGGAGAATAAAAAAATGTTTCCTTTCCTCTCCTCTATATGTTCATTTTCCTACAGTAAATTCTACAGGGCAAGAATTCTGTTAATTAGTGTTGGTTTAGTGCCTCCTACAATGGGTATTTGCTCACAGTGGGGTACTACTATGCCATGGAAAAAAAATAGTAAATATTACTGATGGTAAAAATACAGCTTGTTGACTAAAGGTGCATGAAAAGAATTTTGTCCTGTAGGACATCAAAGTTCTTAAAAATTCATATGTCAAGTATTTCCATCTGAACTAAATTAGTTTTGTAGAACTAAGATTTCATGGCAAATAAAAATAGTATATCATCTTAATAAAAGCATCATGTGCAAAGGGAAAATAAAAGCAAGAAAGATATAATTTTATAGTACTTGCACAGTTCTTCTTACTCTGTACTGAAATTCAAAACTACCAAAGAAGCAGCCATCAACAGCCACATAATCAATCTCCTGCAAAGCTGGTGCAGTTCTCCAACTTATTTGGTACAAAGGACAGTGGAAACAATAGGAAAGTTTGCAGGAGTGTAGTAAATAACTCTAATGCTTTGAATTGCAGAGGGTAAGCAGCCTACCAAAAGTATTTATCAAAGTCATATTGGGGGAAAGAAACATCACCAAACAGAACAGTGCAAGCCAGATGCTTGGAGATTAAATGGGGTCAAAAATGCAACCCTAATTTTCATAACATCCTTATAAAAATTCAGAGGAAACTGCTTTCTGAACCTGTTTTGGAAGAAATTTTTTTTTTAAAGTTAAAGGGGAGTTGCAGATTGAAATTCTACTGAATAATGTCAGAACTACAGAGGAAGGGGAAAATAACCTGTTCATTAAATAAAACTAAGAACATAAAAATCAATACAGAACAATGACTGAAAGTAGCTGACAGTTATGTCTAGGCTTGTGAGATCAGATTTACATCTTTCAATTTACACTTTTGTTGAAGGTTCAGATCAGAGTCAGATCTTTAGGTACTTGATCCCTTCAGTAAAGGAACCAGAATTATTACATGTGAAAGAATCAACATACATGTTTTTTCTGAGCTTCCCAGACTTGCCTCTAAATATAAATATAAAATAAATAAAATCCAACCCACTGGATATAAGGGAAGGTGACCTAGACTGGCAAAAGAGACAACTTTATTTTCATGAAAAAAATGGAGTCCCCACCATGTGCAAAGATCAAGAAGCTAAGCCTCAAAAGCAAGTAAAAAAGACCAGAAGTCTCAAAAAAAAAGTAAACCAAGTCCATGTTATTCAGTATTTCTTAGATATAATGAACCATGAACTCATCAGAAATTAAAGGAAACAGATTTTAAGTCCTCATGATGCCCTTTAGCTGCTATTTTAAAAGCCATCTGACATTTTCTCTTACCACTAAGAGTTCCTGTGCGAGCAGCACTAGGACAATGCTCAGAGCAATGACAGGCATTTAATTTTCAGGCTTTGATATTGCAAAACAATGCAGCAAAGAGAAATTAAAACTTAACAAATTGATTGACAATTTTGTTTTAGACTCTTCCCTTTCATTTCTACCAAACCAATTTACCTCCTGCTGACTTGCAAAAGAAACAGAGGGTAATTAATTTGCCTTAGTGGATAGTGAAGGAATACAGAGTGCAAACATGAAGAGCCACGGCTTTGGTGTATTTTGTCTGAAAACTTAAGCTGTAATTATTATCTGACAACAATTTGCACAAAAGTGTAATTTCTAAAGCAAATAAATTTTCAGAAGAGCAGACAATGCAGCTTGAAACAAGCCCTGCCACATCTGAACATACTGGCCATGTTCTTCTAATAAACAGAAAATTTAGAATGTTCATAGGCCGTGTAGTGTAAATAAACTGTGAATAGGAGTGACTACACAATGCAGTTTATTTCCATCAGTGACTAAAATAATCAACCATACTTATAAAAGTCATCTTTCTTCTATGGAAATTCAGGAACAAATTTTCTCCTGTATTTCAGAGTAATCCTCAAATAGCACTGCAAGGGAAGCACAGGTTGCAGCTCTGTCCCAAGTATTCCAAGGCACCGTGTGTGCAGAGCAGGGTGATGTTTGGTGTCCATGCTCAGGACTGCCCTGTGCAAACCTGCTCTGTGGATCACACATAACAGCTCTGCACATCCTCAGCCCCAGGGCACATGTGCTGCCTGGGCTGGCTGTCCACCATCTGGTTGCCTGGACTCGTGAGGGATGTTGCATTAACACCTGTGCTTGTAGCTGCTCTAAGCACGTGCACATACAGACTGCAGGACCAGGAGCACCTTCTCTGACAGCAGAGTCAGCTTGAGCTATTCCTTCCCTCCCTCCCTCCTCTCTAATCCCTAAAATAACAACTCAGGGCTCTGTGTTCTGCCCCAGCAACTGTCTCTGATTGCAGTTGTTTCAGCTAAACACAAGCCACAGCTTTGGGGTTCCTGTAGTAAGCCCAGATTGAAATACTTGCACACGTGCTGTGCACCACCTGTGCAGTCTCAGCTCAGCACCCTGGAAACATCATGTCAGACCTGCTCTTTGGGGCACCACTGATGTGCACACGAGGAACAGAACAAATCTGTGCATCCAGGGAAAAAAATATATATACAGAGCTTGTGGTGCTTCCTGAAGGACTTGACTTCCTGAATTGAAAGCACGTGTGTGACAGGGCAGGTGTGTCCAAAACTTCTGGGAAGTGTCAGCTCTACTGCAGGAGGACAACAATTGAGCAGGGAATGTACCAGAGGTGTCTTGTAAGAACCATCTCACTGTAACTGCACACGGACAGTCAGGGATGCCCCAGATGGTCTCCTGTGGTACCAAAGCCTCGATCAATGTTTGAACAGGTCAAAGTCTTGGAAGAGAAAGTTTTAATCCAGAAAGTGAAAAAAAATAAATAAATTCTTCAGTAAATGCTAGTGTGAAGAACTGCTTTTCAAGAAATTCCTGTATTGTTAAAACATGTCATGACTTAAGTATAACAGCTAAACATTCCCATAGTGGAATTGTGAGATAATGCACATGTTTACAACATGGACAATGTTTCCTGTAGCTGTAGGATACTTCATCTCTCTCCCTGAGTCCTTTGTTACAATCACACATAAAGGAACAAATCTCACTGCTCCACCTCTCACTACAGAAGGGATTTAGCCTGCCATAAAATTGCATGTTTGATTCAGAACAACAGGATTGACTTTCTTTTTTTTTTCCCCCTCCACAAAATAACTTACTGTTAGATATGAACAGGGTGTACCAGGGAAAAGAGTCCACAGAGCTTATGACTTAAGCTAAAAAGCTGGTACAAGTTAATTATTCATCTTGAAGCTAAACCAGCTTGAAAAAAAGGTTTCCTTTGACAATCATGCCTAAATCTAAAAACTTGGCTGGAGACACCACTAGTTTGCAGGCCTTCCCACACACTACACTTGAGTCTGCAAAGCAACTAGAAATACAACTTTGAACTTCTCATATGTACAAAGGATGCAACTTTGAACCTCACATATATACAGAGGAAACACAGAGCTGATAAACTCACTATTTGTGCCACATTCATTTTGCTGGATGTGCTGTTTTGGTGTTAAAATACAGCTGGAAGGATGACCCCTACAGATAAAATGACTGTTTCACTGCTTCTTAAAATTCTGAACAGTAAGACCAACAGCGAAGAGAGTATGAGAAAAAACTGGAGCTTCTTCGCTCATACCTGAAGAGCAGAAATACAATTTTTATTACACACATACTTAGCTATCAGCTGCCCTACAGTCTCCTTTGAGCCACGTGCAGCTCGGAGCACCATGGATAACAGCTGGCAACCATAGCACACACTGCCTGGCGAAGGTTCATGTCATCAGCAGAGGAAAATGCATAGTGCTAAACCCTAAAACGTGTTCTGCCTTCTGGTCCTAACCCTGCAAAGCGTTAAGCACATGATTTTCTTTAATGCCTCGAAAGTCTCAATAGTCCCACTGAAATCAAGGAGACTACTTAAGTACTTAAAAATGAAGTGGAAGCTCAGGTGGGCTGCTGGATTGGGACTAACACTCCCTGCAGATCCAACCACTGATTCACATCCTTGTTCTTCGCACCAACCTCCAGGGAATGCAGAAGCACTGGTGCTGTGAAGGGTGTATAAAGTCCCTATAAATAAACTGGGTAAATTCACATCACAGAGATTAAAGTTTAGTTGATGAGTTATGTCAATCTGCTTATATCCCTGATATTATAAATATGCAACACTAAGAAGAGCCTGACCTGTCAAATAACACTAAACAATTTGCAAACCAAAAGTTTTTGTGAGAAGAGCTCAGTTTCTTGAAATAAACAGCTTTTAATGGAAGTGAGAAGAAGAATTATTTGACAACAAACATGAGAATAAAAGGATACAAAGCTAAACTTATGAAAAATATATGCTGAGATATAAGGTGAGTAGTTTATATACTTTACACTGAAAATACACAATGGGTTAGGGTTACAGTGTAATAAATAATAATTAAACATCTATCTTTCAGATGGAATATCTGTACCAAAATTAGTGCTGAACAGAGAGAGAAAATAGCTTTTATAAACAGAAAATGTCTGTGCTGTGCCATGTTAGTGGCAAAGCTTCCTGGGCAGGGCTCTGTGTGTAGGTGTCCCCACTGCAAGTTTCACCTCCTCAGAGCACCGGTATGTGCCAGGGCATTGATCTGTGTCTGTGCAGCACCTTCTCCCCAGAGCATTAAAAGTTCAGAAATCCTGAAAAAATAGTTCAAACTCTCTTCATTCTGCTCCAATACACCCCCAAGTAAAAACAGACTCCCTGAGCATCACTTGTTGTGGTTTTATGTGCTGCCTGTAGTGTCTTATGGTTTTTGTTTGATAAATACATCCAATCTCTCACTAATCTCATACCTGAAATTGAAAATAAAAATAAAAAAATATAATTCATCCTAAAATGTACCAGTTAATACCCCATTCAAGCAAATGTCATGACTGCAAAACTTGTAACAAATTCTCTTTCTAAACAGTCTCTTTAGAATATAACACTATTTTACGTGTTTGGATTTAAGAAGTAGAAAATAAAGCTCAGCACAGCCATTTAATGGGAACAATCTTAAGGCTTGTCCACACAGGAAGTTAAACTAAATTAGCTGAAAGGTGTGAATTTAAAGTGCATTAAGGTAAAGTGAACTACAGTCACTTTATTTCTGAATGAGAACATTCACACCGAGCTTTAATGCACTTTAACTAATATACTTTCAAATCATATCTTTAGTTAATTTGTCTTAACTTCCTGTGCAAACAACTCCTCTCTAGCACTTACTGAGAGCCACAATATAGACTGATGTGGTTATATTTATAAATATACCTATTAACCTTAAGACTCTGAGTCAACAAAATTTGGGATGTTAAATAAAAATAAGAATTATGTCCTTGCATGAACTTCCTAGTGCTATGAAAGTGCAAACAGTCCTAGTGTTTCTAGTGCAAACATATCATTAATTTAGCCCTAATTTGTATAAAAGTGTATTAACTACTCAGAGCCCGATTTAAAAAAGTACACTTGCATATTGTCACTGACTATAGTAGGAATTTATTTCTGAAACAAATGAAATGTAAATAAATAGTGAAGAAAATTATACTTCCTTTAAATACAAAATGTGTATTGAGATTCAGCAAGACAGGGTAAATATAAAGGACTTACATTTGAATTCACATTAAAAGAAAGGCTCTAGAATTCTTTCCTTTCTGAAGGGTGCCTGAAAGTCACGGTTGTAAAGGATGCCTCAAATTATCTAGAAAAGGCAAAACAAGATTTTGCCTTGGATAACCTGCGAAATCAATACTAACTGTGCTTTTCCTGCCACTGCTTGAGTTTAAAGAACCTTTTCAGGAGCAGCTCTTGTAGAGAGAACAGGGATAAAATGAGCCCCCCACACACGTTCACTTGCAGAGTGACTGAGTGCTCTGACAAACCAAGGGACAATGGTCTGGCACGGCCACCAGTGTGGGGACCTGTGCCCTACAGCCCAACACACTCAGCTCTGCTACCAGGAGTCCAGTGGAGAAGAAAAAGATGCCCTTTGCAAGAGCAGCAAAATAATCTGTTTTTCCAGCTGAGCTGGAAGAGTGACATTGCGTGTCCTGGTACACAGACAGCCTTGGATGCAGCCCCACATGTTCTCGAGGTTACACAGATGCTTCTGATTCCTCTTAGATCAACTCTAAATACTTTCTCTCTCTTCAGAAGGTGATGAATAGCTGATAAATAGATTTAGATCAAGAGAAAAATGCAATAGTGCTGAGACCTTTTATTTCTCTTTACTGATGACAGAGAGAACAGGATAGTGGACCAGAAAAGCATTCTCTTTCAAAAGAGGACTACTTCAATAACAGAACTTGTGGTTTTAAAGCATGAACTTTTTAAGAAAAAAAAATCAGCTGCTCAGCATACAGGACCTTTTTTAGTTTATCGATTTACAAAAGCCTTTACATGATTCAAGCAGATGTTCTGATCCACGAGGCTACAACAGAATAGAGATAATAAGATATACAGCAGTTGATCAATAAATAAACATTTCCATCAGCCTTCATAAATATTCAAAATGTTAGGTATTCCCAGACAAGTTCTTTTAGTTAGTTAGCAGAACTCCCTCAGTTAAAAGCTTCACTAAGTGCCCTGATAATTTTCTCTTACAGTTTCCCACAGTAACACAGCTCAAAGCTCTGCCTTAACACGGGTGTCACAGCTACAGCCATTTACAGTTCAGCACCATGTAAGAGACTGTCCTTGCTTGGGTGTCCTGGTGCTCTGTGCTGAGAATCACAAACCACACTTGATGAGCAAATCCAGGTCTGTTTGACAGCCTTTTCTGGGTGCAGACTGTTGCTCAGACAACACACAGCCTTATGCTCCGAATCTCAGTTAGAGCCACAATCCTATTTTAGTCACTCGTGTCTTTTTGTTTTCACCTAACTGGGCAGCCCAGGCACTATTTCTGAGCACTCAGCCTCTGGGCAGGCTTTCCACAGCTCAGTATTCTGCATTTTGTGCTGCTGGAGCTTTTAAATCATGCTTCATTTTCATGATGAAAGCCAGTCACAAACTTAAACTCTCCTATATAAAACAGAAAGAGCTTAAGAGTCCCAGGCAAAGGCAATCAGCATGTGTGTGGCAAAACTGAGCTACTTGTCCCACAGCTCCTGTTTGTGTAGCTACTCCTGTCACACCACACTTGGTACTTTCCCTTCATTCCCAACGTGTTCTCTTTGGAGGTCTTATTTCTGGTTTATGTCAGAGAATTAATCCAGGACAAGCAGCAGTTGTTGCTTTTGCCAAGACTACAGCAAATGTAAGGATCCCTTTAGGGGTGGCCTTTAGGTGCTCTCCCTGAGCAGTGGGCACTCACTGAGGTGAGACAACCAGACAGGTTAAGCATCCTAAACTTTTGGGGTCCCCTCATCTTTCTTCCAGTCTCCCTAAAATGAGACTGTTAATATGCTGATTTGAAGTTTGGTTGTTTTATGCTCTCAGCCCTCTAGAACTGTGCTCATTGCAAGAGCCCCTCAACATGCTCTTCCCTAGAGTGGTAAGCAAGAAACAGCTCCCATCTCTGATGCTGCTTGCTGTGTCCTTCTCTGCCCTTTCTTTGTAGCTTTATGAAGTGGGCAAGTTTGCATTTCACTTTTAAATTATTCCTCCCTCTCTGAAGTTAATCCCAGAACACTGCTATCCTTTAAGGACTCAAAAGTGTGGGCTGTATTCACAGGAGGTCCAGACTCTGCTCGGACTGGGTTTTACTCAGTGAAAGAGGGACAGTTTTCTCTTGTGCTCAGCAATATAAGGTGGGGACATAATGCAATCTATAGAAAGCTGTGCATCAGTCTTGATCACCCCAGATATCACATCCTAGAAATACAAAAAACCCCATTTAAACAGCAAAAACAGTAAGAGCAAATGCACCTGAGACAGGCAGACGTGTCTAATTCACACCATCAAGCACTTTATGAGCTAAAACTTTAGCTTCAGTGATTATGCCTGAGACATGTAAATGGTTTTAAATTATAAGTCTAGCAGAAGTATTTTTCTAATAATAAGCCATTAATTCTGGCGGTTTCAGACTGTCTGAATCTAGGTGTATAAACTGTAGCTGCATCAATCAGTGCTGTGTGTCTGACTATTTCAGGCATTCCTTGTTAGTGTAAAGAAAGAACAGTTTGTCCCCCAAGCACAACAGCAGCTGAGATTCCCGTTGATTGATAACTAAATGTGCCGTAGTGAAAATATATTCATGTAGAGCTGGAGAAGGAGGCACAGCAAAGACGTAATGGGGGTGTAGGAAGGAGAGATTAAATTGGCCACAACAGGAAATTCCTTCAAATGAGCCTTCCAACGAGCTGGCAAGATGGATTTCACTGCTGCAGGTAACGGTGCCTTTATATTTAATCTTCTACAACATCTGTAACCATGCAAATTCTTCACTGCTCCATATGTAAACTCAATTACTGAAACATTGTTCTGGCTGTTCAGGACATTTCTCCTGTACATTAGTCCCGTTTCACATGCAGAATCCACCGATGTCAACAAAATGTGTGCAGAGAAAGTGTATATATAAAGAGAAGTTGTTCTGCCAGCAGAAGAACCCTTTATTGATCACAATTAGGAAGATGGATATTTCTGACATCTAAAGTGGTTTATCAAGAAGTTTGTAGGATTTATTTCCAGAGAACCAATGATTTTGCTGATAAAAATTGTCAGCAGTTCACAGATGTCACCATATTTAAGTTGAAGAACCCTATTTTAAAAGCTGTGTGATTCTAGCTAGAAAGGAGTATTTTCTACTTTAAATGTCAGTATCTTTATACACCATGACAACTAAACCTCAACTCATTTTCCAGTTTGGTGAAAAATCTGGGTTTTGGGTTCTTAGCCAGTTTTTAGCTTTTCAGTTTTTGGGTTCTCTCTCAGCTTTGACAGCCTGAAAAACAAGCTACAAGCTTCAGAGCAACAGATTTCCACCATTTGCAAACTGTGAAAATCTAGGCCATAAAATATTGGTGACATTTGGCCCAGATCCTGATTTCATAGATCAAGTAGGTGAGCATCACTACAGCAGTGAGTAACACAACACTGGAGTCTCCTCCTGCATTAATCTCTTTCCTAAAATTCTTTTCAGTCTATGGATGAAAATTTTGGAAGCATTTAAAAAAGATACTTGGAAGCACAAGCCCTTCTTTTTGAGTGGAAATTCACACAGCCATTTCAGCACAATTAATTAATCTGCTTATATTCAGGCACAAGCTGAAATATCTTGGTCATTGATACTTGGAAAGGGAAGAGATTTAAATACAGCATTAGGGATGTGATTTGTAAATGGTTTTTGTGGTGATAGCCAGGTTCAGAGCTCAGCTTTTCAAGGGAGAAAACTAGGAAATTCTATTGAGTTAATTTTCACTCTAAAAGAGAAAAGGCCAGCAGGCACAGTCCTCTGTCAAGACAGTGTATTTACAGATGACAGTCAAGATTTCATTCTTATTCCTGTTTATGACTTCGTATTTTTCTCATTTTTTTCTTTAAAGTTCTCCAGAATTATCTTTCTAATCAGTTGTGAAAAGCACAAAATAAAATCATGTGGCAGAGGTTTATGTTCTTGAGAAATCAGCCTCCTGGAGTGACTTCTAAATTAAGGAAATACATTTTTTGTTTTGTCTTTTTCTTGGCACTTTCAGTGTAAACTCAGAAGATACCATTCCCCATCCCAACAAGCCACATCATTCTTGGAAAAAGAACCACAACATTCATTTATACAAAAGAATGTTTTCTGGAAAAAAGTAGGGAAGAAAATCAGATTTATTGTTCTTTCTTTGTGAGTTTGTTGTGTGACCCAATGAAGGGGCACTGCTCCATTCATGGCAAAGAGAACTGACTCCACGTTATCTTCCCTTCTTCCACAAGTGCTGCAAACAGATTTCCAAGGAGGTGGGGATTGGGATGACAACAGGAAGGCTCAGGCTGGCACATTTTGTACCTGTTATCAGGTAGCAGAGCCCTGGATTAGTGTCCCCTGATGATGCTGGACCCACCTATGAACGGCCTATTTTCCTGCTCCAGTTAAAGCCACGTCCCCTTGAAATTATTTCAGGTAACAATCCATGAAAAGATCAGATTGTAACAGCTAAAGAAAAAGCTCAGGTGCCTTATGGCTTATGTGAGCCATTTTGAACCTTTTTGTTTCTAGTTACAATGATGGATTTCACCAAGGCACGAAAGGTGGCTGTGGAACCTGCAGGTCCCACTCCTATATCACCAGCACTTTGTGAGTGACAAGTGCTTCAGTACAGTGAAACAGAATCACAGAAAATAACTTCCACCTTTCTCATAGATGGGGATGCATTTCATTTTCATAGTAGTTAGCAAATAATTTATTTTTACCACTTCTTCCTAACCAACCTGATGTCTGACCAATTATTCCAAATAAAAGCCCTCCCCACAAATTATCAACTGGGAGATCTAGGAGAAACCGGGGAAAAATGTATTTTATTTTTAAGCCTCCTCTGCAAATTAGTCAGATGAAAACCAGGGTGGTCTCTCTGACACCAGTGATTGTCTTACAGAACACAAAAACAAAACCACAAAGTTGCTGACAGGCTATTTTTGTATTTCTACCCATACAAGTTTGGTCATGGCTTCTCTAAGGATGCATAGCTGTCCTCATTTGAACTTGTAGGAGATCTCAATATCCCCTTTTATGGGTTGTGTTTCCTTTATGTTCAGCCAGATGGAAGCTGGTTTTTTTTTCTTCCAGCTTTGCAGTCTGGATTACAAACTGGAGTTTCCTTGGCTTCAGCCTGTTCCTTTATTTCTGTTTCATTTTCGGGTGCATTTGTCTACCCAGGAAATTACTGCAAATTACACCGGGACATAAATTTACAGCACACCAATTACTTTGCAGTAACGCCCTGTGTTAATCTGCTCACCCATACCCCAAATCTTAAGAAAGTGGAATAAACTGTCTGGTACTTATTGAGTGTTCAAAGTGGCCACACGGAGCTGCTGCCTGTGCCGGCACACAGAACCCGACACCTTCGCTTCCTCTGCAGAGTTTTTCTATTAGCTATTAACTACTTTAGGTGACATTTGAAAAATACCTTCAGACAGGTATATTATGTGTCTGCTGGTGCCTGGTTTTGCATGTTAATAATCCAGTTCTTCCTGTACAAATCTCTGAGTCCAACCTTTAAATCAAAAAATGGACTGGCTTCCAAGAAAGACAGATTTCTAAAAGCCACTGTTTTAAAATACTCTTTGTTCAGAAGAACAAGGTCTTATGTTATGAAGTGCCTTCTGAGCTCAGCTCTCAGCACTGTCTCACACACAGGGAAGGCTGTCCCACGGATGGTGGGAGCCATTCTCAGTGGCCATAGCATGACACTATGAGTAAGAACTTTGGGAAGCTCTCCATTCCTGTTTCAGATTTAACCAAAGAACAGGAAACCATTAAGGATGAATTTCACCTGCCGAATCGTGTACAAACTATTCATGTTTCACTGGGGGAAGGAAATAATTTACCTGATTTACTCTACACTTCTAACCCTGAGCCTATTTTTTTATTGTCTGCAGAAATTTCCTTAGTCTCAGCAGAAAGACAAGCACAGCAGAAGATTCCAGTAAATCTTTGGACAAAACCAAGGTGTGTCTCTCTCCAGCCTTCCACACTTATCAAATATAGTGCACATTTTGTATTGTAGCACTGAACTATTAAAAACTGACAACACAAATTTAGTAAAAATCATAGAACCATAGAATGGTTTGGTTTGAAGGGACCTTAAAGCTCCTCTTGTTCCAACCCCATGCCATGGGTAGGGGCACCTTCCACTAGATCAGGTTGCTCAGAGCTCCATCGAGCCTGGCCCTAAAAACTTCCACCTATTGCAAATCAGAACTTTATAAATGACCAACTGTTAATAATTTTTTCCAGCTCTATAAAACAGAGAACTATGAACACAAATCAGAACTTCCAGAGATGAGAGAAATTCTGGATCTTAAGAAAATTACTCTTAACCTTGCAATACAGAAGTATGAAGAAAATGATAGAGAATGTGTTGAGAGCAAAGACTGAATTATGACCTGGGGAGACCCCTAATGTAATAGGTTTTGAATGGGGGAAGGAATATACATTAGAGAGTAATTTATTTTTTTTCCAAATAAAATGATTTAGTAATACATGGACACATGGCTTGCATTTTTGTTCTGTTTGTTACCGTACTGGTATTGCATTTCAGTTCAGGGGGAATAAAGGTTAATAACTCCAGTTCAAAAGACTATTGTTGGAAAGCTTAAGGACACAAACCAGTTATTCTGTCCCCTGTACAGCAGCCAGCATGGCACATTTCTACCATAATCAGAAGTTGGTCAGCTCTAAACCACCTAATTAAAGCAATTATTCTAGGCTTTAATTGTTTATTTTTATTACTATGGTATCAAGAGGCCCCTGCTGAAACTGGGGCTATATACTCTACAAACACTTAGCAAGAGAGAATACTTTCCCTTTCAAGCTTTTAATATAAATAAATAAGACACAGAGGAAAGAGCAAGGTGAAGAGATGATAGTTATATGTGGATTTAGTTACAAAGTGGTGAAGACATGATTAGCAGCTGACCTTGCTTAGTCCCATTCCCACGTCTGACCACTTGGGTGTCTTGGGTTTTAATTGTAATTTCAATCTTTAAGAACAAAACAAAAAGAGTAAAATGAAGTATGAGTGACTCTTTCAGCTACATGACTGGGTACTGAAAATTTCAGGATTCTGATCCCAGAAGCCATGTGGTTTTTAGCAAGACAGGAACAATTATTATCAGTTTCATAAATGTGGTTTCTATTTAAATAAGCTAATTAATTCTCTGCAACATCCTTTGAAAGTTAAATTCAAAGCTCATTGAAATCAGCTAAATACTTCCATTAATTTTAGAGGCTTTTGGATTATGTTCTCTTTCTGTCCTAACAAAACCCCTTTATAATATTAATTTGAAAGTCCAAGATAAATCTAAAAACCCTTTTAAAGAAATATAGGGGCCTAACTAACATGAATTAAACAATCCAGCCACTTGTTGGGAAGTCTATCAGGTTTGAAACCTGGTCCTGTAAGGCAAACTTTGTGAGCAGGATAAAAGCCCCAATAAAGCTGGCTGGGCACTTTGAAAGAACTCTGGTCCGTTACGTATTTTATTGCTAACATGCATAAATCCATCAGTGTCCTGAAAGCAGGACTCTTTCTAGCTCATTGGTTTAAAGCAAGGCAGTCTAATCGACACACTTACATGTATAAATAGCTGGTTTTGATGAGGTAAGACCCATGAGTAGGTGTTTGCAAGAGTAGGGTCTGAGACATACAGTTTACAGAGACTTTGCTCAGTTTACAACTAAATACACTTTGTGTCAGCAGCTGAAATATGAAGTCTAAAACATCACCTTTTTCAATAGCAATATTAAGCTCAGCAAAACTTTTCAAAGGGGAAAAAAATCCCCTGCAAACAATGACCACAGTTATTCTCAACATGCAGCTTCTGTCTGGAACTGAAGCAGTGCATTGCCATCACCTTTTTGCTCTGTACAGATTCCTGCAGGGCAGTTAGTTTTTAAATAATTTAAAAATTCACTATTAATCAACCTAATGAAAAGCGTGCCAGAAACTGGACAGAGGTCCATAACAAAATAGCAGAGACAGAGAATGAATTAAAATCTATAAATACTGTTTAACTGCAAGTTATGAAGTTTGTATAAAACCACATACATCTATCTCTCACTTGGCCACCCCTGCCTGCAAAGGCACCCTGTACTCTGTGACTGGGCAGCCAGGTAGACTAGAGGGTAACAGTCTGAAATATTTCACTTTTCCCATTACCATCCTTCCTTTCTCTCTCCCAATTCTTTGTCTCTTCAGTGATGAATCTAAATCTAATCCTAACTGGCACTATAATCAGGCTGTGAGGGCTGACAGTGCTCAGTGTAAATAACACCCCTTTCACAGCTTAGCTTTGGCATACTGGGGGTTTAAATAAAGAGCCCTATGAACACGACAGCAGATATTAACTGCAGAAATGCTTGTGCCATCCTGTTTCATTCCCTTAAATAGAAAATAGCAAGGAGCTACTGTTGTTCGACAGGGACAATAACGAGATGGGATGGGAGCTGTCTGGTTATCCCCAAACTGCAGACAAGTAGTGAAAAAATGAAGGAAATTCAACTCCTCACCCCACTCTTTCCCTCCATCCTGTTTTTCTCTTAATTTCTCAGGATCTGGTGTGCTTTTCAAACCTTCATCTTCCCATCATTTTACAGAATTTAAAAATGCCTGAAACATCATGATGTGAAAACACATGCTTAGCTGTAAGACATCAAAAGTTGCAATTCTCATCTTCGTATTGCTATCTAAATGAAATCAAGTTATTTTTAATGTTCTGCTGCAAGGAACCATTCTTTAGCTCATATAAACTGTAATAGTTCAATTGCACTTGGTAGTGCTGAAACTCGTCACAGCTGAAGCTCAATCCTTACCCCTGTGAACGCTCAGCCAGCCACTTGCTGTCCCAAATGCTCAAAACAGATACAGATAATGATGCAAAACATACTTTATGTAAGAACATATAGCTATTATGGCATCTGTTTTTAATCCCAAACTGACCACAATGGTCAAGTTCAGGCAGCATCAATCTAAGCCATATAACAACGTGTCAAAAATGTGAAGAACATTGCAAATAAACAACATAGAGACATTCAGCTGCCCAGTGATTGTCACAGGGTTTCTTTGCACACAGCACAGCAGTGGAAAGCAGGGCTATACAGAAGGAACTAGACAATGGAGACCACTTTTAAAACAATCAACATTAACTAATTAGATATGGGGTATTTTATACTATATTGACCCATTTAGTTTCCAAAAGCCTCTAACAACCATCATCTGGTTGAAATTTCAACTCCAACAAAGTAAAATGCTATGTTTATTATTTTTAAAGAATAACTTTTTGGCTATATATTAAATAAAAATTGAATGATTACTTTCACTTGTGAGCCAAGAAGTATTGTCACACCCGACAGAATCCAATAAAACTGGCCAGTTCTTTTCCATATCCTTTTGCAATGACCATAGATCAAATTTTCCATATATAAAATGCCTAGTGATATATATATATGTATTTCAGAGGTACAAATGGCTAAATGGGAATTCTAACTCAACATTAACTTCTGAACAAATTTGATACACTTCATTATAACCATTTTTGAAATACAGGCATCATTTTAAATATTCTTACATAAACTTCCCTGAGCACTCTAATCATACAATCAGTGAAATATTTCAAACTTTCCCTTTGCTTTTCAAAAGGGCACTGGCTGCATATGTCAACTTCTACAACATATTACTTTAGTCATTAAAATGTTGGACCTGAAATTTCTATCTATTTTAAGTGACAGCTTGACTGATCTAAAACTTAGTTTGGCTACAAAAAACATTGTGTTTCAGTCTGAGCATCTACTCTCCTTTCCCAAAGGAATTTGTTACTCCCCTGGTGATGCATGATGGCTATTGTATGATCTTGCACTGCCCAAAAAAAGAGGCTATAGAATCCAGCCTATACAAGGAGAGATTTATGAAGTGGCAAATATTTGCTTGAGACAATTGCTGACCTCAAAGGAACATCTTCAGGAGCCCAGGCCTGCTGAGCGTTGCCATATGATTCACACAAGGATTAGCTCAGAACAAAAGCTGCAGCAACTTTGTATTTAGAAGAAACTTGGATTCAGGTACATCATCTCAGCTTGACTCCATGTGAAATTTAAATCCAAAGATCATTAATTTCAACATTGTCAGGAGGCAAAAGGAAAAGGAGACATTAGCCTTAAAAGATTTAGAAAGAATGTTTTAGGATCCCTCTGCAGATTTCCATCTTTCCCAGCACACCCTCTGCCTTAAGGCAGGACACCAACCCTGACCTCATAGCTGCTCTACATGCATTTCTGGTATGTTTCTGGGGAAGGCACCAACTTCAAGCTCATACTGAACTTCCAGACCTTCTTCCAAAATGCACTCCAAACTCTCAAGGTTTACTAGGACAGAAAAAACCTAATCCAAATCATATGTAGGATGATCTTTAACACTCAAAGATGACAAAAAAGCAGTCTATAAAATCAGTGATATATTTTTTTCAGGTGAAAAAAAGTAAAACTAACTTGTCATAGGAAGAAGAGATAACAGTTCCAGAAATCCCATTGCTAGAGAACTAATAAAAGCAGGGCACAAGGAAGTAATACTGGTTCTCCATAGGGCTATCCATTAAAACTCTATTGATAACATCCAGGAGGAGATAAGAAACATTAATCTATGTCTTCTCACATGTGTGATGTTTGTGAATTTGCAAAGGCTTTGAGATGGGGTTTGTTTATCCAAACTGCTTGCTGAACACTTTCAGCTGTCCTACCTGCTCTTGCACTTCAGATGATGTATGTGTGCTGCTCATTGCCTTTACATTTTTCAGCACATCACATTGTTAGTTTTACATCTTAATTGCTGGGGAATATGTTATTTTTTCAGTGAAATAAAACTTTGGGCTCTAACACTTTCCAGTTGTTTATTCAGTACACTTTATACCACATCAGTATGCCTACACATCAAGCCAACATAATGGGATTATAGCAAATTTTACCATAAATGAGCTCGCAAGGGCGACACTGGCAATGAAGATGTGAAAGCACTAGATTTAGTACACCTTAGAAACCAGAGTGCTCTCATGGGTCTTTGGAGAGTTTGCCTTCTCATCAACCTGGAACAAGCTAAACCCATTGCTGCAGTGTTTTTACAGCTGCTGTTACTTCTGTCAGTCAGAGCACACTGCTCTTACATGTGCTACAGCAGGAACTGTGTTTGGCTTCGTGATACAACACGACTAAGCGGGATGTGAGGGCAATGAAAGTTTTGGGGTGATTTGTCTACTTTCAGAGCCTCCAGCTACCTAAGAAAGTAGTTGGGCCATTAGTCCCATGGACTAATTGGCATGTGATCCACATGCATCTCTGTAGCCACAACACAAAGTCTGCAAAGTAGACAATGACCAGAGTCAGGACTTACATGACACAGCCACAGAGTGTGTGTGTTCACTAGTCCTGGCTTCTTAAATCCTTTAAGGCTCTCTGAAAAAGCAAGATCAGTTCCAGGATTGGAAACACCTGCATAAGAACCATTCACAGTTCCTAGGTTTTCTGGCTTTTCCAACAAAAGGTGCTGAGAGGAGGTTGCCCACTGCCCACCTCCATGCAATAGTGATGGATTTTAGGGATGGATAAGAGGTTGCAAGGGGCAGTACCACACCAGACCATCACACCAGTCCTCTTCTCAGGGCTACAATATAAAAAGCCATGAGCCATGCACAAGCTGATGTGTGATCTGCTTTTTATCCAAAGGTATCTTGGAGAAGTTATACCTGTTGATCTTTTAATGAGTAAATCAGATTGGACAAAGAATTACTCACATTATAAGCCTTGTCTTTCACTTGGTGTTGAAAAACCATATACTATATAAAAATGGTAAGATCCAGCTATTTGTTCTGTATGAGATTATCCTTCTTGCTAAAAGCATGAAACTTTGCCAACTCCTTGGCTGCCAGCCACTTAAATCAGCTTCTCATAACTCTTCCTATAGGTCAATCATCATTCATTTCTTTAATCTTTAAGACTAACTTCCACTTTTTCTCCTGTTTCATCTTGGTATATGTACATATCCTACGTGTAAAGCATCATGAAATTGAAATAGCTGTTGCTATCAATCTGATTTGCATATTCTACATTAGATCTTTCCTTCCTTTTCAAAGACATGTAGCACTTCTGTAGATTATGAGAATTCTGGCTATTTACTTAGTTTCTGGATGAAGTGATCCCTTGGTGTTACTGCCTTGTCTCCAGATTTCTGGGAAGGTTTAATTTACATGTGCAGTGCACTTCAAATGCTTGCATAAAGGCAGGGTATAACTAGTGCTGATAATAGCACCAACTTAGTAAATGTGAAGTAACTAAAAGTGCTCTCAGTGGCTTATTCATACAAAATCTGTAGCAGCAGTCTTGGCAAAAGTACTGACATTTTTGTTCATCTGAATGAAATTTGAAAATAAACTCTACCCAAAAATGTAAATGTCAAATAAGGAAAAACTGCAGAACTAGACACCAAATGGGGATGGGGGAAGAAATTAAGATCAATCTGCAGTGACTTAAAATCTTTGCTTAAAAAAAAAATAAAAAAAAAATCCATGCCCTAAACCCAGGATTTTCTTCATATATTGTAAAATGTACATGCCAAATTGAAATTAGGAACTCAAACACTGCTGACTAAATGTACAATATCTTAATACTGTACCTTAGCTGGAATCACTGATTCAAGCAGTAATTATTGTTTGAAGTAGGACATAAAGGGATGGAAATTTAACCACAGACTGAAAAGGGAAACAATTTGAGTGACTCATTAGTGCCTTCATCTTTATGCAAGCACAAAAGGTAATATTATTCATAAATGTGCAAACATGGCAATTTTTTCTTAATTTAAATTGGAGCTAAGAGACAAATTGTCAATCCCCATGCAAAAGGGAATATTGTGACTGCTGGAACCTGTGATCACCCAGGAGAAGCTCAGCAGTCCTGGGTGCTGTGCAGGCACATAGCAAGTGATCTGTAGGTTAGTGTGTGAGGAATAGGGAGAGCAATGGCAGTCCAATATTATTGCCAGTACAGGTCAATACAGACAGTATTGACATCAGGAGAGCTGGAGTGTGACACTCATGCAGCTGCTCTGAGCATGCAGTTACCAACAGCTCCTTTTGCCTGCAGTGATCACATCTGAAATACGAACAACTAAGTTGCCTGTGGTGGGAAATGCATTCACTGCGACACTGCGAGACTCGTCTGTGAGTGTGCAATCAGAGGGAGCCTGCACCCAAATGATCAGTGTGCTGCATCATCTGTCACAATATGAACTCGGGTGCCTGGATTTTAATTCAAATATGATGAAAAACTGTGACCAGAGGAACTTTGTACATTAAATTAGGAAGAACTGAGAGACAAATTCATCCCTTATGCACATCCGTCGCAAAATAAACTGACTTAAAATTGGAATAATTCAGATGTCGCTTTTTAGGTAAAATGATTACAAACTTAGGGAGTTTATGCAGTAGGCTTTTCCAACTGAGACTCTCAAGAGCTCTGGTAATCCATAACACTTTGGGGACACCAGATCAAGTGTTTATTACAGTACACAGAAAAACTAAATTTTATAATTTTATAGTATGCTGGATTTCACTGAATCACAGCCACTACTTTATCAATGCTGTAGCTATCTTGAGGTAAATAAATTGCTCTATTTCTGTTATTTATACAACACCACAAACAAATTTTTCTACATACGGACATGTATGTACAAACACTACATGCACACATCTCCTCTTCTTTACCACGAAGAAAAGCAACGAGATCTATCCACAGAAAAGTTAAGTCTGCAATAAAAGATCAATACTTTATCTCAGGTTCTGCACACCTTGCCATCAACTTCAAAAGCAAATACAATTTTGACAAGCAATCTGGTCTGTTTCTACAGTACTTTACAGCCCTTTCAAGATCCTCATGGCATATCATCTCCTTTTAGCGGATGGGGAAGGAAGGCAGAGAGGTGAGGTGAGATGTTCAGGGCTATAAAAGTAGTCACTAACATGCTGAGGACTAGGACCCAGTTGTGCTAATGTTTCCAAACCCTGAAATGCTGAAGGCAGACATACAATCCTCCCAGCAAGCAAGGCAAGCATCACATCAGTACCCCTGTTTCAAACATACATGCCTACTGGGAAGTGCTGGCCACTTCTGGTTGCCAGCCAGTAAACTTTCCCCCTCCTCAGCGTGAACTCTGATTGTGTGCCAGTTCACTTACCCATGATTATCATTTTTTCTGTCTGATGAGCGTGGAACAATTGCCTCCCGAGCACTGCTTAGCCAGAGCCGGAAGAACGGCTTGCCTCCAGCCCAGCTGTCGGAGTCTCCATGCAAGATGCTGTGCAAAATGTTGAGTTAAAAGAAAACACGAGTAGGGGGAAAAGAGAGCTCTCTGAGAACCTCCACATGGTTCCTGTTGCTAAGGGAACCACTCCCTTTGTCTGCATAGGTTAGGAATGGCTGCTTCGTTTGGAGTCTGTCTCTTAAGTACCGAAAACAGCACAACAATTTCAGAAGGAAAAAAAAGAAACCCTCCAGAATATCTTACGACCAAAGGAAAACAGAACCGCCTAGGAATTCTTATATTAAAAGCAGCTATTAATAGTTGATTTGGGTGACTCCAAGGAGACTGTAGAACTCCTCTGTGCCATCTGATGGGACAATACACCACTGCACACAGTTTAATTTAGTTATTGTAATCAGCCTTTGGAGATGAAAGGTAGCTGGTTACAGGAAGATAGATCAAGAAATCAGGCCTGGTTTACTATAGCAAATGAGGAGATATCAGTAGGAAGAAATAAAAGCTTGTAATAGGTATTCATGATGGACTGCAGAAGAGAGATGTCTTTACTTATAAAAACTCAAGCCTAAATCCATAGCTCTGATCTCTTGCAGCTGCTCTGCTGCCTCTCTGTCCCCAGGCCCAGCACTGCACTGTGTCTAAACCCCCAAATATTTGAGAGTCTACCTTCTATACAGGCCTATTGGGCTCAGTTCAGCATATGGAGTTAGGAATCCCTGCTTCTTATCTTTGCCCATCCCTGGTTTAAGGAATACACCAGGATGTGTGTACTTCTGCATAAGGGTGATTTCACTGTCAGTCTGAGAACTCAAAGAACTGATAGAAGCTGTCAGGCATTTGGTACATTGGGAACAGAAGCACCTTGGTGTAACTTCAAATTTCTGTTTGCATTAAGAAAATCAGCCTTCTTATGAAAATATACAGCACAACATGCATTGCACAACACAGTTGTATCTTGCTCTCTCTCAGCTGACACCAAAAAGAGCACCCTAAAACACTATGAGTGCCATTTTTTCCCATGGACTTGTTTCAATACCTCAATATTACGGGGGTAGAAATGGTCAAAGACTTGGATCCAGATAGAAATTTTCAAGCATAGACTTATCTGAGGACAGCAGATCCAGAGAAATGTGTTGCATTGTGACTGGGTGAATAGACAAAAGTTCAAAATCTTAGATGATGCACTTCTGTATGGAAAACAGAATTTTCTTGTTGCACCAGAGAGCACCTGTGAGAGCCTTGAACAGTGGAGGGAGGTCAGTATGTTCTTATGGTAAAGAGCTGAGCTTCACTTAGTGCAAGGTAGAGGGAGTCAGGGCCAGTGTTCTTCTATTTTCCAGAGACCTGAACTGACATTTCCCCCCCTCAATCAGACTGTTGCTCTCAGAGAACACTAGTCAGATAAGAGTATGAGATGTCTTTGCTCACACACCACAGTCCAGCACCGGTTCTTTGACATAAAGACCTGAAGAATTTAGTTGTCACCTCATTGCACGTGTTGAATTGTCTTTGCAGCATGATATGTGCTGCAACCCCCTCCCTTCTTCCTCTTACCTCAATTAGTCAAATAAAGCAGTCAGGATTGCTTTGTGGAGGGGCCCTTCTGCTTTCCTTTGCAAAAAGATTAGGAGATTAGAGAGGGCAACTGAGATTCCAGTTTAGGGACATGCAAAGCAACTGCTAACAAACAGGTTTCTATTGTATAATTTTTAGTAAGCAACATTTAATTGGAAACCAATTAAAAAGTTTGTGATTGTATTTGCTATTTTCTCCTTCAGAGGACTGATTTGAATAGCTCAATCCTGCTGTGTATGTGTGTGTGTATACACACACACTCATTCCATTTTCTTCTTCCCATGGATGGACTGATGTCAAGGCAAATGCAAGTGAAGGATCTTGGGATTCTGTGCAGCCACAGCAAGGGAGACAATGGTTTTTAGGACTGAACTAAAGTTTCTGCCAATAAATTCTTTACTGACTTTCTTCTGCAGCTTGCAACCTGTGGAATTTTCTTCAGTGTTGCTACAAGAAGGGTGAACCCATGTGCATTCAGAACACTCAAAGTTAACTCCCAGCACTATAAAAGCCTTCAACACCTCCAATAAATGTTTAGTGAGTCTAACAGTGTGCTTTATCTAACCCTTGTATCCAATATTTGGGTACATAATGCCATCAATAATTCAGGAGCATTCTGCTGATAATTCCCATTTTATCACTTCAAAATAAAGACATGGGGAGCAACTTCAGATCACATCTGTGAAAGAGCCAGGGACAGCCTCGATGCAGCCTCCTGCACTACTAGCAATATTCCTATCTCCCAGCAAAATAACCCGAAGGAAAACAAAGCACCCAATGTGTCTTCCCTGTATTTTAATAAAGACAAGTATTTTCTCTGTTGAATAGAAATTTTAGCACCTTATACAGGACATTTACCATTTTCCCATCATTACAAGAGCAACATTTTTTTGAGAGACTGGCAGCGAGGCTCAGATTTGATGAAGACAAAGCGAATTTACACAGAAGTGAAATTCTACTCAGAAGCCTTTCTCCAGTGAAATAGTAGGAACTGTATCTATTACTATAAATCCCATCTTCTCAACTGAAAAATAAACTGCATTAAGTAGTGATGTCCTAAAGAGTCTGACTTTGTTATGCTAATCCAAGGTATTAAGAATAGTCAGAAAAGGAATTCATTAACGGCTACTTGAATCAACTGCTTTTTGTCCCAAATGTGAACACATCCCCCCCAGTCAGAAACTATCTAACACAGTGTCATTGAAGTTTATTTATTTACTTACACATAATAAGCAACTGAGCAGCTTGCAGTGCATGAAGTGAGGCTATGGAAAAGTACATTACAGTGCTCCTGCTTCAGGGCTCTCTCAGTCAGAATTTCAATGTATATGCCTATTTTCTGTTTATTATTCAGCCAAAAACATTGAAACTCTCTATTCCCTCAGTCCACTTAGTGCCCAAGAAAAGATTGCCTGCCTTATATAAGGTGGCTTAAGAGGAATTTTTAAAATAAATATTTACAAAGCTCTAAAAATATTATCTTGTTTTGTTAAGGCTAAGTGTGTAAACACCGTACCTGTTACAAATATAGACCTTGTTATGCAATGACACAGAGAAGCAGATGGAGCTGTTGATAGCCTCGGTGACAATAGTGCAACAAGCAGTTGCACAGGAACCAGTGTTCCCCTTATAAGGAAAATTTTTCATATTCCCCAATTTATTTTTTTTTTTTTCAGTCACGAGTTGGAATTAAAATTCCGACATGAGAAATTTTCCATAGGAGGGTCATATTTAAAAGACCCTCTATGTAAAAAAAAAACCCCTTTAGTTTGAATGAACTGACATGGATTTAAATGACCTGTGAGAGTATGTGTATGGTTGTATGTGCATGTATAAGGTTTCTTGTCCACTTTCGTGAGCCCAGACTCCCATCCCTCGTGGCAGTCTGCCAAGCAGGCCAAGAACGTGAAGAAACTTGACTTTCTGGCACCATTCCACGTGAGATGCCGGGGAGCTGAGAGCTGGGAAAAGCGGGTGAGCTGGCAGGAAACCAAGAACATTTCCATCAAAAATTTCATTGGAATAGACATTTTCATGCAACGTGTTAGGTTTTGGTGAACCGGCATTAGCTGAGAGAAAAATGTTCCACTGGAAAGTTTCCAGTTTGTCCTAGTGCTAAGATCTTGACACTTGGACTTCATATTTTTCACTCAGCTGAAGAATGGATTTTTATTTCCCGGTGTCATGCGCAGAGACAGAATGTAGTTTACTGTATTACTGATTGTATAAAATTATTTCTCTTCATACTGTAAAAAGAAGCTTTATTTTGCCAGTGCTGCTGTCTCATGCCTTCATGGGTTTTTTCGCCATCTCCCCACCTCTCAGTGTCTTTAATCTAAATGGATGACAACAAGGAGTGTCAGCAGAGTGGTGAGACCACTACTTTGTACTCAGAGACAGATTTGAATATCCATCTCTGGAACAAGATTTCTGTCTTACTGTATTAGTTCAGCAGGGAAAACAGTACATCCCCACCTTGCAATGTTATTAAAATGAATATATTTGGATGATAACAATAAACCTGCAACAGTTCTGACAAGCGTATGAAATGTATTAGCTTCAACTATTAAACTTCATAAATCTCTTGAAAATGAAGTATTTAACATTATCTTGAGTAAAGATGTCACAAAGTTGTGGCACAGAACTGAGGTGGAGAAGGCAACAGCACTGGATGAACACCCAACTGTCTACTGAACACAAACACAACGCACCCACGCACACTTCAAATATTTGCTTTCACAGATTCTCCAAGGCAAAACTGCATATACAATATATATAATTTAGCTCATCTTATTCCAGCTGCACAGGTGACAATTCTGAGCTTATTGGAAAACTTGCACCAAGTTCAGCTCTGTCACTGATGGGATTCTGCGAAACTGGACCGTTCTGCATGCACAGCTTTTGAACCTGCCTCTCAGAACAACTTATTCATTACACCCCGCTCAGGAAGTGATCTCACTGGAAAATCTGAGCAAAACATAGGACAGAAGTTCCAGACTCAAAAAGCTAAGGAATGTTCTTTCCCCCCCTACCTAGTCCTCTTTTAAATGAATTTAGTCCTTGTGAAAAGCATTAGATGACAGTCCTGGGCACCAAGGGCTGTTTGTGCACACAAGGACACAAACTTTTCCAATGTCCTCCTTTCGTGCACATTCACACAGAGCTGCAAGTTTAACTTCCCATCGTAGGCATCCTAGAACTTCACTCAAAACTAGAGATAAAGCACATATTTCTGAAGTCTGAGGGTAAATATCTCTATAATCACAAAGACACTTTATTCATGCAATAATTAATCCCTCAAGCTTTTGAATTCTCACAGGAGAAAAGAAAGTGAGTAACCCATTCTCAACTGAGCACTAACATGCAATTCTCACTACAAGTACTGTAGTGATATCCCTCAGTTACTAGCTCTCTAACCTTTGAGCATGGGCACGAAATTTGAGCTAAAAGCAGCATTAAACGCATGTCTATATGATTGCTGTCTTGCCTTTTGATACTGGTAATGAAATAAGCATTAATGCAATAACAAAATGTCAGCCAAACTTGAGCTGTCTACCATAGACCAAATCCCACTCCTAGGCATACTGCAGCAAGTCTTAAGGAGGCCTGTGGACATTGCACTAGTTTGGTGCAGCACAGTTAATTCAGCTTCATCTCTCCATTTTACTTCCTAGAATTTCTTATTCTGTTAGAGGAGTAATTCCTCTCATTTCCAAAAGTATGAAACTTCTCCATCTCCATTTCAAGTTGCTGTCAATATTTCTGGGCTGTGCAACTCCTTTCCTCAAGTATAAGTGACAAAATTTGCCCCTATAACGAATTGACTTTTCAATGGGAGAAAATACAAAGTATTCCAAGCCTGCTGAAACTGATGTGAAACTATCAAAGAAAGTATTTGTACAGAATTAGCAGAGCCCAAGTCAGACCTGTGGTCATGACATGTTGGTCAAGATCTCAGAACAGTTAAATTACTTCAGCCAGTGTTCGCTGCCTCTACTTGACAATGATGTACATCTTACATTTCCCCTGACAAGAGCTGACTTCAGATTCATCTCGCTGTTGATTGCTGTTCTTTATAAGATACGGATTTAGAAAGCTATGCCACCCACTTGCAGCAAATTTAAATTTCTAAACAACAGCAAAGTTCAGTGACAGCATCGTGAGTGAGACTGCTGAAGCATAATTATTCTCTTCACAAAGAGCATGTCTCTCAAACTATGTTTAACTTTACACAGAGATACAGACACACACATATTCAGACTAAATTTACTGTACAATGTTTGATTTCTCTTCACTATAACTATTTTATTCCCCAATTTATAGAGCATTTCCAATGTACATATTTGGTCTGACACCTCTGGATATCATCATCATGTTCTCTCATGCCCTTGAGTGAGATTGACTCACTTCCATCTCTTCTACTGGTATAAAAAAGTAAAAAAGCTGTCAATGAATTGGAATTTTTTTCTCTCAGCATTTAATGCTTTTATGTATATACTGAAAGAGCTTGTTCTATCATCCAAGTCATACTCATATTTTACAAGAACTCTTGGTTAATCCTTTGCAGAAATATATACCTGGCTCTTGTGTTATTTTCACTTTGATTAAGCCAGACAAACTACAGAATAAAAGAAGGTGACCACATGTAATACAATTATAACAAATTCCTCAGAAGTAGAATTTCCAGAGAAGCAGGTCTTCTGGGGGTGCTCCTGTCGTGGAGCACACAGAGGTAATACTCCTTTCTGTGTCTCATAAAGCAAAAAGAACTCCTAAAATTGAACTTCACCCACTCCAATCAAAATGCCACTCAACTGCTGATTGAAATATCCTTCATTCAAATCAGAGTGAGTGCCTTTAATGGCTACCCAAAAGGCTGTCAAATTAAATAAGAAACAAAATGCAAATAAATTAGCATTCCTAGCTACTGATACACTATAAATATTTATGAGGAAAAAAAGATGCTGTAATTTCAAATGATACCACAGGCCTATTTTGTACAAACAGTTAAAACAGTTATACATGCAATACTGTACTTTGCAATTTTTTTCCATTTCACATCACCATAATCACCTAATAAATATTTAAATGGACCCATTTGCTGTAACTATAAAAGAACCGTGTAAACTTGTTGTCATCTAGACACATAAGCCGCAGTGGAGTCAATGAATTTCAACAGTCACTTAATATTGCAAGCCACAAGCTACCTTAAACCTGCCAGCAACTGTCTGCCAGGAAGCTACTGCAGCACCACGGCTACCTCCTCCAGCCCAGGACACGAGATTCATTATGAATGCGAGCATTGCTACTCTAATTAGGCCTGGGAGAGGTTTAACAACCATGCTACAGTCTTGCTGCTGACAAATATAAAAATAAAGCCTTGTTCAAATTAGCAATGTGAAGTGAGAAGGCCTAGAAGCAGCAACTGTCTGACCAGTAGTGAAACAGTTCTAATCTATAGTGAGGTTATTTTGCTTCATAAACTGCTAGTATGTTACCTGCAGGAGGTCTCCCTGTAAAATGAATTATAGTAAGCTATATGTGATAATTAACCGTGCATTAGCAAATATCTTGAAACAGGGGGGCTCTGTTTTCTCTGTATTTTGACTAATAAAAGCATGAATTTGTTCAACAAATGATCATTTAGGTTGTGGAATGCTAAGCATATTGGAAGAACACAGTAAGCAATAGAATATTGTAGGTGGACTAACAGTTTCCTTACAAAAACAGGCTGTTTAATAGGCTGGCTCCATACTACGTTATTCACAGTACTAAAAACCACAGTGTTGGGAAGACAAATACAATATACATTTAAAATAATATAAACCTTGTACTCATATTTACTTTAAAAATGCCATGGATGTGACAATAAAAAAAAAATCCATAAGCAGACGTTTATTTCAGAAAGAGAAAAATCCCAAATGACTCTTTCCAGAATGTAAACAGATAGTGAGGCAATTGGTATGGTCATCTTCTCTTGAGGGGAAAAAAATGCAGCTGGGTTTAAAATAGTCTACATCATATGAATGTGAAGCAAGGCAAAAAAAAAAAATTAATTTTTTATGTATACTGCTTAACACAATAAAAATAAAGTGGTGCTATAATTTATTTTAGCTTCATTTACATCTTATGAAAACATATTTAACCCTAACGCTTTCTGGAACTGTGACTGTACCAGCCTTACTCCTGGCTGTGAATCAGGGGTCAGAGCCACGGCAGCATACACAGGTTGACAGTCTGTACCTCTTTATTCATACTATATGGACTGGAGCCCAAGCTTCCAAACATCACAAACTGAAACTCATTTAACTACAAGTAATCTGTCAGCTTTAGCCAGACTCCATGGAGGAATGACTCATTATAGGATTTAGTAGATATGCAGCCCCAGTGTGATGGGGATGGACCACAGGTGAAAAGAGAAATTACTGAATAATGATGGTTCAGTCCATAAATATTGGCATTCAGAAGTCCCTCAAAAATATTAGTATCTTTAAAACAGGAGCGTTCTCTAAATTTAAGACAAAGCCAAGACCAGGATATACCCCTCAGCCAAGTGCCTCCCTTTCCTCCCAGCCAGCACAGCTCCCACCTCCCTGTAACAAACCCCACACTCCCAGAGCCACAGCTCTCCTTTCAGCTGCCAGGCTGAGGGTGAGACACCCCTGATTTCCAAGAAAGGGACTTATCAGTGAGATGCCAGAGTTATGAACATGGATCAGACATCCAGTTTAGAGTAAGACAGGATACTCAGGAAGCTGGTCCCTGGAGAAAAGTGCGAGGCTGTGACTGCAGCATCCTGTGCCACACAGTCTAGCGCAGGTATGCTTCTCATCACAGTCCTTTTGAACTCCAGTTTGGTTCAACCAAAGGACAATGCCTTGGTATCACCTTTGTAAGATCTATTAAAACTATCGGGAGTGAGACAGTAGATGGATATACACAGCATATATATGAAATATTTTCATTTTGTAGAGTTAAATGATTATTGCCATCAAGTTACAAAAGACAGATCAACAACACAGTGCTGGGAAAGCATATAGAAAGGAAATAGGCATTCTCCTTACAGAAAATACTCCGGAGAGTTGAAAAGTTCCTACAAATTAGTGGCAAGCACATGGCTACAGGTTATTTCTCCTACTTCAATACAGAAAGATAAGAAATTATAAAAACAAATTTGCATTCTTCCAAGTGCCCACACTTGAGTTTTTGTCTCAAATTTGTAAGTGGCAATGAGTTGGTAAAGGTGGATGAGTTTGAGATTCTCTTTTTCTCCTGAATCTCCATCACAAGCATGTGTGACTTATGTCCAAGAGGAATTTCAGTGCATAATTTTTTTAATGTTTCTCCCTCTCGACAACATGATTTTTCACTACAAGTAAGGGCATCAGAAAATTTTAACCATCACAATTTGAAAGTGACCACAGGTATTCATACTGTTGCAGTTAATAAAGTTTGAAAATCCAGTGTCACTTTTAAAATTTGCTTTTCAAAAACAAAACCAAGCCCTTAAAAGTTGCTTTTACCATTGCACTAACCTTCAGTTTTACAAGGTAAATGAGAACTTAGAAAGTAGTGTGCTGTATTTTCTAGTTGAATTATATTTATAAACTTCCAGGCAGAGGGTAAGATTGCCCCCTTTTGGAATTTTTCGGAGTGACAGTCCAAATAAAGCATCGGGTGCAAAGCATTCCTTATCCCTACTCAAGATATGCATCTCATCAGGGATTATTTGTGCTTCATACTGTTGTGTTCTCGTGTTACTATGCATGTGGCTTCACATTCCTTATTAAAGCAACAGGCATGAAAGAATTCAACTGCTCTTGCCAGCAACCACAAAGGCCCAAAATCTAAAGTCAGATAAAGGTAAACATCTGGAACCTACCAAGGAATGCAGTAGTAAAGATGGAACATATAACTGCATTCTCCCCTTCTCTGCTCTGTAGGACAAACTTCAGAGACAGTAATCTGTAGCTACAGAGTCCCATAAAGTAGCATTCTCTGATAAAATTCACAGAGAGCTTAGTATTTTAAATAAGAAATGAAACTCCTGAAGTGCTGGAAGCAATAAGAACAGTTCTTCTGATTCCAGATTTGATTTAATTGCAGTCTCACTCTTGGAATACTGATCTGGTGGTCGGGCTTTCATTTTTTAATTTGTCAGTTCTAACACCAAAATGGTGGTCATTCCTCAAGTGTACTAGTCCTTTACAGAGATGTTCCTGACCACAGTCAGGACATGCACAATAACCAGAAGTCTGGACTGAGATATTTATTTTCATTAAATCTTATTTTTTTTTATTACAGTGCCATAATGCCAAATACGTCACTAATAATTTGTTACTGAAAACAATGCATTTAGTCCTTTTAAGTAGTTTTTAGTATTATTTGCAAATTAGTCTGTTACTCGAGCACTATCTTCCTTCTAATTTTAGGAAGCTTATATTTTTATAAGGTACAATTAATTGCAATATACAGCACATTCCTATTTTTGTTTCAAAACATACCTTTCAGTTACCAAATCCCATTCATTTTCATAGGAGCCTAGTGGCTCAAAATCAGTAAACAGTTTACTCTAAAGAAATGTACTACTGGCTTCTAGCTTCAGCTAGAAGTGGTTCAATGGCCATCATGGAGAGGCCTCCAAATGGAGACATTGATAAACTGACATAAACAAGCAATAAAATAGAAATCAGAGAGCATTAGTGGGAACTACACTGATGTATCTCATCACAGCTAAAGAAGACATCTGTTCAAGGGAAGTAAGAAGAGCAGGCAGTCAGTTCACCACATCAGACACAGAGGAAAACAGAATATTTAAGCTGTGCAGTTCTGCTGAAGAACTCCTCACCCAAACTCTGCAGGCACTATTAAATAACACTCGCTCATGCATCTGTTTCAGTCCCAGACTGTAAGGAATATAACATTTGGATTTCCATCTTACTAGAATCAATATTTTACTTATAGTTCAGTCAACTAAACTGAGATTAGACTAATTTGTAGGGAACACTATACCTGAGCATCACTACTGAGCACAGTTCTATAGAGCAGTGTTCATGTGGGTGCTGTAAAAATATCATTGTGCCAATTAACTTCAATGCAAGTGCATCAGGGATAGGTCATGTCACTCATATCTGAGTTTTAAAAACATTTAAAAATCATCAGTAATATTTTTCCCAGTGGCTAATATTGTCATATTCTTAATCTCTTAAATAGCAAAATTTCAAGAGTGTGACAAAAGTGATCCTTATAACTTACATACACTTTATCTTTGCTACATGATGAGTAGATTATCACAATAAAGAAGATTAGGCATTGCAAATCTTTATGTTTTCATAAAAAAGCTGAAGCCCCTGCTTTCCTGAGTAAAACTCAGAGTAAAAACCACCATTACACATAAAGCACCAAGTGTAACAAGATGAACTGCAATGTAACTTTCCAGACTGTTTGCCCAAGCCATTTAATGCCCTGTGTATTTCTGCTGAGGGAAAGTGAGAGCTTAAGTTGAATTATGTCCCTGCTGCTTTCAAAATACTTTAAATAGTTATTCAGACTGTAGCCAGTGTGTCATGCATTCCAATACAGAATATAAGAATCTATGTATTTAGTGTCACTGTAAGACTTACCTAGAGTTTTCTTTTTAGTGCCATGAAGTTAATCATAAGGAAGGAATGCACACTCTGATCATGCTAATTAGCTTACTGAATATGACTTCTAAAGAGATCACTTAATGTGTCCTCAAGGATGCTGAAAACCATTTTATTAAGAGAGATGCTTGGTTTCCTTTACTGACACATTCATTGGACCAAAAGGCCATCATTAAGTAATCTGTAGGTATCTTGATATCTATATATGGACAAGGAATACCACTGCAAAAGATACATTCTAGATTTAATAACCACATTTTATAGCCACCGAAAATTACTCTGCAAGGCTAAGGATAAGAGCAGGAGAAAATTCACTCATGCTTTCAGAAAACTTAAATATGAACTTTCCAGGGCGTCATTTTTTTACAGATAAATGGCATGAATCAGTGCTCTGGATCTCTCCACGTAATTCCATGCTTTTATTTTATCTCTCTGTCATTGCTGAAGGACACTAAGGAGCAATGAGACATAGTTTTGCTAATGACTGTGAAAGTGCTTTAAAAAATGCATTAGATGCAATAAACTTTTTACCTGATTCCTTACACTAAGAAAAAACTGCCTCATGGCTTTTACCATAGCTCAGAAATTTTTAGAATGTTCTCATCTTTGCCACGTTTTGATATAATTTCTTCCCATTCTGTCACCAAGGCTCTTATGGACTCAACACAGCCAAGGTCTTAATTCAGTTAGTCTGCTGGAAGCTTGGGTAGGTTGGCCAAACATCCCCACCTACTGCTCCCATCAGGCCTTCTCTGCTCATTGCTCAACAGAACATGAGGAACAGGTTCTACCTCTTGTGGGTCCTAATGGTTGTGCTCTCAGCTCTTCTTCTGTGCCCTAAGGAAGGGTGGAAGTCATCACACCTGAAAGCAGCCCAGCATCATCACTGCAGAGCAGTTGGCACCAGTACCATGGTACTTGTAGGATAAGCAGGAATTCTGTTTATTTAGGCATCCAGAAGGAAAAAAAAAAATCACTTCATCTTCTTAGGAATCTATTCTGGAACCTGGCTGAAGCAGGGGCTGACAGAATCTGTGTATTCGTAACAGAGAACGATTTGAAAATAAAACTCATTGTGAGTGTAGGAGAGAATGCTTATTATGTGCTTCCATAATCACATATTTCATCCAGAATTAGAATCTGTTGAGTAAATCCCCAAACAGTTTATGACTTCTTTAAAGCAATTCCCCAATTGTTCTTCAGGCAACTCAAAGGCCATGTAGCACAGAAACTGCTGTAGGCTGTGGAATGTTTTCATCTGACTTACTGGTGATTTTCACTCTGCATTTTCAAAGTTGAAGGCAGAGAGTCCACTCTTGAGCCCACAAATATATCCAAATGAGATACTATAAAAGGTTTGAAATCTGTGTCCTTAATACAAAACTTTCTTAAACATCAACTCAGCTACCTTGGCTGTATTTACAGTTCCCTGCATTTTTTCTCATACAACTTAAAATAGGTCTAATGGTGTTTGCAACAAGTCAAGTAATCAGCCAGGCCATTTGATCACTGTATTTGGGTTGGAAAGCAGAGATTCTGAGTAAGTGGGAGGGGAACATAGTAGAACAACAGTTCTGCTTAATTTTTTTAAATAAACTATTGAGCAGTTCAACACTGATTCACAAATTGTTTCCGGTTGATAAAATGTCATTCACCTGAAAATGAAATAAAATGTAGCTCTCTAACTATTTCAAAAAGAATAAATTTACAGTCAGGATTTTCTGGTTGCCCTTTTCCTCTTCTCACCCTTGGCCAGTCAGACATCAAACCAGTGCTGGCCACTACTGAGCCACCCAAGCACTGGCTGCTGAAACAGTCCAAAGCTTTTTCAGTGATAAATTTATGGGGAAGAAATTTTGCATTAAAACAAAAATTTATTTTTTGGGTGGGAAGATCAAGTCTGTCCTAAAATCTCCTAAAAAGAGCAGATGCAGTTTTTGGATAGTGAGAATACTGAAACTGATTTGATTTTAGGGAAAAGTATTTCTAGTCAGCTCTAATGATAGAGAGAATTACTGTCATCATTCAATTTGGCTGAAAAAGGAGTCCTCACTTTATTCTACAAATGCAGAAAGTGCTTGTAAAAACCTAGATTTAAAACATCTAATAGCAACATCCACTAACTCTACACCAGGGAAGCTGTAGGAACAATAAAGGCAAGAAATGCAAGAGAGGGCCTGTTGAGATTAGCAGTAAAGACTCAGTGTAGTTGGACATGCCATCACACAGAAAACAAAGGAAATGGGAATTAATTCCTCAGAATTACTGGTTGCCCTTCTGTCATTGCTTGTATTGAGCTCAGTGCAAAGTGTTAGGGAAGTTCTTTGGAGACTTTCTTTATCATGAGCTTAAAACCATTAAAATTGTCTTTAAAAAAAGAACCCAGTACCACTTCATGCAGCATGTGGAAAGAGTACAGACAAGAATGTCAGGCTACTTCCAAGACAGTCAATTAAACTCTAACGTGCATGTGCAGGCCAAGTTTCTTCCATCAGAAGGAGCAGTCTCCATGAGACTATTCAGTTACATGAATCACTATTTATCTAGAGCCTCTGACAAGATACAGCCAAATCAATTTCTTCCAGAGAAGACAGGCTCTTGGTAAGTTATACCGCTGGTTTTCACTTCAAAAAGACATCATAATCGGTTTATGAAGCACGAACAAAATGTAGCCTCGCTGCAGTGCCACAGTTCCCCATAAATGTTCTAAAAACCAGGAGAGCTGTTGCTATAGCAGGCACATGAGCTTTGAATTCGTTGCTAATGAGTAGTGCTTGGAAAACATACTGAGAAATAATTGCAGGTTAATAACCAGGTTTCAGAAAATCCAAATGATCCCTTTTTATTCCATGTGTCATAGCAGTCTGAATGTGGTAGCACAATGCTACCTAACCTTAATTAGGTGCCTTAATCTTCCATTGGCTGGAGTTGATTTGTTCCGTTCAAAACTGGTGCCCTAAAGTTTTTGGTAACTCCCAAATTTACTTCTTTACCTATCACAAAGAAACACACACCTTTTTTTTTTTTTTGAGAACCAAAGGAAATAAGAACTTCAATTAAAAACCCACAGTTTGTCTCAGACTGTCATAAAACTCTGTGCATACTCCTTCCAGTTTGCCAATTTTTAGTACTGGGTTTGTTCATGTGTAAATGCAGGTAAGTTATTGCTATTAACACCTTCCCATAAACTGACTCCTGAAGAAAACAGGAGAAATATAAACAGTTCCATAAATGGAAATTATAAACACCCGGTCTTATATATTTATTTATTAAACCATTACTTGTTTATAAGTATGTCCCATGAAAAGGTATTGACTGCATATCAAAGTGTCAGTATAGACTTGGTTTAAAATATCAGCTTGAAGGCAAAACAAAAGTGCTTTCTCCCCTATAAATATTTCAAATTCCATTCTTCATGTAAAATATTCTAAGTATTTAAAGAACAGCAAAGAAATACTCTGCTTATGCATCACAGTAAAGGAAATGCAATTTTCATTCTTCAAAGATGAAAAATTGTGTTCAGAAATGCAGACAGTAATCTGCTCATCGGATAAGTGAACTATGTAAGAAATTATTTGAAAATACTTACATGCAGTGACTCCAGTTTGCTTTCCCCCTCATCAGCCTACTCTGTTTCTCACTTCTGTTGTTATTCAAGCCTCAGCTGAAACAAACCGTCCTTGACAGGGATGCTTTTCATCAGAGCTGCTTTGTCTGTGTGCAATTCCCTGGATGAACACTCTTCCAATAATAATTTGTATCACCATCGGAGTTCTCCTGCTCCCCGAGCACGGCAGTGGCCGCTCTGTCATCTCCCACTCGCTGAGCTTCTGCGGGGAAGAAACAATAGATGAGCAAGTGACAGCTGATAGTATCCAACTACTCAAGGCAAAGCAACCTGAGAGCACACAATAACACGGTAGACGGTAAGGGTACACTATAGTTTGTCATCTGTCCTCCAGTGGCATTTTGAACCCCCAGAAAAGCTATAAAATACTGATAATAAGCTTGTGAGAGCACAACGACACTGGGAAAGGATTTTAAAACAATCCTTGTTGTGAATATCGTGGTATTCAAAAGGTAGATGTTCCTTTAAAATGAAATTATGACTTAATAAAAGGAAAAATATGAAGTTTCCCCTTAACAGGTGAACAGCAAAGGCTGAAATGCTCCTGACAGATACTATGTTCCCTTCAATAAGTTAAATTACATTATTGATGTTAGCATCATCATGCTGGCAATTACACTGTATGAGGATCAGAAACAGTGTTTAAATAACAAAGGAATGACAGGAAATAATTCCAATATTCTGATGAAGGGCCATCTTTTTAACACAGCTTTCTAAATTTATTCTAGTGTATGAGATAACTGAATTGCTATAACTTCTGTGTCAAAACAAGTGAACAGATGAATTGTAACATGAATTTTCAAGGCAAGCTCTCTGTCTAAAACAGAAGTCTTCCCAAGATCCAGTTATATGAATCAATAATCATTCCTACAAACCTACTAATTTATACAGTGGTAAATTTGATTCTATATGAAGGAGTTCACAGAAATGATATCAGATAGCTAAGGTAAGGAAAGTATTCAATTTGAATGGAGAGTTCAGATAAGAATTTATGTGTCCACTGGAAAATAATTAACTCACTAACATCTATTAATAACCACAAAAACTGCTGGAAGAGGCAGTTCTGTTACTCCTTTTTTAGAGTTCAGTAAAACTCATTTTTATAGACAGGACTAAACATTTTTAACACTTACTTTACAGCCTCCTCTGGGATGGTATATACTGCTGCCAACTCAGCACCACTTCCTGACACTTTGGAGAAAAAAGAAAGAAATGTTAAACACAGTGGCAGAAGAAAAGCTTAAGTACCTTGATTCATTTTTCCACATTGGAATCTGACTGAGATAACACAGCTTTTATAAGAGGGCATTACTTTTTTGAATTGAAATCAACAGTTGGGATTTCTGCCTCCCACTCTCCTTGCAGAATACACAGAATCAGAATCTTGACATTTGAAGCGTTTGTATTATTGGGAAGAAATAATCATGTAAAGACAGAAAGCACGTAAGGATATAAATCCAACAATGTCATTAATTCTAAAGAAAAGATTCCTATCTAATAGTCCCCAAACACAGTGCTCATAGCCCAGAAATCCTTAAGGACATAAAGGGAAGGTATTATGGAGCCAGGCTAGAATCACTTAATACCATGGCCTCATTTACATGGCAGTGTTGGACAGCAAGGAGACAAAATAATTACAGTCACAAGGGTTTAAGCATGACCTTCTATGGACAAGGCTAACCAGTGAGGGGCTGTTCTCACCCCCTGCATAGGTGATAAGCTGAAGGAAAAAGGGAGGAGAAAGGAATCTGGTGGAAATTTCATTGTACCTCATTGTTTGAATGGCAAATCTTCGAGTGCACTCCAAAGAGAACCTATTTTGCTGTAAATCTTTGTTTCTTTTACTTCATGCAGAGAACTTGTACAAGGCAAACCATTTCACAACTCAGGTAAAGAAAAGCCTCACACAGCTGAGCTATTTGCAACTGTTAATACATCTTGTCCTGCTGGAGAGGCAGTGGAACATGGTATGTCTTCTATTTCAAGTGGAAAGCAAAAAGCAAAGAGAGGAGACTGAAGTAGTTACTACTTGGAGGCCCTTTTAGAATGGAGAATAAAGCAAGATTTTAAGGCACACACCAAACTGTGTTCAAGGCCCAGAGTAATGGTGTTGGTCACTAGAGGTCACAGGAATTACAGTAGAATGTGCAATAAATGAAGCCTTGAGAGCCCCAGTTGAAGCCTTTTCCAACAACACATTCTTTGTGTCAAAAAATTCCCAAACTTTTCCCATCCCCAAGGGCAAGTGCTACTGATGCCATCATGGGGGGGTGGGGATGGTTAATAACTATTTTCACACTTAGGTGGAATGAAATTATTAATTTAGAAGTTTACAAGATTCTTGAGACCTTCAGCCAAAGAAACTGAAAAATATATTCCGATTCATTTTTGCAATTGCCCACAGATCAAACTTTCATGAATGGCAGGCCTAACTTTCAGGAGTGATTCAATCAGATCAGAATTCTAAATCACTTTATGTGCATCTGAAATTTGTGCTTGAAATGAAGCAAATTTAAGGAAAGAATGTATAGCCAAGATTTTCTTAAACAAGCACCAAGTAATGTAACTAGGCTAGAAAATAACTAACAGAGATGTGAATATTACTTGTTGAAAAATTAGCAGGGACAACTATTGCAGGATTTCCTATGACTTTATGCAATCGTCAGAAGCAAAGAATGAGGCTATTTTTAAAGCAGCTGCTCTTTATAACATTCCCCTTCAGATTTCCACTTCTCAGACTCTGCCCAAACTGCAGCAGGGACCCTCTGCTGACACGAGAAAATACTTGAGTCAGTATTTTCCTTCCCAATCTTTCATCTGACCTAAGCAGCTCCTAACTCTTTCCAGGCTAGGATGATTCAGCACTACAGTTAGATAACATTTTTCTCATTCCTTCCTGAAGTTCAAATAACACACAAACAGTCTTTCACTCCTTTCAGGCTCAAAATTCAGCAGACATCTTTCAGCTCCCCGATTCTCTGAAGCACCAACAATTCTGCTTTACTAAGGCTCAGACAAGAATGAGTAAGACACTGACATCCAAATAAAGCAATGTCCTGCTGCATCTGTCATTATACAGGAAGAATGACAGAAATTTCAGGCTCCCATGCCTTTGTCATTCAATTGTATTCCTCACCAAATTTGAGTTTTCCTTTTTCTGACCCTTCCTGAAAGTCTACCAGCTGCAGGAGCAATCCATAACTGCTTTACTGGCTACCAGAGCAGATCCATCTACTGTTTTCATTAACCCTGGACATGCAGTTTCTAAGCGGTCACTCAAAACCTCAGTTTCTCAAAACATAGTTATCAGAATTAGGGAGACACTAAACCTACTGAGATAAAACCAAAATGGGCATTCTCCACTTTCTGACTTGCTGTACATGTCCAAATGTAGAAAAAAGTTCTGCCAGAATTTTGGCAGGTGTCCAGTGTTCTGGACCAGATCAACACACAGATTCTTTCACAGATTCTAAAGGGAATTAATGAAATGTATATGAAGCACATTTATATAAACAATTTCAACAGTCCCACATAAACCTAATTAGTGCAAAAGTAAATGTCATCCACTGAATACCTGCAGCACCACCTTATTCAGGAGTGTATTTCCAACACCATGAAATCCCAAATCAATCCAACTGGGATATTCTCCTGGTCAGTAATAGCAATTATGGCTTTTATTTGCAATATCTAATCTTTCCATTTCATGAGCAGCACCCTTCCACTCTCTTCATGGCTCTGTGTACCTTCTGCAGGCACTGACTGTCAGCTGGGGGTTCTGCTCAGGGCTGGTTGGTTTTGGCTGGTACTCACAGCTCTGATGGAGCAGACTCTGGTAAGTACACCGGGCAACAGCAGCTCAGAACAAGGCTGATACAGACACACAGCACAGACAGGAGGAAATGGGGAGAGAGCCTGGCTGTTATTGATATAAGATTGTATTTTCACGAGGCTAATAAATACAGTGTCTGCTCATTCCTGTAGGTGTGTGGAAATTGCATTTCACAATGTCACATTTCTGAAGAGCACAGTTGGCATAATGCAGATAATGTACTTTAAATACAACACTCATTGCCTTCTCATTTTATAAATTAGACCGCAGTAGACTTAAGACAGGGAAAAGGTAATCCCATGGAAAGCTGCTGTTTTCACTTCTGATGCTGGTTTAGCCACCATCGTTCCTATCAAGCCATCCTAATTGCTTTGTTTTTGTGGGTTCTTAGGGAATAACACTATTACACATTTGGAAAAAATAACAACATTGACTGTGCTGACTTTTTGATCAATCACCACCTAGCCAGGAACGTCAGACCTGTTAAGTGTCCCTTCTTTGCCAAAAATTAATGAACCAAAAATAAGTACCAGAGGTTGGAACCAGCTCTGTCTCAATGTCATAGTCACACTGGAAAATGAGGAAAGGCAAAACAGGAGCAAAAGAAGAAAACAAAGGTTAGCAATAACTGCAGCATGATTTATTCTCTACATTATTATGTATGAACAACTACTAAAACTCATGGTGGTCAAAGTGAAGATGGGTAATTTTAGATTTTATCAATCAAAGTTTCAAACAGATTCAAAATAAGGAACGAACAATACTCTTCTTGCCCATCAGTTCATATAGACATGGAGTTGAACAGAAAAACAGCCAAATGCACCATCTTTCAATAAAAGAGAGTTCCAAACCCAGACTTATGAACAGCACTAATTAACTCGTAGTCTTCCTTTCATTTTGTAGATCCTGGTGAATTTTCATGAGACTGTCCCAAAGTCTTTGATAAACTAGTTCATGCTGAAAAAATATTGAACAGATTTGGGGTTTTTTTTATTAAGTTTAAAATAAGCATTCTAAGGTCTAAAAATACAACCAAGAATCTTTAAAGTAATCCAAAGAAGCATGGCCTTTTTAACTGTGCAGATCTTATCAAGTTTCATCAGGAGCATATTCAATTTTTCTTTAATTTAATGCTATTGCAGCCTCTTTTCCTTTTATTTCCCAAGATCTTTTGGCAACAATAAACTTATTTGTTTTCTTTTTATAAAATGGTCAGATTCTCTGAAGGCAATCAAAAGGACCCGTGCTGTTTGAAGTAACACTGCCATTATCCTGCCGATGAGCCCTTGCAATCCTGAGGTTATGGTGGGAGCAAAAGAACTTTAGTACAAGCAATGACAGCCAGTCCCACACCTTTTGAATGTGTCACGTCAGAAGAACATTGCAAGAGGAAATTGCATCCATTAGGATTATGTTCTTGAACTATTTGAAGGTTAATACTTGCAAAATAAATAAAAGGTCAAAAGCAGGTTTGCATTTTTCAGGTAAAAGTCTCACATCATGATCTCAGACAGAATGGCTTAGGGTTCAGTCAAAGGCTCAAAACATAAATTTGCAAAAGCCAAAAAAATACCACTTTGACTTATCTAATTTTTTTTGAAGAAGAAGAAATTAAATCTGAAAAATTTCAGAATGCCCATCTTGCACCCACTTTCCACATGAAGTGTCTTCCTTTCTTTCTGTTTGATACCATCAGATTTCCACATTTCTTTATAAATCTAAAACTTAGCAAATCTCAGCATGTCTTCTGATGTGTTTTCTTTCAATACTGAAATTAGGGGGTGGATTGGCTGGGCACTGTCCCACAAAACAGAAACTGTGTGAAATAATATTTACATTGTATTCCTATAATGTTATGATAATATTTCTGTTTTTGTGTAATTATGCTGTGTACGGGCATAAACAGGCAGTGCTACCCGTATTCCGGTCACATCCCAGCTGAGGGTCTGGGTGCCAAAGAGCCACCAACACCCCAGCAAATGTCACTTCAAGTGTAAAACCTTTTCCTCTCCTCCACGTTACCTCGGAGAGGTGTCGAAACAAATATTTACACGATTAAAATACCCGTGTGCACAAACACCCCCCCGTGTGGGGTTGTCTGCGGGCTTTTCCTGACCACACGCCGATTTGGGGCTCATTGTCCTGGGACACCGCAGCGCTTGCATTACCTGAAAAGTGAACTTTTAAAATGCGGCCATCGCGTGGCTGAAGCTCAAAACTGCACCTTGAAATTCCCGGAGGGGCTTTGTGGGGGCTGAAGGAGGGTCTGTGAAGCCTCAGGAGTCCCAGCTCAGCTGCCCACACAGCCAGACCTGCCACCAGCCCCAGGCACTGTCCGGCCGGGGGAAGGAGCGCAGGAGGGAGGGAAGATGTCTTAAATCTGGCTCTGTCACCATTAACCATCAACAGGGGAGAAGCTTTCCTTCAGAGGAGAGATTTCCTTCAGAGCAGAGATGCTTTCCCTCAGAGGAGAGAAGTTTTCCCTCAGGCGTCAAGAGAGAAGCTTTCCCTCAGGCGTCAAGAGAGATGATTTCCCTCCATTATCCTGCCGGTCTCCCTCATGACAGGAGAGAAGCTTTCCCTGAGGTGTCAGTTTTCCCTCAGACGAGAGGAGAGGATTTTCCCCTCAGGTGACAGGAGAGAAGCTTTCCCTGAGGTGTCAAGAGAGATGCTTTCCCTCAACTGACAGTAGTTTTCCCTCAAGTGACAATAATTTTCCCTGAAGTGACAGTGGTTTTCCCTCAAGGTGATCATAAACTCTGCTTCGTCCCCCTCAGTTGTTGTGCCCAAGCCCAGGGCCACTCCTTGCTATTTCACTGATCTGATGGTCCTTGCTCAGAAAACACCTGAGGAATTTGATGCTAAAGGGTTGCTCCAGTCACAGGGCTGGGGTTTTTTGGTTTTTTTTCGAACCACAGTGATATTTTACTGCCGTGCTGCAGTTCACTGTCATTTCCCGCCATCGATCAGAACCAAACAAGTTTNTATTTTACTGCCGTGCTGCAGTTCACTTCACTGTCATTTCCCGCCATCGTTCAGAACCAAACAAGTTCACAGAGGGAAGAATCGCTCAGGAAGGGATAGAGGGGGGTGTTATTCATGTGGTGTTCTGGGTGTGTCAGCAAATGAAGGGAAAGAACCCTTTTCGGCTTTGATAGGTATTTTCTTCGTGTTTTTACGTTTTTGTGCTTTTATTGAGAGATGAGTGAACTCTACCTTTTCTTCTGGAGTTTTCTGGAGTTTGGAAAGGGTTAAGGGAGATGCTGCATTTGGTGTATCCTCATCTTGGGCACTGGATTTTTCCATGTGGCGAATAAAAAGTGATACAGCATAAACAGCTAAAAAGGAAGGGGCTGCAGTGTGAGACGTGCAGTCATTGTCAAAGATGTCCTTTGCTAACTGTTACTTTGCAGATTTAGCAGTCAAAATTACACGGAAAATGTTGGAGAGGAAGGAAATCATCCCATTCAGTTTCTGCCATTGCTTTTATCTTGATCCCCTGGGGCTTTATTGAGGCAAATTGCAGTGCAGGCAAGAAGCGCCAGGAGGCTGGGGAGGCTGTCTGCCTTTAGGCAGTGAAACTGATGAAGATATTTTTAGTGAATTTACTAAATACTGTGATCAGTGGTAGTTTATAGCTCAGGTATCAGCCTCTGGGTCTCTGCCCAATGTTGCTTTACTTTCACTCTTACTTAAAAACACATCTACATCCAGATAAAAAGCTTCTTTGTAAATTTTATTTATTTGGAGGTTTCTACATGTGATGGAAAAGCTTTAAATGGTAGATGCAGAACTAGCTTTGGATCTAGACAAATTTTGCACTCACCAAAACAAATTTGAGCCAAATTTAGAAGTAGTGCCATATGACATGCTCTTGGGGAGTGAGAGGCTGGCTGCCGGCCCAGATCTGACAAAGATCTTTTGCACATTTTTATCTTTATACTCTGTGAATAGTCTCACTGATCGTTCTGTCAACCTGAAGTACTAAAACATCATCAGGCTGGCCTTTAAGTTTTAAAAGGTTGATCTTTAAATAAAAGTACTTTTTAAAAAGGTATTTTTTAATTTGCTTTCTGTTTACTGAGCCTTAAGGAAACATCTGTGTTGTGTTTTCCAGTCTTTTTCTTTGCAATGACAGAAACTCTTCCCCCCCACCCCAAAATGAATCTGGAGATTGTCATGCAGAGTTATGACTTTCAGAAATGAGATTTTAGGCAGATATCATTGTAAGGTTCTTGGTAGGAACTGAGAGAGTTGGCAACACAGAGAACACAGCAAGGAGTCATTGAAACACTTGTTTAATGCTTGCAGAAAGCCTTGGATCATCATTTCTTTGGGGCAAGAGTCTTAATTGTGCTGTGGCTGAGGGGTGCACATGCACCTATGTGTAAGTGTGTGTGGCTTCACTCCTCTGATGCTGGAAGGATCTGCTGCAGTGTTTTCATTGCACCAGTTTCAGTCCCTCATGCAGCCAGTCCAAGCAAAGTAGCAGTGAATTAAAGATAATTACAGGTCAATGACTGATGCTCTTATCCTGTGGAGATCATGGGAGGAGTGAGTAAGAAGATGGCAGAGTCTGATTTACCTTTGGAGCAGGTGTCTTTTAAAGCAAGCAACCAAAGCAATTAACCACAGCAACAACAACAAAAAAGTACAGAAAAGTACCGTGGAAATTCTCCAGATAACAACCAGAAAATTAAATGTTGTGTAAACAAGGACAACAAAATTAGCATGTAGCTGGAAACAACAGAGACGCAGGCATTCAAAGGGTATTATTGATGCATTTTAATTAAAAATTAAAGCAGCTTAGGGGCTGATCTAAAGTGTTGGCAGTGAAATCAAACCAAGTCCAAGAATGTTTGTTTTCCATACAGCACGCAGCAGCCCCAGCTGCCACCAGCCAATACTGCTACGAGATTCTACAAAGAGTGTAATTACACAGTCTCTGTCTCAACCATCTTGGTTTAGTGTAACAGAGAAGGAGTTTTACACGTGGATAAATATAGCACAGAGGTGCTTCTTTATTCTGTGAAACAAAAAATATTTATGGGAGCAGCTGAATACAGTTCTCATCTGAAGGGAATAATTTGACCTACAAGAGTATTCTTTGTCACTTTTGTGGCAATCCACACCATTACTTTTACTGTGCAATGTAATATTTTTATTGCAGTTTAACCGAAGCGATCAGTTAAACACATATTTACCATATATTTTTATCACAATGTGTCTCTGCCATATTTTCTAGGTCTACATGCCCACTGTAACCATTGTTGATGCCCCTGGAAGGATGAGACATGGATCACTACAGGGAAAGGCAATGCTGCAGCTGCCCAGGTAGGTGCATGTTTGAACACAGCTACCAAAAATTACATAAATTAAAAACTTATTGAAATAGCTGGGCTATTAAAATCTATTTTCATAGCAAGCAAGCAGACAAAGGGAAATGAAGGCAGCTTTCCTTGACCTGCAGGACACAGATAAACAGTGAAGCAGAACGCAGCCCAAAATCCCCATGTCCATGGTCAGGGCTGGCAGATAAAGTTAATGAACTGTCAAAAACATACTGTGGCAGTATCTGTCTTTTCTGACTGCAGAAAATGTGTTTTCCCTTGCAAGATACTATCTTTAGCCAACCTTCCTCTAAGCTTAATTAGCTCCAGATTGTAATTGCTGATTTCCCCCTACTGATCCTTCCTTAAGTACATCCTTCTTTGGGGGGAGACTGTGGGCAAAGGTGTTACAGCATCTCTAAGTGTTCTGTGTTGGTATAGCCTTGGCATTGCTTAGGCCTTGGTATAAATGTGATTCTGCATAATTTTTCATCCAAAGATGCTGATTTTTTAAAACTTATATGGGAAAATTAAATTCTCCAACATTCTTTGGGAAGTTTTCTTGTTTCTACGCTGCTCCAAAAAAAAAACTTACAGAATTAAAAGTATCTGTGGGCTGCAAGGCTTGATCCAGAGCTCATCAAACACAAAGATTTCCTTTGACTTTCAGAACACTATGTTGGATTATTGAAGGCATCATAAATGACATAGGAATTGTTTGGGAAAGGTACCTGCTGTGTTACGCAAGTGGCATAGGACTCAAAGTTCTAAAAAATTTGACCTAGGAGATTTTTGGCTTCATCAGGTCATTTGTGAGAGACCCATACCAGGTTCTTTACTGAAGGGAAAGCCTAAATTATGTTTTGAAATGCAAGTCATGCTCTCTTTCAGTATAGTTTGCTCTGTGGAGACAGAGGAGTAATAAATGGTTTCTGGGACAGCATATTTAGTTTAATTGCCATTTCACTCAACAAAACCCTGATAAAATCCATAATAAGCAAAGCAACACTCCATAAGCTTTTTTAATGGTTGCAATATATAGGGATTCCCATTTGTCTTGCTGGCATTATTTATAAGAAAGCTTCTACTTCATATATGTTGGGGCTTAATTTCAGCATTTTATGGCAAATCCTGACTAAACAACGCCCCATATTGTATGTAGTCACTTTATTAAAACAATTGGAATATGATCCTATTGTAATTTTATATAATAATATTCTTGAGAAATAGTTTTTTAATGTAACTGTGATGGTGGCAATTGATTCTTAGTTTCTCAGCATTCTGGCACCTGCATATATGCCTATACATTCTATATATCTGTGTGTGTGAACATTTTTAATGGGGGACTGGCTACTTGCCAGATTACCATACTAAGGACAATGATAAAAGGGATGTATTTCACTCCAATAATGTAATTTAGCCAAATACAATCAAATATTGTGACAAACCCCTTTCAGATTGTTTTTTTTTTCTGTAAAGAGGTGTGATTTTCATTAAGATCCATCTTAGATATAACTCACCAAAACAAATTACTTATTAAATTGCAATATCTAGAAGCACCAAGAGCACTGAACATTTTCCAAAGCACAGTATTTAAGAAATTTGACTTGCCATGGCCCCCCCCCCCATTTGGACACTGCAAATTATAACAGTTACAATCAGCAGAGCTTTCATATATATCTTTGACTTTGAAGAAAGAACTTAATACAGAATATGTTATACTTGAAGGTAAGATATTACCATTTTTCTCATCCAAAATTGAGGCTGAGTGGGAAAATCACGAGAAAATAAACATTTTCTTAAGGATGAAAGGTATTTTAGTTGTTTTCTGTTTGAATTTAGCTTGAGATTTTGCAATCATTTTATAAAACTAACATATTGTAGAGGAGGACTGATATTTTTAATTTAAACTTCATCTCCTTATAAATCACTTTTATATAGTTACCTAGGAAGTCTAAACAGCATTTCTTCATATGTTGCTTTCATATATTTGATGGCTTCTCTGTGTAAAAATATTAGTAAATAATTTAATGTTTATTTTTAATATGAAAATTCAGCGGAATCTTGTATGAGTTGATAGACAATCTCAGTGGTATTACCATGCTGCCCTCTGGAGTACACTGACAAAGCACCACATGGTAAAAGTTTTATAGGCATTGGAAAAAGGAAAGCCTTGGCTAAGCTCTTTGAAAAGCAGGAGGAGCATGTAATGTTTCACTTCACTTAGCCCAGAATTTTTTGGGTATGTATCATGTTTTCACTAGATATGTATTACTATGTAGGATTTCATCCCTGGCTAGAGCCCAAAGTGTTTGATCAATAATAATATAAAATATAAGTGATTATTGTGGGATCACCTCAGTGCTTGTGTTCAAATTCTTTAGCATAGATTTTAATTTTTGGTTTAGAATCATCATTTTGAGCTTTCTCAGCAAAACTGAGCAGTGTCAGACTGTCTCACTCAATCCAGCTTCTGTGGCTCCTGTGTAACCCAAGTCTCAGATATCCTGCGACTCTGCTAGGAGACAATAGTAGGTATCAAAGACAATAAAACACATCATTTTTCTTCACAAGCTCTAAAATCCCTGAAACATTTGGAAGACATATGCATCTGTTGTTTCCTAAATTAATTCATCTTTCTCCAAGATGTGTCTTGTGGAAAAATTAGAAATTCCCCTTCACTCCTTCCCTTCCTCTTCCCCTTCCCTTCTCCAAGTTGCTTTAATCCATATAAGAATGAAAACAAAGGTCAGGCATTTATATTATGGCTAAGTTCTGGGTAAACAAAACAAAACAAAACAAAACAAAACCAAACAAAACCCCCCAACAACAACAAAAAGGTGAAGTTTGGGCTTGGTTTGAATTACTTTAGTATCTTTTGAGGAATCTTGTTACTTAAATACTTAAATATTTAGTACAAAGATAGCCAGTTGCAGTTTGTATATAGCTGGAAGTGGGGTTAAAAAACAGCACAGGTCCAGAAGCAGAAGGTACAGCAAACACCTCCTATCCTTCTTCTCCAACACAGAAATATATATCATGTATATAATTTATGTTCATTTCTGGGTCCTTTCTCTGCTTCCACAATAGGAAACAGAGCACAAATTAAAAGGAGAGGTTGTTATCTTCAAAAGTGGTTTTGGGGACCTTACAACACCTGGGAGCAGCTAATTAAACTGTCAGAAGTTGTTAAATATTTTAAGGTCTCTGCCATTGGCAGTCAACATTCAGGTCCCTTTTTAGTGTAACAAAGTACCTTTCTTTTGGTGCCTAAAGACTTCTGAAAATCTGCTTTTCTCAAGTGTAAAGTTCCAGGTGAGGCAAAAAGAAGCTGTCACAGTGTGACAGGAATTGCAGGTCAGATACAGACTGACAAGTCATGAAAAATTTAGATCACTGACAGGAGTCTGCAACACTCACTGTGGTGAGAACATTAAACTGCACATCAGTATAACCAGGTAAAACACCACATATATGGGACAAACTATCTGTGAAAATTTAGGGTTTCTGTAGGGAAGCCAGAAGAGTCCCCAGGATAATGGCAGTCATGGAGACATTAAGGCATTAAGCTGGTAGGGCATGAAGAGAGAGAGGTATTACAGCTGAGATGGACTCTAATTTCCATGAAAAACCTGGGTAAAGGGGGTTCCTGGACTTGAGGCTGTTTGGGTTTGAATTGTTGCTGGAGGCACGGGGAGAGAGAAGTGTACTAGATGACTAGTACACAGTTCTTTTTTTTCTTTTTCAAAGGATATCATAACCTCTTATAAACAATAAATTGTTAATTGGACTTGAGGCTGTCTGCATAAGCAGCAGTGTAGCTACAGGTGGTTCAGCTGTGGAATCAGAAGAGTCCTGGTCACTGCAGCTGCTGGTTTTGGATTGGACCTGCACTGTCCAAATTTCACTTGGAGAGCAGCTCAGCTGGGAAATGAGTGATGCTCTGTTTTTGATGATTGATTGCTGATGGAAAAGGAAGGGAAGTAAGCCCACGTGTCCTAGTAAAAACTCACTCTGACTTTTTAGAAGGCCTAAGATTCTAACTCCCTCTGGCAATTTTAGAAATACTACCTTCCATTAATAATCTCTAATGAGGGAAAGTTTAATATTACTAAATAATTGTTTGGGGAATATATTCCCCATACAAGTGAGGACTTCTTTGTGTGCATATGACCTGCATAGTGAAAAAATCCCACATTATTAGTATGTTTTAACTTTTTTTTTTTTTTTTTTTTTGAGAAAAGATGGCATCAGCAAATCATTCCACAATATCCTGGTAAATATTTTTAAAGAGGATCCAAAAACAGATCAGAGCACAAAAGTGGCTTTACTAACAGCTTCTACTAAGATTAAATATATATAAATATATGTATATATCTCCCAAGACAAAATACACAGCTTCATATAATCTGCTAAAGAGAAAAGTAAATATTTTGCAACCACAAATGAAGTCAAAGCATAACATTGTGGTGAGACTTAAGAGGAGTTAACAGACCAAAATGTCTCATTATTTCACAAATTATAGCAGCATGAAAAAATACTCCTTTAGTTTCAGGATACTTAGCTCTGTTTCATGAAATAAAAATATGTGGTTAAAACAAAGCAGCGTTTCAAGCCCAGCGCCGGGATCTGGCCGGGCTCGGTGTGGTCCGTGGGTTGGCGGCCGCATGAGTGGCACCCAGTCCACGCTTCAGGGATGAGAAATGTGCTCCTTTCACACCCACTGGCACATGGACAGAGCTCCATGCACAGCCTGATCCTCTGCCCAAACGGAGGAGCAGGAATTTCTCTGTGACACAGTTAGAGGCTTCAGGTTCCTCTTGCCAACGGTATGGATCAAAACACTAAGGGTGAAAATGCACTTGGTGGCCTTGACCTGGTCTGTAGTGGGTGCCAGGAGCCGAGTTCTGCCCTCAGTTACACCCTGCAGCTCCCCTGAAGTCTGCAGTGGTGCCAAGTGTAACTGAGGGAAGAATTCAGCTGTTCAAATACGTCCATGGTTACCAAGCCAACTGGCAGCGACTGCAAGGGAATAATAGGAGTGTTGAGGGCAAGAACTGAGGAGCCTTCGCAGGGCGGTCTGGAGATCTGCACAGTGCTTGTCTACAGACTGTCTGGCCTCCTGAAGTCAAAGCTATTAGTTTTTCCTACTTGCTCAAATGTGCTGCAGACAAAAAGAGCCTTTCACTGGTGAACACTGATAAATGCCCACCAGCCAGGGCTCCTGCACCTCTCAGTGCATTGTAGCAGCAACCTTTTGTCTGTGCCAGACCTAATCTTGAAGTTTCATGGGGCAGAGAGCAGATCTGAATACATTTCAAATTTCTAACACAGCAAATCATTACTGTTATTAATGAAGTAGAGCTGAGTAGCTTCCAGGCTACTTATAACACGAACAAACTCATCTTCTGGCAGCACAGGTTAGTTATTCAGTGCTTCCTATTACTGAAACAGGGAATAGGCTATCTGGCTCGTACAGTGACTCCCATCTGAGGGAACCAGAGATTCTTTTCTTTATTTCACAGATGAGGAATAAAGATTTAAAAGTATTTGTCTGTACTCATATTGGAAGAGAGGAACCGAAATTCTGGTATCCTTTGCTGTAGTGGCCTCGTATGTCAGTGGTTAAACCCTGACCAGCTCGTACTACAAGAGCTGTGTGTAGGCTTGGTGAAATTCAAGAGTTGTAAACTTTCAGTGTAGAAGACTTCCTGACACCGAATAACCTTGAGTTCTGGTTTTAAAATGGAAAACAAACCAAAACAGTCTTTTTATGGGACAAGTAGATTATTTGAACTCCTCCTCGTATAGCTGCATACTATTGGAAAAGTGTAAACTTCACCAGAACTGATTAAAATCCCCTGCTAGCCATTTCTGTTCATTTTCATGGACAGAAAACAACAAAGGTATAATGAAAAATCAGTTGGACTGTTCTCATTGACAATCATTTTGTTTTGGAAAGCTCTTTAGACAGGCAAATTATTAAAAGGAATTGGATGGAATATCTAATCTGGAACAAGTTAGGATTAATCAATCAGACTTTCAGTTGAAATAGGTCTTTTTTGATCCACTTAAAATAGGAAAAGTGCTATAACTAGGACCAGTTCACTTTTTTCCAAGCCCTGCATTACACACACATTGTCATTTGAAAAGGTCTTAAATACAATAAAATTAGCAGGAAAATCCAGGAATAAATACACAGTGGGGCAATTTTGTTTTGTGAGTTCTATAGCTAAGAAATCCATAAGCACTATAATAATTTCTTTAATGTCAAGCATGTAGACCCATTTCCTCTGGGGAAAATTCAGATTAACTATTCATTGTAAGAAGAGATTTCTTCCACCTCCATCAGTTTATTGCAATGTCTGCAGTTCCTGTCAGTTACTGCAATTTGTAAAAAGAATTTGTATGGTATTGTGCAATCTAAAAGATATCAAAGGGACACTTCACATGGAATATATAAAGACCAAACTCATATTTCCAGTTATTTCTGGAAGGAAATATGCAAACAGTTTTCAACAAGGAACTATATACTTCAGTATTTAGAATTTGAAGCAAGAAATTATTCAACATTTCAAATCTATAGGGAATGTGAAGTAGGAAGAAAGTTAATCTCTTAAGCAAAGATTTGTCCGTTTGATTAATAAATAAACTTTGCTTATCTAAAGCACTTTCTTCCCAAAGATACAGAACTACAAATGGTTCAAAAGGGAAAGACCGATACATGAAAAGTCTCAAATGTGGCCTCAGTGTTTTTAGGCATCTGTTGGACAGCATGTTGAAAGACAACACCCAGAGGTGGGAGGGCAGAGACACAAGGTACTGAGCTGTAAAATGAGCCCACTCTAATTATGCTAAAAGGTCCTGTGTCTTCAAATGGATGAATGTCATTTATTGAATCACTCCTCATTGAAGAAACTGCTTTCTAATTATATATTTTCTCTGGAGAAAAAGCCATCAGAGGTCCAGAGGAGAGTCAGCCTGATCTGAAGAATGTTTTGGAAGATGGACGAGGACATGATCTACCAGTATAGCTGTTTAAGCACGTCCCCTGAAGTTTTAACGGGGTGGGACTGTAGCCTTTTTAAAAATATGAATTTTAAATCATTTAATCATTGTCCTAAAGTGGCTTAGAATTTCACAAATACAGGCATTCTTAGACTGATACGGTTTTAAAGGTTGATTTTAAAGAACCTTTTCAATCACTGAAAGCATGAACATGGGATATTTTAATCAAACAAGGAAGGTGCTATTTTCTTTAGAATCACTAATGAGATATCTGAAAGAATAAAAAACCCCAGAATAAAAACCTCTGTTCTAGAAGAATAAAATACTGAAGAGAATGGAAACTTGTACTATAATCATGCTGAGCATATTAGAACTGCTAGCAGTATATAAGACAGCATGGTACACTAATCCTGGTAAAATACAGTACTGGTAATCAGCCTCTGTGAAAAAGGCAGCTCTGCAAGTACAATCAAACAGAAGCAGCAATCAGTTTCCCATGCAAAGCATCCTTCCTGGCAGATACAACTCAGGAAATATCTTAAATATGCAGGCTGCTCTCAAGTGTTCTGATCTGGTTGGAGAGAAATTAATTACAGCACAGATAATAAATGCATACACCCTGTGATGTGGATGATTCACTTTACAGTATGCCATTTATTCCAGTACATTTAACTGATTAGCAGGGAAAACACAAAACACTTTTGACAAATATTAGTCATTTTCTGATTGTTGAATTTACTTACAGTGATGGTGAGTTTACTGAGTTGCTGCCGGAATTTTTCTACAAAGGACACCTTGATATGCTTCATTCATGTGGAACATCTGAAATGAATAACGAGGAACGGATGGAATTTTCAAGAGAAAAAAAGAAAATAATAAAACGCCCACCATAAAAACTAATTCTCTATAAATAATCTCAATCAGGAAAACCTTTACCCTGGAGACAATCCAAGGCTGTCTTTTTAGTAGCTCTTTCCCTTGTGACAAGAGCAAAATTTCCCATGCCACAAATCATTCCCATCTATCATTTTGATATAATCTGAAGGAAAGCCATCCTACCATCAGAATGTGCCCCATCTTGTACAGGCTCAGAGAGGGACATATTTGCATATTTGGTTGGGAAGACTCACTGAGCGTAGAATCAGCAATTATGAACTTTCTGGCTGGTTATTTTGCACATTAGACCAGCAATTTCATTTTTGTAGTTAAGTCTTTGCTTAACTGTGCTCTCAAGCATAATGCAATTCTGCTGATGTTCTTCTTTTGGATCAGCTTCTCTAGTTACCATTGTATTGCCTAGTTTATATGACATCGATTGCACTGTAGAAGAAAGATGTTGGTCCTTGCCAAGAGGATGTAGGAAAAAGTTCCATGGATTTAACATAATAGTGCTGTTTATTCAGGAATTCAATGTTTGTTTTCTATTTCCTTGATGGAATGGCATCTCCTTTAATCTTGTGAAGTAGCCTGGCTCAATCTCTTCTAGAAGCTGATTTGAACCAAGTGATTTGTGAACGGGGCTGTTTCCTACACCCTTCAGCAGCCTCTCTTCTTGTATCATACCTATCATTAAGGTCACAGAACAAAACCGGATCCATCATTACCATCTTCCAGGATTGCTGCTTCTGTTACTCAGTTTCTTATTCCATTGCTGTGGTTGCAATAACAGCAAAATGTTTGACTCCAAAGAAATATTCTTGTCTTAGTGCAGATCAAGCCTGTATTGATCACAGCTTAGAAAAAGCAAACAGGTTTTTTTCAGTGGGAAATAATGACATTTTCTATTGCTCAGGCCTTATGTACATTGCAAAGAAAATAACCAGCTAATGGCCAAGTTTTTACGTGCTTTTTTCACTCTTTGGTAGCCTGAGGGGAGATGAATTCTTTGCCCAGCCAGGAGATTTGTATGCCTGGTTTGAGTTACTGACTGTGTGTGTTTGCACTGCACAAGAAATTCCAGTAATAAAAAGCTCATTCCAAGCCCACGTTATTGGTCATCCATCCTGGGCAGATGCTGTAAGATGTGAACTGACACTTGTACTAGAAAGTGGAAAGTGTGGTATCAGAAGGCCCTAAATGATGACTTGAATAAACATGGGGATGGGAGAGGGACCGGAAAGGGGAGGAAGACACCAAGCTTGCGGGCCTGTGCTCCAGAAGATCATTTAGAGATACATCACTGCTGCGTGCTGTGATGAGAACACAGAGGTAATGATGAGCTCCTGCAATCACTGCAGCAGTGAGCATCACTTGCAGGAGGAATGGTAAGTCCAAGACAGGATTGATTCTGGGTTGTTCTTACTCACAGCAGTGCAAAATGACAACATTCCACTGGTTTGGTTGTTTTATAAAGGTCATAAAATGTTAGTCCAATGCAGGGCAAAAGGAAATGAAGGTCTGATCTGTAATCTGCTTCTTATAACACCAGAGAGCTGTTGCAGATCTCACTGGCACTCCTGTTTGGTATTTTTATTAAATTCAAGAAACAAATGTTACAAATTTGACTTGGATTTTACCATTTTTAGCATTCCATTTGCTATAGGGTGAAGTGTATTTTGCTAGATGTTATTGTAGGGTTCTTGCACATTGTGAGGAAGACGTGTATAGAAATAGAACCTATAAACTTTCCAGTTCCTGAGCAGCACCTCTATTCAGAGAAATAATAATGAGTTTAAAATTAGAGGAATGCAGAAAAGACTTTTTCACAAGCCTTTTCCTGCAGATATTTTAACTCTGCACTGTTCACACTGATTACAAGCCATACTTGAAGGTTTCTTAACACATTCTGAAGTCCTGGCCCAACATTCAAACCAAGAGTTCAATGGACTTTGGTAGGTTTTGGATCAACTATTTTGGGATGAATATTTTTTTTTATTTCAACTTTCCTACTACTCCAGAAACAATTACAGTCATCAATAAACATGACATACTCAGTGCTGACAGCCAAAGTTATTTTAGTCACATTCTACCTAGCAGTACTCAGAATTTGTACAGTTAAAATATGTTTTTCTTTTGGCAGCCTTTTTTTGTGGTTCAGCATCATTTCCCTCCAAGTGTTTTATCAGCATCCAGAAGTTGGTCTCATAAACCAAAACTTTAATTATAATTCTTTTCATTATGAGTCAAAGGACTAAATATTGACCAAGAAATTCTCCTATTCTTGAATGTTGACAAATTTTTCCCATATGATCTCAGGAAAACCTTGATGGGAAACCATCTGTAGGCCACCTGAGAGTTCTGGGTGTTTTATTTAATAGAGGGAGACACAACCCTATCCTGGCTGGGAATTATTGGCTCACTGAGCAACTCCACTTGTCTGATATTGTCTCTGAAGATAACAGTCATCACTTTTTAAGCATAGTTTCCATCATGCCTTTTGCCTGATTTTTGGAGCTTTTTCATTGTTGCAATCATATTTCACTCCATATAAATAGAGGACAGACCACAGGGCCAGACCAAAAGTCATCATGCCACTCAACAGACTCCTAAGCTTCCTAGATCGATGGATGGGAAATGTAATCTTTTTATCTAATGCTTCCATGTGCCATATTCTATTTGAGCTGTATGGCAGAGGCTGAGTCTGCCGCACAGCACTAGATGGCAGTACCATATTGCACTTCCAGGGAAATCATCCCCTCACTGTCATTACTCATCTGGGCTGGGAAATGTAAACTAAGTGTGAAATAGAACCACATTTCTTCTCTGAGTTTGTTTTGGTCCCCCGTCGGAGGTTGATCTAAGCTGCCCACAAACCCCACTTCTCGTGCTGCAAACAGCACACTCCCCTGCAAGGGCCAGCTAATTAAGCTCTTTATGTATCTGCCAAGAAAACTATGTAGATACTGTTAGTTCAGACAGCAGTGAAATCAAACAGCTTTATGCATATCACATTAGGCAAATCTGCCATCATGCAATTGCACTGAATATTAGCTAAATGTGAGTATGTAAAGGACATTCCTTGGTTCCATTGATTTATTACTATGAATAACACACTCAAACGGGAACAAATGTCTCTTCCCAATTTGATGTACATCAGTAATGTTTTCCAATGGGGAATTTCAGCGTTTGTTCCTTGAAATCATCAATCTTCTGCACAGTAATTAGACCCATATGAAATATGGTGTAAAAAGAAGCACACAAATATTAAGTGACCCTTACATGGACCTACTAAACTATTAATAGAATTGAGTGAATAATCCCATTCAGCCCTGCTGAATCTAAAGGCTGGATTTCTAACCCTAAATGGGATTAGCAAAATTTCCAAGCTTTTAATCCAGCTATTGCTATTCTTTTAAAGATTTGTCTCTAAAAGTACAGGCACTCTGAAAGATTTCTGTCATTAAATGTCCATGACCTAAACAGATTTGGTTTGGACCCTAATTTGAACAAAATATTTTAAATTTTAAAAACTTACATCATGATGAATTATATGCATATTGAATGTACATTGTAATCTGCCTTTGTAAATGAAAGCAGAGGGCAGCCAATTGCAGATACAGTGTTGGGGATTTAGCACTTTCTTAATTTGTTTCAGAATGAGTCTCTCTGAACCTGCCTGATGTTCAGCTGTACATTGTGACATTGCAGAACAGAGTGTTCAGTATGGAAAAAATATTTCAGGATGTCACCTATTGTGGCACTGCAGGGAAAAGTCAGGCATCTCACAGCTCATTTGTCTTCCTGGGAAGTTTCTTGCAGAAGGGACAAAATACCTGCAGAACTTTTCAAGAAGGTTTCCTGACACTGTGCACAATTTGTGTGAGGTCTCACAGTGATGATTTTACAAGCAAGAAGCAAACACTATTGCTGAATTTGGAGAAAAATGGCCCCAGCCTGCTCAGTGACACCACAGTCCATGATTTCCATTTTACAGGGACCCATTTTATACAATTGTCACCACCTGGTGTCACCAAACAAGCCCGGGAACTCTTCACAGGCTGTTTTAAATAAGTGATTAAATCACTGAATTTTGAAAAATACAATTTCATCAGTATGAGAGAAGAATTTACAGCCCTAACAGGTTGATTGACAATGTATCTCCTTAAGAAAAAATAAATGTTTTTTTTTTTTCATATGCCTAAAGAAATACAAAGCATTTGGTGAATTTGGGGAGGACCAAAAGGAATATTTTACATTTATCTAGGCAGTTTTGACTAATAATCCAAAAGATGTTGCCAGCCAGAAGTTTAAAAGACAAAATTGCATTTCACCCATTGTGGTTTCATTAGCAGTAAACAAAAGCATGAAACTGAGCTCTTCCCAGTTCACATGGTGACCAGGAAAAATTCAGAAAATAAAAAAAAAAAAAATTCCTTTTGTCATGCTGGAAGTGAACAGGAACTGAAAAGAGTGTGGGCAGTGAAAGGCAAAGCAAAGGTCTCACTGTCTTAGTGCAGGACTTCACCCTGTGTTTCCAGCTGGCAGTCGCAGACTGTAATTAATATAGCCAAGAACAAGGTTGGCAGCTCATCATTTTGCTGAGTTTCATTATTTGGGGAAGACTTAAAACTTCCAGTTTCCAAATCTCAGTACGTACTTGGCTTTCAAGCAGTTTTGCAGAGTTCAAGGTTAAGGAGCCAGCAACCAAACTTTCAAAGATGCTTATGATCTTTGGGGGTCAGAGGGACGTGTTTTGTGTGTGCATCTGTGTGTTGGAGTAAGCAGGGAATTAATGCAGTTTTGAACGTATTGTGTCGAGGTTTCTGATTCACTGAGACAGTGAAACTGCAGGGTAAGATTTCTGTATAATATCTGCACCAGAATTTACCTCTGTGTGTGATTCTCACATAGACTTGAGTGAAGGTCCTTCCTAGGAACTAGTACTCACAACTCAGAATTTGCCTCAGTGCTTTCTTCACCAATGGCCACATCCTACATTCTTTCATATACAGAAGTATTAGACATGTACTTCAGTCTCTGAATAGCATGAATTAGCACAATAATTATGTTTTCTTCAGCCAAATAAATATTTTATCTGTTTTTTTTTTTTTTTCTGGTGTTTTTCCAACTCTACATGAAACATCAGGAAAAAGGAAACCAAATGCTGATGTGACTTTTCAGATTAAAAAAAAATAATAAAAAAAATTACTGTGTCTACATTGCTCCTGTTTCCCAAATGCCTTCTGTGTGCCTGCACAGCTGATGAGCAGTGTGTGCCCGCTGGTGCCCTTGTTTGTTACACAGTACCCGTGGCCCTTTCCGACCGCTTTGATGTGCCTTCCTGGCTCTCCTGTGTTTGGGTACCCAGCTTCCTGTAGTCTTTCCTCACTCCTAAGCTGGATTTGCTGCCCTTTTCCAGGTGCTGCCCTGCCCTCGGTTACTTCCCATGCATGCCTCTCTGTGTGTAGGTATTTGTGCTTTCCTTCCCCTCTGCCACATTCCAGGCAGTGATCCCGGGCAGCCTCTGCCAGCTGACTCACCAGGCTGCTCGCACAAGGTCACGCTGTGAGACAACGAGGCTGCCAATTTAGCAACATCATCCGCTGCATCAGAACACAGGGGTTTAGTTTGTCAGCATCCTCAAATTATCAGCATCTGCTGTCTTAAGTCCATTAAGCAAAGATCGTATTTCCTCGGCATACGTGGTTTGGTCTCGAGGTAACTCCACCAAACCCAAAGTTGGGATAACACTGAATATATTTATTTCTATCCTGTGATGCCCCTTTGGTTCCCAAACTGTGCTGTTTAAATACAAATGAAGTAAAACGATAATTAAAGCAATATGGATACTGGGCTGCCTTCCTTTGAGGTTGCTGCCTCCATTGGGGCAGTTTAGTCCCTTGCTAGGCATGGTCAGCAAGGCTCTGAAGAGATGAGCACCTTTGTACCTGAACTGTGCTGCCCTGAGTAGCAACTCTTCAATACAGGCAGAATCAATCCAGGTCCGTGGGGAAAAGAGGCAGGATTCTTGCACAGGCTCTGCTGAGGGGGAATTGTGCTATGGAGCAATTTCAGTGCTAAAATTCTTAAACAGTGTGACACAGGATGAATATCAAGTGCTGCCCATCCCACCCAGCTGTGAGAGGAGGAGGGAGTTGTTTGCCTTTGCAGATTTAATCCTTTGTTTAGTCCCCAGTATTAACTGCTTTTCAGCAGTGGAAAATACCATCAGTAGCTGAAAAACGTTAAATAGTTTCAAAAAAGTAAAAATACTATTTTTCTTATTTTTCAATAACAACTGGAGCACTTGTCCCCATTTTCCCCCCAAACCCGAAGATTTATTTTCCTTGTTGCTATACCTTTGTGTCTTTCTCTAGCCCATTTTCTTTTTACTAATTAATAATTGAAAAGGGGAAGGAAAATGAGGTGGGGAAAGCTTAAATGTCTTGTGTTTGCATTTGAAACGAGTCCAGTAACTATTTTTTAATGCATGTTTTAAAACCAAGTGAAAAATCTGAACTAATTTCACTGCTTATTTATGTTCTTTACTACATGCCAAATTTCACTAGTACTTGAAAAAAAATTGTTTGAGGGACAGTGTAGGTGATGTGGACAAAAACACAACTTTGCTTGACAAACAGCAACTGACAGAGAGGAATCCAAAGTGAAAGGCTCAGTATTTGTCCTTTTAACCCACCTAAAAGCATGTGACATCAGAACAGCCTTCTACAGTATTTGCAATTTCCTCTGATATCCCCAGTGAAGCAGAGGAGCTCTGTGGATGCCTCACTACCCAAAATAGACCGCACTGTCGCTGGGGTTTCACTCATTTGATCTCTGCTGTGGAAACCACTGAAGGTGTGTTACTGAAACTGCCCTGCTGAGGAGTTAAAAAAGGAATCTTTTTTGTTTTCCTCCTTGTTTGCTGCTGCAGGCAATGAACTTACTTCCAAAGAAAATAGTGTTGGAGTTGGAGCCTCTGCAAGGCAAGGCTGGAGCAATGCAGATTTTAGGGGTTTTTTTTACCTTTCAAAATAGCAGGACAAAACAGGAAATTGCAAAAGGTGATGCTTTCTTATCCAGAATGTTCTAAGAGCTCAGTGTTTCCATTAGTGCAATAATGCCAAACCAACACAGGTTTGCAGTATTACAAGTCAGAAGACAATCCCATTTACCAGGACTCTGTCAAATGCTTTTGTTCCTTGATTAGTTGGCCCAGCAAACCAAAATATGCAGTTTGGATATTTCAAAATATGTCTCTGCCTGATGAAAAAAAGGGACAAATGTACCTGAAAAAACTGCTCTGCATTTTAAATGGAAATTTGAGTAAAGGTTTTATTACAAAATATATTGAATATACTTTATTACATCATTAAAAAAATCATATTCTGTTTTCAGAATGCTGCTGAATGCTGCCCAACATAGTTTCATGTTTTGTATTGCCTTTTCAGTCCAGTTTTAATTCTTCCCCCTCATTTTTTCTTATTTCAACAGTTACAAATTCCAAAAGACATAATTCTTATTCCCACATAGATGCAGATCAACAGATCCACATACATATTCTGGGAATGCAACCAAGAATACATGCAAGATTTTTATAATACAGTAAAAATCACAAGCAACAAGAGGCATAAAAATAATAGATGGTAGAAGGAGATCCTTGAGAGTGCTGTTTGTGCTTGTGCTCCGGAGCAGGAAGCGTGGCCAGGTTGGTAGCTCACTGGGCTGCGATGTCAGAAGGTCAGATCACACATTAGGATTTGGGCTCATCCCAAATTTGACACAGTATTGAAGGGGGAAGGGAAAGGGAAAGGCATGTGACAGTAAAGGACATTGTATTCAGCAGTAAACGCTGGAAATTGGAAATACCCATCAGTGGACTAGGGAAAGGAAAGTCCACTATAGAACCAACACAGACTCCTTCTTCATCAGTTCCTAAACACTGAATTATGCTGGTAACAAGCACCAGATCTGGTGAAGAAGACTCTATTTACTAACACTACATATCCTTTAATATTAGTTTAATTAAATGTGATTGAATATATATTCCCACCTGACAGAATCTCACCAAAATCTTGCCAAAAACATGTATGTGGCTGTTTCTAATATAGATCTTTACATATGTTTTTCATACACTTGTGCATCTCATTTTGTCTCAGTTCAGGTTGGTCTGTTAAATGATAGCATTTGGAGAGAAAATAATGCTGCCTTCTCAGAAGGATTCACACTGTAATCTCCTGGATTTATTAATATTAAAATTCTTACAATAATTCAGCTTAGAGGGACATAAGGGATCATCTCATGATCTGGTACAACCCACAGCCCAGTGCAGCACCAAATTTGAAGTTGGCTCTAATTTCAAGGCCAGATAAATTGTCCAGGGCCTTCTCCACCTCAGCTTTGAGTATCTCCAAAAATGGAGATTTCAGTCTCTCTAAGAAACTTGGTTCATTGCTGATAATCATCACTGTGAGAAGCACTTCCCTTATATTGGCATAAAATATTCTGAAATCTCCTGACCGTAAAAGAAAAGGTGAAGAACCAAATATTAATTCTGTACTCAAGTCATCTTTTCACAACAAACTTACTAGCAAAGATATTGAGCATACAGAATTATTAGTCTGAAACAGACTAATAAACACATAATTGTGAAGGATACTTTATGCAAGGGAATGATTTATGAGATGCCTGTAATTGCTTTTGGTGATCTGGCAGGTCTAGGCCTGTCTTTGCTGAAGGACTTTAAAGGGTTTTCAGATCACTTGTTTATTCTTGTTCTCCAGCTTGTTCCAAATGGATTTGAAAGTCATTTTTCTGAATGACTGACGTGCCTGCCTGTCATTGCAGTGAATTAATCAAGCTCATTATTCAGTGATAACACTCAATTTCATGATTCCTAGAACCACACCTAAAGAGTTATCAAGGGTCAGCTTATTCCCATGTTATAAGAAAAAAATGAGTGGAAGGCAATGTACTCTCTCACATACCCACCTCACTCTGTGGGACAATAGGCCCTTCCAGTGTCACAGTAATTTCCTGCTGGAGGAATGTTCCTACTGCTTGTTTTAATTCAAATAGTTGAACAGCATCATGAGCCTTTCATGGGCTAAATGGGTTGGCAGGGCAATTTTGGCTTTTTGCAGGATCCACTCAAATGTACAAATCAATTATATGACTTCCATGCTGAGAAAACACATTAACTTTAAAATGCACAGCAGGAGCCTGGTCTCAATAAAAATATTTAAAACCCACTCTTAAACTATGACTCCAAGTTGCAGTTGAATATGAAATATCCATTTCCAGCCAATTACACACAGTTTCTGTCATGCTTTGGAAGACGTATATGCACTAGGAATACTAAAAGCCAAAACCCCCACAGCTCAAGGTGAAACAGGGAAAGACTTAAGACCTTTCCAGATATGCTCAGGCAGAAATGCAATGAGCCTTGTGACTGCACAGCAGGTGTCTACTGAAAGTCTGCACAGCACATAAGTAACCCTTGGCCTTACATATTGGGGAACTGCAACAATCCCAAACTTGTCATTCTAGCAACAACACAATCTATTAAAATGATTAATTCTCAGGAGTTTCTTCCATAGATTAAGAATAGTAAGACAATTAAGCTCGGGGCAACAATGTCACAAAGTCCATCAGAGAATCTTTTCTGCCTCCAGTGATGAAACAGGCCTTGGAAAAATCTAAAAATCTGCATGAAATCCAGTGGGGACAGATAAAGGCAAACTCACTTAAATCAGCATTACAGGTACTTGTGCTTACACTGTAGGAACAGCTCTCCGTTTAACATGTGGCACAGCGGGGATGCAGGAAATCTTTCACAAGGCTAAAATTATTGCGTATATTCAGGGCCTTTCAACATAATTGGTTATTATGGCAGGTTCCACTGAAACACTTATTCACAGGATGCTGTTCTTACCTTGGAAATGAAGGTTTCCAGTGGAGAGTTGTTGCCATGTAAAATGTTCCTGTCTCACAGCAGGACTCCAGGATACATTTATAATTCAGATTCCAGATGAGAATAGTTGTTTACGGTCAAGTTCTCAACATGCAGGGAATACTTAACTACAGAGAAAGATGACATTCTCTTTATGTGTGCATATTTAATCCTAATTAATATTTTCATTGGCAGTTGCAGAGAAGAATTAGTAGGATGCTTAAACACCAGCTTGATTTATCTAATTGATCAGGAATTCCTCCTAAGTCTGCACTTGCAAGCCAGAGCAATATGAAAAAAAATCAGCAAAACTAAACTTGCTATAAAGATTTGTTCTTTTTTATTGCTCCTCAAAAATCATTTGTCTTCCATCCACACCATCAGGATCTGTAACAACTTTCCTCCTGCTGTAAGCTGTTCTTTCTATTTTTGTATGAAGTTTTCAGTGTCTTTTTACTGAGATGAGTGAAAACAAAGTTTTCTGTGTGAAAGTCTAGTAGTTTCCTCTGATCAGAGGACTACAGCGAGACAGTAAATTTGGTTATGAATTATCCTCCTATTTAGAGGAAGGCAAGTCTATTCTCAGGGAAAAATTGCTCTCAGCGAAGTGAAATAGAAGTACCATTAGAGGCCTTTTGAAAACGTTTGTTATACATAGAAAACTAACATACTGGGAAACAAGTGTTGGTGGGAAGATCCATCATCTCCTAGCATGCAGTAATATCACAAGTCTTTGTCCCTGTCTTCCCACATTTTTTGTTCCACTAAACTATAAAAACAGCCAATGACCTGCTTGAGAAATGAAGCATCAACCAGATGTTTCCTGAGCAAAGACACCTTGTGTTTCCCTTTGCACATCATCTTCTCAGGGACATCACCAGTGACTGGGACTCTGACATCATTCACTATGTCGACTTTGGGTTACTGAGAATCTTTCCTTTACTTACCTTCCAACTCAAATGTGTTAGTTTTACACTGCTGAGAAAACTTCATTAGTCCCTAGTAAACCTGTAGTGTGAGTCCTGGTTAGTTCTAATCCAACCTATTCTTTCAAAATCCTTTAAAAATAAAGCAGCCCATGATATCAGCCTGTCATTTGTGACCTGCTCAGCAGGGTCACACTTAAACATGAGAGACAGAACAAGAACACTACATGGATAAAATAATGATTTATTGGAAGCAAATATTCACATAAAGTTAAAAGGCAGTCATTTCAATAATTTCTTTTTTAACAAGACAAAGCTACCCCATTACAAGATTTACTCAGAAAAAGTCTTAAATTTAGGAATAATGCAGAGTATTTTAAATCCCTGAGATTGAGGTCCTCTCATCTTTTATGAACTCCCTGCCCCACCCCTCACAAAGGTGCTGAAAATTTAATTTCCTGCTTGTTTGAGCTTTTAGTGGATTACCATCCAAAATTACAGTTTCAGCCTTTACATCAGCATGAAATTTAAAAATGCAAGCAAGCTCAAGCTACACATCAAGTTGATTCCCATTCAGTGGCAAGCATCCAGTTTAAAATTACTTCCCATTTCAAGCTGGTATCCAAGCTGCTTTATGTATAAGGCTACTGACTTTGAAGATAAAACTTTTCCCCCTAAATCAGATATGGAAAAAGCCAACTACTTTTCTTTCTAGGTGGACACAGCTAGGGGTTTTTATATAGAGGCATAGAGCTGTGAATGCAAGGCTTTAGGCTCAGTCCTTTTGCATCTGGACTTAATGCCATCACAAGCTTAGTAACACAGACTTCCAGTCCCTACTGCAGACTTCTAATTTACCCACCTGCCCTCAGCATCTTTTAGGTTTGCAGCAGGCAGGGAGTTTAAGAATGACAAATCTGGAGAGCAAAAGTGTTTTCTTCTATGTAATGCAAGTTCCATTACTGAGTTTCAGTAGGAGGCCACCCTGCAAGGCAACAAACGTGCAATTTGCAGTCCAAATTCAGACATTTTCCCCAGCAGCATCGTTGTCTCTCATGCAGGGATGTAATATATCCATCACAGAGCTCTAGCTGACACAACAGTCAGAATAAGCAAAGCTAAACTTGAGCATTTTCAAAGGCTGCAGCTGATGTTGGTGTTATTTTGTCAGTGGCCAGCTCTTCAGCTGGAGATGGAAAAGAATCTAATAAAGCTCAAGGCATAACTCAACTAAAATAAAATTATTTCCAATATTAGAGGTAGATTTTATCCACTGTAATACATAACAGCCACTCTAGTAAGTGCAGAAGTCTTGGAATTAAACAATTAAGATCAATTTTGAGCTATGTGCTCTTAGAATAACTAAGGCAAGCTTTTTGTATATCCTTCAAGAAAGCAGGCACACCACTCTGTGAAGAGAAAAGTGGAAAAGTCATTCTTGCATAATGTAATCAGTAAAAACTATAAACAAGATAATTCCCATTATACAGATTACAGCCTCCAAACAGATACAGTTCTAAGATCCAAGATTTGGTATAAAGCAGCAAACCATTCCTATAATGCTTTGGGAACAGACTGCATTACTGAAGTTTGCTTGTCTTGAGACAACTTATATATTCTCTGGAACATGAATTCTTCAGTCTTGCTGTAGAAATTTACCTGCCTGGTTGACTAACCAAAGGAATTTGACAGGAATTAAAAAAAGAATAAATTAGAACTACTGTCACGAGAGCAGACAATAGCAAGACTCTAAAAAGGGACTGTGTAAGCGTCAGAAAGGTGGATACATCAATTTCAGAGAAAAATAATTCTACCCAACATGCACAAGATGGGTACAGATGCAGTGGAACCCTTGTTTGAAATGGATAAGCAAATACCATTGTGTGTTAACCTTCACCTACCTTGGCAGCCCAGTTGACCAGCCACGAGGGAATCATGCCACCAGGATTATCAAAGTAGTACATATAGACTGGAGATGAGAGAGAAGTTACCAGAACGGTATCTCAGTGCCATCACTAACATCCTATGACAGAAGCTGTCAGTGTGCAGGACTGAAGCACCAAGTACAACAGTTCTGCTCTAAATTCTTCACAAAAAAGGCAACTTGTACTGAAGTGGAATGTGAAAAAACTACAGGCATTCCTGGTTAAGCTGACAGAGTCATAACATCAATTGAGATTACTGCAAACCATTTTAGTCACCATGTCTTATCAAATAATGTTGTCTTTAAAGGCCTAGTCTGAGACAGGAGTGAACCTCTAGGCAAACCCTTTCCTCTATACATCTGTCAAACATGATACTGAAATCACTGCTGAGTTAAGCAGATTGCAGCAGAGTTTCTCCAGCTGAACTGGCTGGCAGGAAAAGCAGTGCTGGGGGTGGGGTGGGATGAGGGAGTAGAATGGTCAGTGAACTATTCTTAACTAGCCAGACCAGCTGTTAAATAGCAGATTCTACACAGCAGCACATTGCACTGGACATTTCCAAAAGCTTCATTCATTTTAAAGTGCTTCGAAAGTGCTCCTATACCCACTTTATAGTTTTTAGCTTAAAATTTCCATTCCCCTCTTTGTGCATTTTGCTAACACACACATTCCCTGCCTACACGACCTGGGACACATTTCCTTGGCCTCTTACCTTTAGATCCAGTCTTGCCATCACTTTCAATTGCCAGACTTTGTTTATAGCTTTTAACTCTGATAATACCAGGCTTTTCAGGGCACTGAGGAACAGACACACTTTGAGCCAACACAACCCAGATCTTCCGCCCATCCACATCCATCTCCCGACGTTCCCGAATATAGACATACTGCATTCAGAGTTGAGGAGGCATGTCAAAACACTGCCAGTTTGATGTGTGATAAATTGACAAGTGAATTCCATTACAAACAGCAGCTCCTTCAAGTTATTTCTCGTGCTTCTACAGGATTCAATCCTGCGGAGTAATAACTCAGCTATGTGAGCTCTAGTTGTGTGTGGGAAGAGGCGCCCACACTCTTCTTCATGCTCTACATATTCAAGTAACATGAGGACTGCAAGATCATAGATCAAGTGCAGCAGAGCAGTAGAATCAGCTCATTGTTGGGATTCCTGGATGACCAGGTGACAAAAACTGCAAAAGGAACAACAGCTTGAAAGGATACATCTCTGTTTGAGAGAGGAAAAGGGTATTTCACTTCCCAGTAGATTACTTTTTCACCATCATATGTTTTCTCATACAGTTCTACAGATCAAAGAGAAAGACTGTTAGATATTTTTAATTTCTACTGCAACAGAACTATAGATGGCATCAAGAACTGCTCAGATTCCTGACATGAACAAATTTTACATGTAACCCTGAAGTCAAAATTGATATGCATATAAAGTTGTAGCAGTATAAGACATTAAAATATTCTGTAGCAGAGTTGTTCAGGAACCAAATACACAAAAATAGGTGGATTGTTTTTCTGTGGCAACTGGATTCCTTGGTGGGAAAAATACCCCAAACAATCAAACAAAAAACCCCAAAGGACTAATGCAGAACAGCTTCTCCTCTCCTCCAGGCTGGAGCAGTGCTGGATGCAGCTCGTGCTGTAATAACCCACAGCATTATGCTTTCCACCAGAGGTCACTGGAGCATTGGATTATTCACTTTTATCTCTAAGCACAGAGCTTTCCTTTTTCAAAGGCATTAAGACAGTTTTAAAGACCCTGGTACAACTGTTATTACCCGACTCATTTACCTTTGTATCTTTCCAAGCACAGGAAAAGCACACAATAGGAAGGACACATCTCACCTCATTTGGTCTGTCAGTACTAGTGGACAGCTTCTGATCAAAGCAGAATACAGTGCATTTTAATCAATAACTAGATTTCATTTGGCATCACTACAAGAGATCAGGAGTCCATTCTATTCATAACAGCACTTGCTGCTTCATCAGTCATTACTGTTAAGTTGTTGGGAAGTACAATCTCAATCAGTGTTGCAATCAGGAGTAGCCAGTTTCACTACTGCTCAGGCCCAACCATTTTGTATCGTTGCTCAGTCTCTACTCTATGGTTTAGTCACAGTTAGTCTCACTCTACAGTTCCCTGCTGCACTGGCAGCTGCAGCACAAGCCAGGCTCAGGATATCTGCATCTTGTAGGTATTCTGGTCCACGCAGGAGCAGTTGTCTTTTCAACTAAAGAGGCAGCTACTTCTACTCTGGTCAAGTTTTTAACTCTCGTTTGGACTGCCAGTATTGCATAGGTGTAAGAGCACCAAGGATTACAAAGAGGAACACAAAGAGCAAGAAGGCTCTCAGTGGAAGTTCTCTGGGGTTTCTCCCTAAACGTGAAAGGAGGAAAAAACATGCTTAATTGGGTGACATTGAAAATGTTGGCTGGCATGATTTCATCATATGTACAATGAAAGAATGGGTGGGCTTGTGTCAATTTTTAAGCTGGAAGGACAGCACTGCTGTTATGTTTATGCCCTTCACAGAGGTTAACTCTTGAAACACCAGTATAAATTCACAGATGAATAAACCACAGTCAGCACGGATATAAATGTCAGCTCTGCAACATTATCTAATTTTCAGTCTAAGGGTGTAGCTTCCCCCAACAGTTTCCTTTCTTATCTCTAAGAAGGCATTGCAAAAAAAACCCAAAAAACCAAAAAGGCCTTTAAGAAGGATTCAGTTCTCCTAAACACACTTAGAGACAACTGAAGTAACTCAACATAGTATTTTACATCCAGTAGGATAATGTTGAGTCCCACTCTGTCTCTTTTTGTTTCATTAATGGCAAAGGGACCTTTGCTACAAGAAAGCTACGGATCATTTTGACAAATAAGGCTTATTAATGAAGGCACCACACCTTAAACTTGACCAAGTACTGGCATGAGTCAAATGTGGTTTTCTGTATTAATACAGCCACGGGCACTACCAGTAATGGTTCACCATGGAACTGTCCTAAAACTAATAAGCAAAACATTCAACAATCCTTTAGCTTTTTAGCACGTTCTTTGTTCAGCAAAACACCTTATGTTTCAGTTTTATTGGTCTGAACTGATTTCAAGCACAGGCTTAAAAAGGAAAGGCTCCCCATCTTTAAAATAAATGGATTACTGAATGCCTGCATCAGCTGAATCCTTGCCTTGTAATTGCTGACTTAAGATGTTTTAACATCATATGGATAGCCAGGTTCAATGCCCTTTTTCAAAGACAACATTAAATAAACACAACTGAATTAGTTATTCCTTTCTCTGTAAAAGCCTGAAGTCACCAACTATTCTCTCGATACACCCATTCCTGATGGTAAAAGGTGCCAAGAACAACCAATGCTTTCAGGAAAAGTCATTCCATCATGCATCAAACTGATGCAAGCCACAGGAAAATTTTTCACAATGAGAACAATCAGCCATTGAAATAATCTTGCGAGGGAAGTGGTGGATTCCCCAAAACTGAACATTTTTAAGACTCAGCTGAACAGGGTGCTGGGCCATCTTGTCCAGACCGAGCTTTTGCCAAGGAAGGTTGGAGCAGATGATCCTACGGGTCTCTTCCCTACCCCTGGGATTCTGTGATCACTGCTCCCCTGCGGTATGTGAAGATGCTCCAAAGGTACCATCTCCATTTCTCCCTAGAACATCCACTAAAATTTAACCCAGGAATTACAACAACTAGAAGCTACAAGGTGCTCCAGCATAACCAGTGAGGACAATTATATGCTTTAACCAATATGAAAAGAATTCATTCCAGAGGAAAGACGTATGCTGTTGAGATATTAGCTGTTCCGTATCAGTGTTTACTTGTGTATTTGCAGAGTGCAATCTTATACCAAAAGATATTTAAGTTTGGCCCAATGTCTTTGGATGCAGCAACTTTAAAACACCTTTGAAAAAAGCTTTAGTGGCAAGAATCCATGTAGACTGAAACTTGTTTTTACACTGTCTAAATGAGCTTACCTTTAACATACTGATCCCACTCTCTTCTGAAATCTAAGTCCATGTAGACATCTGCACACAGTTTTGGGGGACAGTCAGCAAGACCACCAAAGATTTTATACTCATAAAGTCCTGATTGCTGTGGAAACAGAATGGGGAGAGGAAAAGTCACGCAGGAAAGGGAAGTACTCTGCATCAGGGAGAATAGCTGAAGGAAGTTAGGTGGGGCACAAGCTACAAATATGCTCAAGAGCTGTGAAAGCAAATGCTCAAAAAACAATGCAAGATTCAGTCTTTAACCTCTCTTTAACTTTTTGATCTATACATGAAAGTTTAAATCCAGCCAGGCTGACCTGCCCTGCACAATGGCTGTTCCTTCCCTTACACTCGTACCCTTTTACTTCAGCAGTAGTTCCAAAGGGAGAATGTTTCTTCACACACACACACACCCCTTTTCATCTCCAGTAGCCAGCATGGACTGAATCCTGCCCACACTGAAGCTTATCAGAAGCATTAAGTTCTTGTGGCAAGGTCTGCAGACCCTGTAACTCGTTTAAGAATCTCAGCCATTTCCAGGAGGTTTCCAAGTACGGCATGATCTGGAATAAGCTTTCCAGCAAGTTAGGTCTGCTTAGACTTCAGACTGGGACACAAGAATGCTTTACAGTGTCCATGCTTACACACAATGCACACCATCTGACTGGAATATTTATCAGCTATTTTCTTTCTGAAAGCTGCCTGTTCTGAAGGGGTGGGGTGCAGGATATCTCCTATGTTAACGCTTTTAATGTCACTCTCAACATACGGAAACTCCATCTGTGCCTATAGAGCAATGTTTGTACTATTGTTAGTACCAGTTCAGGACTAAATTAAAACAATGAGAGTATTCTGAATATACAGTGTAGGAGTCAAATTCAAACATTTCCAAGGAAAGAGAGGGAAGTATTATACAACATTCTGTTAGTGAATTTTTTTGCCCTCCCATTCACAAATCAACTCTAGAAGACAAAGATTTGAAGTACCAGAGGATAATAATGTGACCAAGAAGCTTAAGCTACTCATCTTCACTGTGCAGCACCTGTACAGCCCCATGCATTTTGTAAAAGGCACCAACATTTTTATTTTCACAAAAAAACTCCTCTGAAAATATCACACCTGAAACTGAGCTGAGACCAAATGGCATATGCCAAAGCACAACACTGGTACTTCAGCAAGTCGTATCTCACATCAATAAAAAAAGTGATGCATTTCAGGTTTTCATAGGCCTATCAGCAGGAGAGTCAATCAGCTGGCTGGAATACAGTACTGAGCAGAGAAGCCAGGAGATCTATTTGTGCAGCCTGCAGAGAAGGTGGAAAGACAAGGCAGAAAGAGGAAACAGGAAAAATAATTGCTGCCTTCTGCTTTCTGGACTATCACAGCTACAGTGGACTTGCAATTCACTAAGTGTTAAAAGCCAATTTTCCTAGTAACAACTTGAAACAAAGACCTTCCTCCTAGACTTGGTTCTTCTTATATGTCCATTTGAAGCAACTGAAAGGCAAAACAGATTTATTTCCTAGTAGAATCAGAAGATTGGACTTGAAAAGGATGGACCTTTCCAGCCTGCCTAGCCTGCCCATCCAGCCTAAACCTGTGGCATTGTACTCTATGGAAGGGAAAAAAAAAAAAAAAGGACACATCTAAAGGTTTTCTAAATGTTTTTTTAGCTCAATAGTCCTTCTATATATAGGCATGAGAAGGAGAAGCCTGAGCTGCTTTCCAACTCACCAGCTGCCATTTGTAGAACGGCAGCAAAGCCACTGCAGAAACACAGGGTACTCCAGCACAAGCCTCACGGACATCCTTTTGTCTGGCTAAATCCAGCCTCCAGCTTCCCAAAGTTACTTTGCCTTCATTCACCACGTGATGCATTTACAGGTCTGTGTTGAACTCCAATCCTTAAGGCCTCTGCTTCATCCACTCCAGAAGCAACACTCCCAGCACCCTCTATTCCATCAGCACATTAATTCCTGCATGAATACCTGGCAGGCACCCCAGCCCTGCCTGTGCTGTGTGCACTCATTGATAAGCTTGTCTTGCTATTGCCAGTTATCACATCCACACTGTAAACTGGGCCTATTTATCACAAAAAAAATTCCAAGGTGATTGAAGTGATGTGTTTTTAAAGAGGCTTTCCCCACGCCATTTTGCCTTTTGCACAGACCCGTATGTTTGCTGTTTTTTATTAGCATGACCATGTCTGAAGTGGTTTTTCAGAATACAAATACAAAACCATCATGCAAAGAACAGCATGAAGTCTGGTGAGGAAAATTATGATCACTGAGCTAAAGAAATAGCTTATTTATTTATGGATTTAAATTATAGAGCTGCGTCAGAATGCACACATTTACTGTCAGTCACTTACAAGTCAGTTCCAGCAGCCTAAACTATTGAACTTCTGTAAAGAAGTTCGTTCACCAGAAAGGGGGAAGCAGGAATTTCATTCCAACCCTTTCTGAACTCCTGATTTTAGAGGGAGAACGGTGGGAAATCAGTGTGAAGGGAGTTTTGGAGAGAGACGAGAAGGGAAGGGCAGAAGGACAGGAGGGGCAGGAGGATGCCCTGCCACGGGAGGTGCTCGGGGGGCGGGTGTGCAGGGACAGAGCCGTGTCCCTTCTCCACACACCCCTCAGAGGGGGCTCGGGAGAGCACAGCGAACACCCCGCCAGGCCCACGGCCGCTCCTGCCTCCCGGAGCACCTTCCATGGCGAGCTCCTGCAGCCACCCCCTGCTCGCATCCCTCCGGAGCCGCGCCGTGCGCCACAACCTGCGCGGGCGGGGGTTCCCCGCGGCCGGGCAGCTTTTCCCGTCCGCAGTTAATGGCATTACCCATAAAGCTGCTTTCTGCGAGCCTGGCGAAACCCGAGCCCGGCCCGGCAGCGCCAGCCTGGCCTGTGCGGGGAACCCGCGGCCGCGGCGGGGACGTGCCGNCCGGGGGATGCGGGAGGTGCGGGGGATGCGGGGGATGCGGGTCTGCAGCATCGCTGCCCTGCAGGGATGCTCCGTGCGCCCCCGGCTCAGTCGCTCGGTGGTGGCTTTAAACGTGCGTGTCATTTGCGTGGTGCCAAAACAGGGAAAGGTTCCGTGAGGGCGATGGACAGGTCCTTTCCCTCCGGGTGTTCCCCAAGGACGGAGATTGAACGCTATAGGCACGTGTATTGTTTGTAATTTTTGTTTTGGTTTGGGG